>JBAMNC010000455.1:0-407500 GCA_037902135.1 Cetoscarus ocellatus | reverse complement strand
GGTTGGATTTGGCTTTTTCAGATTACAAAAGGATTTATTTTCTGTTTGCTAATTACTTGGCCAGGAAATGTTTGTGTTCAGTGCCTTAAAAAAGAAACATATTTACAATGACCAGAGGTTTTCTTTGGGTTATTTAAAAGAATAGATCCCATAAATTTGGTATATAAGCCACATTATTTCATCCAAATATTTGGTTCAGTTTATAAACCAATGTCAATGTGTAGTCGCCGCAGTCTCTAACTGCATGTAACGCTGTTAAAGCTTATTACAAGTGACAACAGTGATACAGACAGTTTGCAGGAGTTTGTGGGACTTTTTAAACAGATTTTTCTCCCTCATTAAATAGTAGTCTTACATTTGAATAAAAAAACTGGTATAACTTGTATACCATGAATTAAATTAACCAGCACTGATTTTTCAGAACAGACTCCAGTTCAAGACAGAAGGAGGAAACTGGCAGCATGACTGTCACAGGCTGTGCATCTGCCCTCCACAGCCCCCGTAGGCTTACAGCTCGACTACACTACAGTAATACAGGTAACTGAAGCTAAAGTCAACATGGCTGAGGCAGATGGTACTACAGGAGCAACACGGCTGCACAGACACTACAGGTTATGAATTCATCCAAGCAACCTGTAGTATTATACAGAAAGTTAGTTAAAACCTCTTTCTTCTGAGAGACCCCTAAAAAATTGATTGCAGCTTCTTTTTCAGACTTTATGCCGGTATCACTCGAATAACAATGGAATATAATGAAACTAGTATTAGGTTTTCCTTTTTTTTGGGGGGGGGGGGGGGGGCTCAGACCAAGTGTATGGGCACACCATACTACTGTCTTTGAACCAACCTGCACCCTGTTCATGTGTTTATAGCAACTTACTTCTCCAAAGTGTTGTTGATATCAACAATCAACCCTCCACTCCCACAGCAGTTTGTGGTTTTACATATGATCATATTAAAACAATGAATCTTGGGACTAAAAGCCCCTTCAGCTTTTCTAGGTCTCAAATAGAAAACTGTGTTAATTTCAGTGTGTTTCATGACCTGCCAAAATCTCCCCATACTAGCTTTGAAACGTCATTATGAACCACTCTTAATATCTGCTGTGGTTCTCAAAGAAGGGCTCAGGAACCTGAGTGGGGTCACAAAATGGCTTTGAAAAATTGTGGTTCAAAATTTTTTTCTGCAGGGCTTGTCTTTGGCAGAAAAGAAAGAGATTATCACCTCCCTCACCACTTCTACCCTCAACCACTGACTGTCAATAAAGTTGGACAAAGCAATATGATGTCAGCCATTTGATTGTCAAAGGAGCCTTGTGAACTCTTTTGAAGACGATCAGACGGTACAGCCATACTTTACACACCCATTTAAGCGCTCGGTGCCTGTGTGCCTCTGGTAGCCAGTAGATCAGTGGAATAACTGCGTTCTTCCTATGTCAGAGAGAACGCAGTTTTGTCAAGGGGTAAACTCAAAGTGTCTTAACTGTGGAATTACCACTACGGTAGAGCAGACTTCAGAAGGGGTGGTAACACTTGGAGTGTGTAGGTATGGTATACTGCCAGTAGTAAAGACTTGTTTCGATTGCTAAGGTGTGTGGTTTATTCCTGGAGATGCACCCCAGTCTTCACACAGTCTGTGGAAGTAGCTGACGTTAAGGTGAACACAGAATGAACTACTGCACTTGGAGTAGCATCACCTCATCCTAAATGCTGGGAGATGTGGTCCTTAAAGGGAAAGGAGGAGTTTTCTACATGCCCCTCAACTTAACTTTGGATCAACCGACTGACAGACAGAGAGGCATAGATCAGGTAGGACTTTTGGCCATTAGCAACGCCACACAGGCTTATGGCTGTATCAATCATGTCAGTCATTTTCCGAACCAGAAATTCTTGATTAAGTAAGAACGGGCTCTATATAAGAAAATGTTTACAAATGTCCTGTGAAAGCACTGTGATGTGTTATATATTTAGAGGTTTGTTGAACTAGACTGTAAATATGTTAATTAAGGCTTTAAAATTCAGTGCCCTACTCACAATCATATAACCTCCAGTTGCTCTGGAGGCAGCTTTGTGACTTCCGAGGAGCTGCAGTGTTTACGTCTTTTAACAGGAATTGCTTTCAAAGCTGTCTGTGTGAAGAAAGCCCTTTAGCTGTGCCAGCCCCCGGTCATAAAGAAAACAAAAATGAGATGCTACACTCACTGTAAAGGCAATAAAATTTAACAAATTATAAGAAACATCAGACCTGCATTTAAGTTAAGTGCTCTGCTTGGAAATGCTCGGTATGCCAGATTACTGTACCTCACAGCAAGAAGGCTGCTTTTCGAACACCTTGTCAGCCACAGGGCCTTTCTGTGTGGAGTTTGCATGCTCTCCCCATGCATGTACAGGTTCTCTCTGGACACTCTGAATGGTTGACTGTCTCTGTGGCTCTGCAGTCAGAAACCAGTTCAGGGTGGACCCCACCTCTTGCCTCATGTCGGCTGGGATAGGCTCCATCCCCCTACACCCTCAAAAGTGATAAGGTAGTTCAGATAATGAATGGAGGAAAAAAAAAAAAGGCTTTTGCATAGAATCAGTTCATTTAAAAACCAAACTTTATAAATATATTATAAATATATATTTATAAACAGACGAGGGTTCTCTAGTTTGTCTCAGGCTGTGACATTTTTGGGGTCGCAGCTGACAGGTTTTAAGGACTCACTGAGCAGCACAAAACACCTTCAATACTCATTGTTTTCTTTCATGTCTGACACATAATTCTCCAGCTGAGCAGAGAAACTGATGCTGCGTCTGTTTTGATAACACTGGTGTCCTACATTTTCTCTCGAATAATAGAATTTTTCTCAGGACAGGAGAAAAGTGTTACAGAAAAGATCAAGCTCTCCTGTTTCTCGTTTCGCAGCCTTCCATTTTCTCAGCTCCACAAACAGGGAGCTTTAGGAGATCAGCTCAGCAGGTAGTGAATCTCAGGGCTGCATATTGCACGGCTGTGCTATAATAACATCAAAAGGCGGGCTGAGCCAGGAGGAACACTTACTCAGCCCGAGAACACTCCCTATCAGCGGGGCCTGGGCTGTCATTTCATCCTGTGTGTGTGCAGAGTGATAGAGCAGCAATCTGTGATGCTGTGCCGCAGCGATGGCTGTCATTTTGAGGGGGAGCTATTATTCTACCGCTGCTCTCTGAAATGATGCCCTGTCCTCGGGAAAATGGAGCTTCCTTGGATGCTCTATCCTGAGGGCTGTCATGTGACAGAGGTGCTGCTTGCTTGTTGTTGCTGGCTCGCCTCACCTCCCCATAAGACACAACAAGACGTCAGAGCAGAGCAGCACAGGCTGGCTGAATTATTCATCTCCCCCCCTCCTCTTCCTCACCGGCGATGGAGCGACTGTGACTTGTGTCAACTCAAATCCTTCTCATAACAGCGTGTGTACCCCTCAGGCATGTACACAGGGATACATCGTCTCCAAGAAAAAATCTGCTCTTTCTGTCTGAATAGAAATATGTCCTGTGCTGTTCTCACTGCGTTATTGTGTCTGCAGCAGCAGGTTCGGACAGAGAGCCTCCTCTCCTCTGCCTCCGTCCTCGTCTCTGTCTCTCTCACTCAGCCGAGGCCTGCTGCACAGAGGAGCCTCCACGCTATTAGTGCATTCAGGCAGAATGTTCCTTCAGCGGGTCTCTGTGCAGAGCTGTTAATGTAAAAATGAGCTGACACTGAGATTAAAGCTGCTGCTGGTGTGATTCCTCATCCACCGTCTGGATTCGATACACAACATACATGATAGTCTGCTTCTTACCGTTTGCTTCTCTGTCTATGTAGGCTATTTTGTGAAGAAATAAAATCACTGACTCCATGTTCTCTTTGGGACACACACTTTTTAAATCCTTGAAATCTTCCAGCATGTACTGGAGGATATATATATATATACATGTATATGCGGATTGTTTGGCATCTAGAGCCTCCTTTAATTATGTCAAATCTCCCTATCGATACCATAAGAAAAATTTTTACACAAGCTTACATTTTCTGAAAGGTGGAGGCAAGTGACAGAGGGAGTGAAGGGATTCAGAGCTGTTCTAGGCAGGCCATGGACACAATTTTTGTATTAAACATGCTTGTATAACACTTTTTGTCTATATCTGACAAATCTAAGAGCTTTAACAGCAAAAATAACACCTACCCATTCACAAACTGGCATTCTTTAAACAGATTTTACATTAGCATCAACTCATCACATTTTGACTCTTTCTTTAAAAAATAAAAAATAAAAAAAATAATGTTTTGGACCTTTCTGCCTGTCTAAATGACAGTGGAGAGCACCATGGACAGAGTTCAAGAGAGGAAAGACATGCAATAATCCAACCAAGGCCACCTGCATGAGGCAAGTGCACCATCACAGAAAATGTGCAAACAGAACTTCTTGCACCCCACATCCACGCTCTTTCTCTTCATGCCACTGATACAGAAGTGGAGGCAGTTTAGTTAAGTGTCTTGCCTTTTGACAACTAGAGCTGGGCTTGAATCCTTGACCTTTTGACTGACAGTCAAGCAAAATTCTCCAAACTGAACCACAGAAAAAAATGAAAATAAGGGACCTTTAAAGATGTCATACTATGTTTATTTGGAAGTTTAATACACCCTTTAGTGTGTTAAACAGTGCAATAGAATATCCATATTCACTGTACACATGGAGACACAAGGCTAGCATTTTCAGATTTATCAACTCTGGGACATGTTTTAAAAAATGTGCGTTTTCAGGCACCCAAAAAGCATTATCCATGTCAATGAAACACCTATACAATTTAAAGACGGCAGGTGTTCTTGTGGAGCGTCTCAGACACATAGAGAATACAGCACTATCAGGGGCTGTCTGTAAATGAAAACTTAAGAGTGTTTTTTAAACATCAGTGATTGTGAATGTACCCTAGCATTCATCAAAATGAATACATAAACCAGATTTAAGGCAAAATATGACACATTTAAGGCTCACAATAGCTCAAGATAAACTCAGCTTAACAGCGATACACTTCATACATCTCAGTGTTAATATCGAGAATAAAAACACAGTAATTTATAACCATTTGAGCTTTTCTTTGCAACGCATTTTAATTCTGCCACCTATTTGAGATCAGAGATGGGACTGGAGAACCAGCTCCAACTTAAAATTGATTCCAAGGCTTTAAGATTGTTTATATCAGTGTTTAATCAATCCCGTATCATTGTCTTTTACTTACTTCAGCATGCCTTGCAAAAGAAAAAGGCAGTCATCACAAGCAACAACAAAGGAGTTGAGGATGTAATCATGGCAGACAGGACACAGAAGTGGTCTAAAGTGTGGCTTAATTTATACGTCTTGCCAAGATTCCTTCTGCAACAATTTTGAGCAGCCCAAAGTGGGACAGCTCAATCAGCGCCCTTTAGAGCAGGAAGATAAGGGAGCAAAGAGCGAGACAACAACAGGTAGTGACTAAGGAGGTAGAGATCAGCATAGGTGCTAACAGCTTCAGTAGCAGTTTTATCAGATCTGCACCACATTTCTTTATAAATTGACAAACAAATATCAACACTTCAAACTTTTTCATAGAAAGGATATTTTTGCTCTACTACAAACATGTTTTGCAGAGAGTTTGTTTGACATAGTGGCTTACATTCTGTCCTTTACATCATGGCTGTAGTTTCCCCGCCTACTGCATTATCTGATTGACTCGTCATAAATGTGATGTGAACCACCTGCCTTTTGGTCTATTTTGACATGATAGCATCACACAGTCTCTGCAGATTTGTCAGCTGCAATCCATGATGCAAATCTCCCATTCCCCCACTTCACAAAGGTGCTCGTTTGGATTGAAATCCAGTGATTGTGGAGGCCACTGGTGTACAGAGAATTCAGTGTTATGTTCAAGAAACCCGTTTGAAATTATTTGAACTTTGTGGCACGTCTTCTTGTTCTGATGGTTGGGGTTGCTATGTTAGTTGTCCATCAGCATCAGCTAACACTTTCACGCCCTTTCATGCCCATTTACACGCCACCTGCAACCTGCAACCTTCTGATTACCGACCAAGCACGCTATCAGACTATGCCACCGACATTGTAGCTCATGAGCAACAAGATTTGACATGTAGGGACATGTGAACTCAGCAATGGTGCATACCTTGGTTGTAACAAGTGTTTGAGTTACTTTTGCCTTTCTATCCTCTCAAACCACTCAAACCATTCTCTTTTACCTTTGGAATCAACAAGGCACTTTGGCCTAGGGAACTGCTGCTCACTGGATATTTTGTCTTTTCTGGACCATTTTTTGTAAACTCAAAAAATGGTTATGCATGAAAATACCAGTAGATCAGCAGCTTCTAAATACATCAGATCAGCCTGTCAGACAGTAACAACCATGCCAAGTTTAAAGCCAGATAAATCACCTTTCTTCTCCATTCTGATGCTCAGTTTTAACTTCAGCAGGTCGTCTTGACCATGTCTTAATGCCAAAATGCTTTGAGTTGCTGCCACGTAACTGGCTGATTATCTTTTTGTTAACAAACAAACAGCTGTATCTGATAAAGTGGTCTATGAATGTATAATCAGGAGAGCTTGCTTTCCAACATATCAAAGGAATATTTATTGTTATTCAGTCCGTATAAATGGTAACCTGTGCTTGTGTTTCAGTTTCTCTTAGACTGATCACAGCTGCAGGAGTTTGATTCATGCAAATACAGATAATTAAAGCCATCCAAAATGCAAATCAGCTTGTCTCAAATATGCAAGTATGCAGGTTATTTAAAAACCAGGTTGGTCCCTGCATTTCAGGCAGCTGAATATTTAAATCAATGAAATAGCCTTCACTTACCAAGGAGAGGTCGGATCAAGGTTCTTCTGTGAGATGCTGGAATTACAACTGCAGCTGGAGAAGGATCTGAGTTCTGCTGTAGCCTAAAATACATATGTTTTCCTGCAAAGTCAGAGTAAAGGTTGGGCTGCAAAGCTCAGGTTGTGTATTTGTCACAGAGCAGGTGTTAAAACAAACCTGCTGCTTCATGAAAGACAGAGACATCCCTCAGAGTTTTGGAAAACTGAAACCAGAGTTTGTCTCAGATATTCTCAACCAGCTGTGATCTCTTTTCTCCACATTTACAGTCCTCCTGCTAAAAAACTCTACCATGCAGAGTGGAAGCAACAAAACCCAGGAATGCCCCCGGCTTTTCTGGGCCTGAGCTCATCTAAAATGGAAAGTGCGCTGTGGTCTGATGAGTCCAAATTTGAAATAGTTTCTGGAAATCAACACATCTTCCAGGCTGAAGAGAAAAAGGACCATCCAGATTGTTGTCAGCACAAAGTTCAAAAGCCAGCATCTGTGATGGTATGGGGTGTGTGAGTGCCCATGGTATGTGTCACTAATGCTGAAAGGTACATAAAGGCTTAGAAACAATATATGCTGCCATCCAAGCAAAGTCTTCTTCAGGGATGTCCCTGTTTATTTCATTAAGGCAATGCCAAGCCACATCCTGCACGTGCTACAACAGCAAGACTTTCTAGTAAAACAGAACGGGTACTAGACTGATCTGCCTGTGATCTAGATCTGTCTCCCATAAAAAATGTGTTGGCACACAATAATTAGATAAATAAATAGATACTTTCCCCCATGGGGAAATTCAGGTGTCCAGTTGCAGTAGTAGTGGTAAAAAAACAGTCCAGGTTGTGGGCTACTTTGATCAGGGTATTGTACAGTCTAATGGCTGTGAGAACAAAGGATCTCCTGAGCCTCTCAGTCCTGCCATGCAGTGAGGTGAGTGTCTCACTGCTGCTGCTTCTCTGTCCCTCCAGGATGTTGTGAAGGGGATGGTTACATTTGTCCAGGATGGCCTGCACTGTGCTGCATGTATATCTCTTCACTACAATCTCTAGTGAGTCCAAACTCTTGCCAAGCACAGAGCCAGCCTTCTTCACCAGCCTGTCCATTCTCCTGGTGTTCCTATCAGTCATGACAGGATCAGTATTTACTGAAGAAAAATACAACGGAGACCCTGGGCTGTTGAGCAACTGTAAACATCAAACAAGAGTGGGAGAAAATTCCACTTACAAAACTTCAACAACTTGTGTCCTCAGTTTCCAAATGTTTATTAAGTGTTGTTAAAAGGAAAGGGGATATAACACATGGGTAAACATGCCCCTGTCCCAGCTGTTTTGGAACATGTTGCAAGCACCAAATTCAAAACTAGAAGTGCTCATGAAGCCCAACCCTCCAACAAGGCATTTTTCTGACATGGTTAGCCAGGTTACCAGTGAAAATGTGGGAAACTGCTTGGTCTTGTGGTGCTAAAAAGTCCTTAAAAAAATTCCTGGATCTGCATCTGGATTTGGATCACCACCAAAATCTTATCACTTCTTTCTTGTGCTACGACCAACAATTTTTGAAAATTTAATAAAAATCCCTTTATAGCTTTGCATGTTATCTTGATATAAGTAAAACAGATTAACAGTAATAAAAGCATATCTTTCTTGGCAGAGGTAATGAGTGAATATTTGCAACAAAAAGCTGTGAAGTTTATCTGTTTGAACATTAAATATCTTATCTTTGTAGTGTATTCAAGTAAATATAGCGCAAAAAGAATGTGCATCATTGTGTTCTGTTTTTATGTATGTATTAGACAATGTCCTAACTTCAATGGAATTAGGGTTTGTAATAATACAGAACTATCCCTTGAACTTGGGAGTCAACAGTCAGGGTTAAGTTCCTCATTTGTTCTAAAAATGCTGTGAAAAGGTCTTCGAAAAGGAAACATGAAAAGAGGAGAAATATTCAGCATACCAGTTGGGTTATATTTTATTCTAAGAGTTGGCAGCCATTTTAATCCACCTTAATGTTAACCTCCTGCTTGTGTGCTGTAATGTCTGTCCCTGTATGAGTGTGTGTATCACTTTCTCCTTGTGTGTGTTTTTCTTGCAGCCTGCTGTGTGTTTGAGGGCCTGGCTGCTGCTTTCATACTTCTAATGATATCCTGCTCTTGCATTCTCATCATAGTCGATCTGGATTCCCCCTTGTCTGCACCAGTGGATCAACCCGGTGCAGCCACTGGCCTGGCTTAAGCATTCCTCACCCACTCCCAACACACACAAACACACGCACGCCCTCAGGAGGCCTCTATGGATGCCTCATGCACCACAAACTCTACACACACAAACACACACACTCTCCCTTCTGTTTCTATTGTCCTGAGCTGGATTTGAGGGGAACAGCTTGTAGCCAGAGTCGGAGGAACTCTTTGTTCAGCGGAGCGGTGCCAGGTTCGGTTCCTCGTTGGCAGCAGACAGACAAAGCATGGCTCACACGCTAGACTTGCAGGCTCCTCTTTAATGTGTTGTCATAAAACATGCAGCTGGCAGAGACTTAATGTTCACTGGGACTTTGTGTTGCCGGGTACTGCCCTTCCAAACTGTCCTCCTCGTCCATGTTTCTCTCTGCAGCGTCTGCGCTCTGTCACAGACACATCGACCTGATGTTTCTGCACAGCTTCTCAGTTCAACATCCACAAGTGGAAAATCTGACAAAATCAGGAGTCGGCTGAGGCTACGGTCTGCAAAAATGTCCACTTCTGTCATGTGAAAATGTTGGGACAGCAGAGGGATGTTGGCTCTTCTGGCAGAGCACTCCTTCAAATTTATTTTTCAGACTCCAGGCTGTCATCTGATTTACTTCTCCTCTGCATGGAGAGGAAAGAAACACAGAAGCAATCTGCTAAACTGTGCTCAAATGGCCATGTGGTTTACCTCTAGCCTTTTTAATGTGAACTCATGAGACTTTTATAACCTTAAAGGAACCTTAGAGGAACCTTAAAACAGATCTGCTTTACTCTCTGTTAGCCCTCAAACCATACAGCATTCAATAAAAAACAAAACAACCCACATAAACACTGTGGGTTTTAAACAAAATTCAGAGTTTCTCAATTCCTGGTGCAGTTTGCTCTGAATCTGCATGCAGGTACAGTGCACATACTGAATTAGGACATCACGTGTCAGGTGTCAGACCTGAGATGAGAGAGCATCAGGTCTTAGGAAAACCTCTGTTCTGTGTGAACTTAAAATGAGAATTTCTCATGGGTAAGAGTTTGGAATTGCACCAAAAAAGTCAGTAAACAATGAGTCAGAAATGAAGGTATCCAAAAAAGGAGTCAGACAGAAAACTACCAAACAGAAAAAAGGGGTGAAAAAAATGGGATTAGATCATCAGCAATGAGTTACACCAGCTGTGTGTGCATTCAAATGAAGCCTGGTTTGAACTTAAGTTCTTCTGACAGAGTTTACGCTCTACAAACGCTTGAGGTGTTGCACCACCTGAGACAGTTTCATTGTACACAGCAAAATCTGCATAGACAAATTAACACTGTCAGTGTTAATGCTAATATGTCTTAAGTGTCTATATGGGTTCACACCACAGGGTGTTGTTTTCACTCTTTTTGCAGAGCTGCTACTTTAACTCTCATCAAGTGTTATTGTTGACTCTGTGGAGTTAAAATTTAAGACTTTGTAACACTGAACAATGTGACTTTTGATCAGCACTGTAATGTCAGTAATGCACTCTGTCAGAGTATATTTTAGCTACTTAAGTGTTAACTCCATATAAACACTATAAGCACTGCTGTATTCACTACTGTTTATTAATGGGAAGTTTTTGGTGAACACAAATCTTTAAAAAATAACATTTGCACTGCATCCTGAAGATTCAAAAGCAAGGCAACTGGACTGTGTTGAGTTTGTTGGGAAGACGTTTCACTTCTCATCCAAGAAGCTTCTTCAGTTCCAAATGGCTGGTGATGGAAGCAGATATTTATCTTGCTAGAGGGGAAACAACAACAAAGGAAGGGGAGGAGCTGGAGAACAACTCATAGAAACTTATCACAAGGTGACGTAACCCCTGAGAGTCGTTACCCTGAATGGGTTGTTAACTCCCCCTGTCATGTGAGGTGTTAAAGAAGCCATCTTCACCAGACTGGAGAAGCCTTCTCTTAACAGAGGTGGTGGACTCAGACACAACCTCTCACCCACATATAATGCAGTGCTAAGCTCTCTCCCCAGGAAGCTCTCCAAACATTCACACCTGGGCACATGTGACCACAACACCTCACATGACAGGGGGAGTTAACAACCCATTCAGGGTAACGACTCTCAGGGGTTACGTCACCTTGTGATAAGTTTCTATGAGTCGTTCTCCAACTCCTCCCTTCCTTTGTTGTTGTTTTCTCCTCTAGCAAGATAAATATCTGCTTCCATCACCAGCCATTTGGAACTGAAGAAGCTTCTTGGATGAGAAGTGAAACGTCTTCCCAACAAACTCAACACTGTCCAGTTGCCTTGCTTTTGAATCTTCAGGATGACCATGACCTGGATGAATGAGAATCTACACAGACGTATTTGCACTGCACTTTTCATGACATGGTCTTGTGGAATCTGTTGGTACTTGTCCAACAATGGGAGCAAGGATGGGATGCTTGACTCTTATGAGGGTCACTTACAGGTTCAGATTTCAAAGTGTAATATCCAATGTTGGGGCGGCACGGTGGCGCAGCAGGTAGCGCAAGTGCCTCACAGTAAGAAGGTCGCTGGTTTGATCCCCGGGTCGGGCAGGGCCTTTCTGTGTGAAGTTTGCATGTTCTTCCCGTGCATGCGTGGGTTCTCTCCGAGCACTCCAGCTTCCTCCACTCTCCTCTTCCCACAGACCAAAAACATGCTCATTAGGTTAACTGGTCACTCTAAGGTATGAGTATGAGTGTGAACGGTTGTCTGTTTCTCTATGTTGCCCTGCAATCAGCTGGCGACCGGTTCAGGGTGTACCCCGCCTCTCGCCCATTGACAGCTGGGATAGGCTTCACCCCCCGCAACCCCAAAAGGGATAAGCAGTACAGAAAATGAATGAATGAATGAAAGGATATTCAAAGTTAAAGATCTTACAGTGACACTTGTGGATTAAATTTACTGAAACATAATTTTTAAACTTGTGTTTTACATCAGCTCTTTTTCAGCAGAGAGTAAATTTTCAGCGATTAGACTCCATCCCGAGAATAATTAAGTCTGTCCTTGCTGAAATTTTGCCAACACCACAATTTTAACTCATCTCAATTTGCTGTGAAGGCATAAGTTATTACTAAACTCTTACACCTGTCTCCTTGTAGCAGCCAAGCCTTCTGTAAATACCCTAACCATGGTGTATTGTTTATAAATATGGGATAACCTGAAGGATGAGGAGAAGCAAAGGGTCTTAAAGGCTATTTGGTGTCAGCTCTGTTCTCTGTGATAGATAACATCCCTCAGAGAAATATGCCAACATCCTTGCTCTCACTTTTGTTTTCTATCAGCAAAGATAATTTCAGGCATTTGGCAAAAAATTAGAAAATTAGATTTTGGTGGTGATCTGAATCCAGATGCAGTTCCAGGATTTTTTTTAAAGGATCTGATAATAACATTACTAGATAGGGCAATAGTGTCAGAAAGGCCTTGACAAGGGTTGTGCTCTCATAGCACTTCTAGTTTCATATATTGTAATTGCTATATTGATGAACAGCAGTTACCAAAAGTTTTTTCAGGTGGCTTCAATACCAAGATATCGTGTGTGACATTTTCTTCAGAATTCAGAGGCTGCACTGTGTGAAGATCCCAAATTGCTTTTTACTAATCGAACAAATGAAGTTAAACTTCATATTTTAAACATCATGTATTTTTATTGGTTGGAACATTACGCTCTACTGGTTAAGATGAACCTTGCATCTCCATTGTGCTAACCTGACACACCAGATGGACTGTTCAATATATTTCACTAGTCCATCAGGGAAAGAGCCCATAGAAAGGGTTTGGGAATGGCTTGATTGGATAATCGTTCTCTCAGTCACATTCATTAACCTCACACAAATACTAGCACATTACTTCTTAAAGGAGCAGATTGTCACATTTCCTCCCTTGGTATGAATCAATGACTTTATGTGACCTCTCATCTGCTCTGCTCCTTACTAAACTTAACATCATGATCAAGTAAACACTTTTTTTTTTTTTTGCTTTAAATGCTACAGGATGTTTTATAGAACATTTATGTCCAAAACTATTCTATCCTCAGAACTCTCATTTTTTCATGACCATCAGAATTTTCTGAGTTCGTATCAAACTTGGTTCTTAGCTCTGATAAAATACTTATTGTAGGTGATTTTAATATTCATGTTGACAAAGAAAGTGATAGCCTTAGCTCAGCTTTTATGTCCTTAATAGACTCTGTTGGTTTTATTCAGGCTGTTCGTGAAGCTACTCATCATTTCAATCACACTCTTGATTTGGTTCTAGCATATGGCCTTGATGTTGATAGACTAAAAGTTTTTCCTGAGAATCCTTTATTATCCGATCACTTCTTAGTAACTTTTACCATCTTCTTAGAGGATTTTGTGTTTTGTAACAAAATTGTGAAGAGTAGAAATCTGTCCAATGGTGCCGTGGCTAAATTTAAAGAAGCGATTCCTGCTGCCTTAAACTCAATAACTTGGCCAACTGATAACTGTGATATTAGCTATAGCCCCTCTCAGCTGGATCAGCTTGTTGACGACTCTGCCAGTCTACTAAGATCCACTTTGGACTCAATTGCGCCACTGAGACAAAAAACTATTAAACGTCAGAGGGCAGCTCCTTGGTTTACTCCTGAAACTCGTGAACTTAAACAAGCATCCCGTAAATTAGAGAGAATATGGCGCTCCAATAAGAGGGAGGAGTCACGTATACTTTGGCGGGAAAGTCATAATAACTACATGACAGCCTTACGACATGCTCGAGCTGCCTACTACTCCTCACTAATTGAAGAAAATAAAAACAACCCTAGGTACCTTTTCAGCACTGTAGCCAGGCTGACACAGAGTCAGAGCTCTGTGGAGACTGTGATTCCTCTAGCTCTTAGCTGTGAGGACTTTATGAGCTTTTTTAGTGATAAAATTCTTAAAATTAGAGATAAAATTAGCAACTCCCTGCTTTCACCTGAACCTACCGTACCATTACTTGTAGTCAGACCTGCGTTAGATCATTTTTCTACAATTAGCCTTCAGGAGCTAAATTCTCTTGTCTCCTCCTCCAAACCATCTACCTGCCTTTTAGACCCGATCCCAACTAGACTGTTCAAGGAGGTCTTTCCCCTAGTTTGTCCATCCCTGCTGGAGACAATAAATATATCTCTATCAACAGGCTACATGCCACAGTCTTTTAAAGTAGCTGTAATCAAACCTCTCCTTAAAAAACCTAACCTCTATTCGGGAACATTAGCTAACTAAAGGCCTATATCAAACCTTCCATTTACTTCAAAGATCCTGGAGAAAGTAGTGGCTAATCAGCTATGTGACTTCCTTCAAGACAACAGCCTTTTTGAGGACTTTCAGTCAGGATTTAGAGCTCATCACAGCACAGAGACTGCTCTAGTTAAAGTAACTAACGACCTACTCTCAGCTTCAGATGAGGGACTTCTCTCAGTACTTGTTTTATTAGATCTTAGTGCGGCTTTTGACACCATTGATCATGATGTTCTTATACAGGGATTAGAGGTATTACTCGGGTTTACAGGGACTGCCTTAAATTGGTTTAAGTCCTACTTATCTGATAGATACCAGTTTGTACACGTGAACAACAAGTCCTCTGTGTACACTAAAGTAAGTTACGGAGTTCCTCAAGGCTCTGTGCTAGGTCCAATTCTCTTCTCCATTTATATGCTTCCCCTCGGTGATATCATGAGGAAATACTCCGTTAATTTTCATTGTTACGCTGATGATACTCAGCTGTATGTATCGATGAAGCCAGGTGAGACAAATCAGTTATCTAAACTAGACACGTGTCTAAAGGACATTAGGACATGGATGGCCCAAAATTTTCTTCTTCTTAACTCAGACAAGACAGAGATCATTGTGCTGGGCCCTCGACACCTTAGAGAAATCTTTTCTAATGATTTAAGTGCCCTAGATGGCATTAGCCTGACGCCAAGCACAACTGTTAGAAATCTTGGGGTTCTATTCGATCAGGATCTATCCTTTAACTCTCACATAAAGCAAATTTCAAAAACAGCCTTCTTTCATCTTCGTAACATCGCTAAAATTAGGCCTATCCTGTCCCAGAGCGATGCTGAAAAGCTTGTCCATGCTTTTGTTACCTCTAGACTGGACTACTGTAATTCTCTTCTTTCAGGCTGTCCCAGTAAGTCGCTTAAGACGCTTCAGCTGGTCCAAAATGCTGCAGCACGTGTGCTGACTAGAACTAGGAGAAGAGACCACATTACTCCAGTATTAGCCTCTCTGCACTGGCTTCCCATTAAATATAGAATAGAATTCAAGATTCTTCTTCTCACCTATAAAGCTCTCAGTGGACAGGCACCAGTTTACCTCAAAGAGCTTGTAGTGCCGTACAACCCCTCTAGAACATTACGCTCCCAAAATGCTGGCCTGCTCGTGGTTCCATCAGTCTCTAGAAGTAGTATGGGAGGTAGAGCCTTCAGTTATCAGGCTCCTCTTCTCTGGAACCATTTACCGACCACGGTTCGGGAGGCAGACACCCTCTCTACCTTTAAGGCTAGACTTAAAACATTCCTCTTTGATAAAGCTTTCAGTTAGGGACCAGCTCCTAGTCCATAGTTAAGACACATAGTTAAGATGCAACAGGCTTAGACTGCCGGGGGGATCTGGCACATTGGGCTCTATCCCTCTCTCTCTCACACTCTCTCTCCATATCTGCCTCTGCCCCTTTCTGTTTGCTCCTGTACTCGTCTCTGGCTCTTGTCTTTTAGGTTGCCTGGGATCCTTGGTGGAGACTGCCTGCTGCTGTGGAGTCACGAAGCCTCAATAACTACAATTACAGACATAACACATATTTGGCCATCTCACTCCAGTTCATAATCATTATAGCTGTTAATGTTGATATTAACATGATCTTTCTATCCATGGTTGATACATCTATACTAACTATCTTTAGCTCCACATGGACATGAGATCCCTCCTGAAAATGAGGTGTCACATCTCAAGAGGTCTACCATTAATACATTTATACTTAATGGAGACAAATATGGTAGGGATGCACTTGTGGTCTGGGCACCCATGAGTTCATCACTACCATAAATTCTTACTTCCGGTAAGACTTTTATTGATTATACTTCTATAAATTTTTCACCACAACCACACAGACATGAGGACCCTCCTCTAATAAATTTGTTTGCAGCAGAAACAAATTTGACGACGACAGGTCTATGATTGGTCCATTGATCTGTCACTAGCTTTAGTTCTTACTTTAGTCCACTTGTCTCCACTTACCTCCCTCCCTTTGCCCACACACCCAACACAGCATCGTGTGGATTTGCTGTTCATCATGAGACTGGGGTCCACATTCAAGATTTCCTGCTGCTTAACAGAAGGTTTTTTCTTGCCGCCATGATGGAGGGATTCATGATTGGCTATATGGATTCATGTTGGGTGTTGGATGTATATATTTGTATATATATGTATATGTGTATTTTTATATGTATATATGTATCTATGCATATATGTGTATCCATAATATGAAGAGCTTTGTGCTCTATTGTAAAGTGTCTTGAGATAACACTTGTTATGAATTGGCGCTATACAAATAAAGATTGATTGATTGATTGATTGACCATCTAAACTTTGAGTTTCCTGCTGTATGGTTGTGATGGTTTTCTTGGTTTAAATCTTTCCACTGTTATTAAATAGATCATTTTTCATTGTGGGGTGTGAGTGCATGGCTGGTGTCCATTATGTTAATGGGAGCTGCTTGGTGTAAAAAAGATAATTTTCCCCCCGTGATCAAAGCTGATGAAGAAGGGTAACATGGTGATTACTGTGTTAGTTTCTCTGGAGGAAAGTTTATGGGACATTGTTGTGTCATTGTCTAATCTGAACTCTGAATGATCTCAGAGTCTAGTTTTACAAGTACTCTGTGATCTCTGTTGAGCTCTAATTAAAGATGATTTTATTCATTGATTAAACCTTTGGTCTTAATGTTCAGGCACAGAGATAAAAACTGCAATCAGGTGTTCCCAGAGCTCAGTGTGATGTCCTAACCCTTTTTATTTCCCCCTCCTCCCAAAGATTTTCAATAAAAAGCGATGTAGACAGAAAAGATCGACATCTCCATTGTGGGAGGCTGAGAACAGTATATATAATATATTTCTCCGTAAATTTAGTGGATAATGAAGCCATCTTTAATCATTCACTTATAGATTGAGTTGTGCACCCAGTTTAAGCCTTAATTCAAATACATTATAATGAGGAAATGAAGGATGTAGCGCAACAGTCTGAACCAGCAGGGGTTAGTCCTTGCTCACCCTGGCCTCTTCCTAAAACTCACTTTTTAGACTTTTCTCTCTCTCTCTCTTTTTTTTTGTTTTTTTTTGTTTGTTTCTCATGTGTTTTGTTTTCTGCTTTTTCCATGTGTCATGTTGGCACCAGGAATTGTGAATTGGAGATATTGGTATTGTAACTATCTGAGGCTTCCACTGGTGAAGACTGGGTCTGTTGCCTCCTGTTTTATTTTGTGACTTACCCTTGACTCTCATTTCAGGTACCCTGCTTCCTGCCCTCCCCTTATGTTGCTCTGCATTAAGTCAAAAGGTTTTATACAAAAGGTTTTTAAGTCAAGCTGTGGTAATAGCTGTATAAGGTAATTTAAATGAAGCACTGTCTTTGTGTGGGAATAAGAGGACATGCAGTGACATCACACTTCGTGCACCAGCCTGGCAGTTCCACCTGCTGGAGTGGTCGAGGGAAACTTCTAATTTTTATAGCTGTAATAAACAGTAAAAGGCTTAAATTCACCTGAAAATGGATATATATTTTTAGTAATTTTAAGAAGGCCTAATAATTTTTGATGATACTCCTCACTGAAAATGTAGATTCTAGTCCAATGTATGTTTAGGTTTACCTATGCTTTCTCTAAGCGTAAGGTTTTAGCATCAGTTAAACTGTTGCTGCCCCTGTTTATTCTTAAGGGGTCAACTGAATTGGTCAAACACCAATTATTAAGCTGCCATGAAGCCTGCAAAAAGGAGGTTCAGTCTAGAGGCAGTTACATTACGTCCAAAGTTTAATATCATCATTTCATGTGGCAATGCTGTGTGAATTATCGAAAATTCAAATGCAATCAGAAATGCTTGCATTAGGGTCCCAAGCATTTTTTGTAGTCCTTTTAGGCAGTTCGTTAGCAACCGTCCATACAAACAAACAACAAGGCTTTAAAAAAGTGTGCATATCAGATGCATTTTATTGATTTAGATTTAACGTTTAAATCTTGTGTGCATGTGTTCATCACAAACTTTACTTCAGATATTTATCTGTAAAGGGTTGTCTATGATTTCATATACATTCAGCCTTGGGAACTGGGAAGTGCTAAATGCTAACTGGGCAGTGTCACAAATAATTTCCATATTAAGGATTGTGGACTTGGTTTATCAGTTTATCATTAAAACTTTCAGTTATAGTTTTCCCTGCTGCCATGGTGACTCTGTCACATGCCCTCTGCTTCTTCACTGATCATACCGGTCATGTATGTACTGCAGCATGTGTCTACATTATCTTAATTTTCAATAACATTTACAATTGGTGCACTGAACCAATACAGGGGATATGTGGCAGCCATCATGCTTCGGGGCTGTTTCCCACCCACTGAATGCATTTGCGTAATGGCGGTGCTAGACTGCCAGTGTAAGCTGCACATCTCATATGCATCTACCAAACAAAAAATCAGGCTCGTCTATTTTTCTATGAGCCCTGTGAGTGTCATTTAAATATCTAGATGTATGAGAAAGGAAAGTTTAGAGGGAAAAGTTAAGTTAAGAAAGAGATAATTTGATTAAATGGTACTTGTGTTGGTAAAGACATAGGTCTTGAATTAAGGGTGTTTTTAAAAGACACCAGTTGGCTGAATTTGCAAGTTAGGATACTCTCCCCTCCTGGAGCCACCACCTTATCGCGGTGGAGGGGTTTGCGTGCCCCAATGACCCCAGGAGCTATGTTGTCGGGGGCTTTATGCCCCTGGTAGGGTCACCCAAGGCAAACAGGTTCTGGGGGAGGGGCCAGACAAAGCGTGGCCCGAAGACCATTATAGAGAGGCACATCATTGGATCCCAGTTTCCCTTGCCCAGACGCGGGTTACCGGGGCCCCACCCTGGAGCCAGACCTGGGGATGGGGCTCGATGGCGAGCGTCTGGTGGCCGGGCCTGCGCCCATGGGGCCCGGCCGGGCACAGCCCGAAAAGGCAATGTGGGACACCCCTCCCATAGGCTCACCACCCGTGGAAGGGGCCAAGGTGGTCGGGTGCAGTGTGAGCTGGGTGGCAGCCGAAGGCGGGGACCCTGGCGGTCCGATCCCTGGCTGCAGAAGCTAGCTCTAGGGACGTGGAACGTCACTTCTCTGGTGGGGAAGGAGCCTGAGCTGGTGAGCGAGGTCGAGTGGTTCGAACTAGATATAGTCGGACTCACCTCGACACATAGCTTGGGCTCTGGAACAAGTCCTCTTGAGAGAGGCTGGACTCTCTTCCACTCTGGAGTTGCCGATGGTGAGAGACGCCGGGCAGGGATAGCAGTACTTATTGCTCCCAGGCTCTGGGCCTGTATGTTGGGGTTTACCCCAGTAAGCGAGAGGGTAGCCTCCCTCCGCCTTCTGGTGGGGGGACGGAACCTGGCTGTCGTTTGTGCTTATGCACCAAACGGCAGTTCAGAGTATCCACCTTTTTTAGACTCCCGAGAGGGGGTGCTGGAGAGTGCCCCTTCTGGGGACTCCCTCGTTCTTCTGGGGGACTTCAATACTCACATCGGCAACGACAGTGCGACCTGGAGGGGCGTGATTGGGAGGAACGGCCCCCCCGATCTGAACCCGAGTGGTGCTTTGTTACCGGACTTCTGTGCTCGTCACAGACTGTCCATAATGAACGCCATGTTCAAACATAAGGGTGTTCATATGTGCACTTGGCACCAGGACACCCTAGGCCACAGTTCGATGATCGACTTTGTAGTCGTATCATCGGACTTGCGGCCGCATGTTTTGGACACTCGGGTGAAGAGAGGGGCGGAGCTGTCAACTGATCACCACCTGGTGGTGAGTTGGCTCCGATGGTGGGGGAGGATGCCCGTCAGACCTGGCAGGCCCAAGCATGTTATGTGGGTCTGCTGGGAACGGCTGGCAGAGTCTCCCATCAGAAAGAGTTTCAACTCCCACCTCCGGGCGAAGTTCGACCATGTGGCGGGGGAGGAAGGGGACATTGAGTCCGAGTGGGCCTTGTTCCGGGCCTCTATTGTTGAGGCAGCTGATCGGAGCTGTGGCCGTAAGGTCGTCGGTGCCTGTCGTGGTGGCAACACCCGAACCCGCTGGTGGACACCAGCGGTGAGGGATGCCGTCAAGCTGAAGAAGGAGTCCTATCAGGCCTTTTTGGCCAGTGGGACTCCGGAGGCAGCTGACAGGTACCGGCAGGCCAAGCGGAATGGTGGTTGCCAAGGCAAAAACCCGGGCATGGGAGGAGTTCGGTGAGGCCATGGAGAACGACTTCCGGACGGCTTCGAAGAGATTCTGGACCACCATCCGGCGTCTCAGGAGCGGGAAGCAGTGTGCTGTCAACACTGTCTATGGTGGGGATGGCGCGCTGTTGACCTCGACTCGGGATGTCCTGGATCGGTGGAAAGAATACTTCGAAGACCTCCTCAATCCTACCAGCACGTCTTCCAGTGCGGAAGCAGACCAGGGGGACTCTGTGGTGGACTCTGCTATATCAGGAGCTGAGGTCGCCGAGGTGGTCAAAAAGCTCCTCGGTGGCAGGGCTCTGGGGGTGGACGAGATCCGCCCAGAGTTCCTCAAGGCTCTGGATGTTGTGGGGCTGTCATGGCTGACACGACTCTGCAACATCGCGTGGACATCGGGGGCAGTACCACTGGATTGGCAGACTGGGGTGGTGGTCCCCCTTTTCAAGAAGGGGGACCGGAGGGTGTGCTTCAACTACAGGGGGATCACACTCCTCAGCCTCCCTGGGAAGGTCTATTCAGGGGTACTGGAGAGGAGGGTCCGCCGGACTGTCGAACCTCAGATTCAGGAGGAGCAATGTGGTTTTCGTCCTGGCCGTGAAACTATTGACCAGCTCTATACCCTACACAGGGTCCTCGAGGGTGCATGGGAGTTTGCCCAACCAGTCTACATGTGTTTTGTGGACCTGGAGAAGGCATTCAACCGTGTTCCTCGTGGGATTCTGTGGGGGGTGCTCCGGGAGTATGGGGTAGCAGACACCCTGATACGGGCTGTTCGTTCTCTGTACAACCGGTGTCAGAGCCTGGTCCGCATTTCCGGCAGTACATCAGAACCGTTTCCAGTGAGGGTTGCACTCCGCCAGGGCTGCCCTTTGTCACCGGTTCTGTTCATTACTTTTATGGACAGAATTTCTAGGCGCAGCCAGGGCGTTGAGGGGTTCCGGTTTGGTGACCTCAGGATCGGGTCGCTGCTTTTTGCAGATGATGTGGTCCTGTTGGCTTCGTCAGACCGAGACCTACAGCTCTCACTGGATCGGTTCGCAGCTGAGTGTGAAGCGGCTGGGATGAGAATCAGCACCTCCAAATCCGAGTCCATGGTCCTCGCCCGGGGGAGGGTGGAGTGCCCTCTCCGGGTCGGTGATGAGATTCTACCCCAGGTGGAGGAGTTCAAGTACGTCGGGGTCTTGTTCACGAGCGGAGGAAGGATGGACCGGGAGATCGACAGGCGGATCGGTGCGGCGTCGGCAGGGGGAGAGGGAAGTCTGGGCTTCCCTGCTCAGGCTGCTGCCCCGGCGACCCGTCTATGGATAAGCGTAAGAAGATGGATGGATGGATGGATACTCTTAAACTGGTAAGTCAATGGATGTTTAAGGACTTGAGGCGGCGGCAGTGGTGGTAACCAGCCTCGGTCCACTTCCAGTGGGACACTTTACCAGAGGGACAATACCAAGTTATGTGTTTGACAAATTACATTGACTTGAGAGTATGCTAACTTGTCTTTGTTTTTACCGGCACTTGTACTAACTTGACAAGTTATTATCACTATATTAACTTTTCTTCTTCCTTTACATTTTCCTTTCTCTTACATCTAAATCATTGCATATGGAAACCTCAGCCACTGAGACACGGAGCGTCAGTAACTATAAGACTACAGCTAGATTTTATGCATTCAAGATTATGTCTTCTTGTCCATAATTGTATGGCTTCTGTGTGCATTCATTGTTATTATTATAACTTCTACCACCGTAATCATCTTCATTAGAATTGGAATGTTTCGGGCAAATCAAGTTCATCTTTACATTATGGGTGCAGTATGCTTGTGGGAACATTATATAGGAGAATTTGTTTGAATTTTTTTCTGAGATTAAAGTGAGAATTCTGACTTCCTTCACAGATATATAAAAATGTTTTTTACTGGCCCAGTATTCTGAGAAAAAAGTCAGGGTTCTGATTTTTTTTTTTTTACTGACTTAAAAAAAAATCCAACCTACCTACAAGTAACTTTATTTTCAGTGGCCCTCTTCCATAATCCTCCTCCGTACTGTTCTTTTTCCCCTTTGAGATCAGCCCCCTCCCCACCAACCAAAAAGGTTAAGACAAGGTTTTTCTTTAAAATACATCCTAACATGTGAATCCTTATTTTTTCACTAAGAATTACTCTGCTAACACATCCTTGTTACATCAACATATGATTTTTGATTAATATTCTACATCTTGTCCTACCTTAAACAAAAATAAAAAAAAACTAAGTGGCAACTCACATCCCTATTTCTTTTCAGGTTCTGTAGAAAAACGTTTGGTACAGAGTCACAATTTAAATATAACAGAGCACAATTTTTCACATAAAACAACATTTACCAGGGGGACTTCCGGCTGGGTGAGCATGTGAGCGCGCTGTAATCTCCGTCCCCCGTAACTCAACATCGATAAACTTTAAAATAACCCTTCTTTTTCTCATACCCTTGACTACCCAAACGATAGGAGACACCCTTTAATCTCACACTTAACCCAGATCATCCAGAATAATGTCTAAAACATCAAAACAACAAAAGAAGAACCAGACTGACACTCCGGGTGCCTGTGCCAATACGTGTGTGGCTAGCATTGCTGAGCTACTGGAGGAACACAGGGCTAACATAGCCGCGGACTTTAAAAACTCTTTTGCTGCCCTGGAATCCCGACTGGAAAAGATGCAGGCTACGGTAACAGATCACGGATAACGTATTGTCTCCCTGGAAACCAGTGCTGAATCGGACGACCAGCGTCTTTGTGTTCTGGAGACGAGGTGTGCGGCCTTAGCCGATAGCATCAACAAGCTACTACTGAAGGTGACGGACCTCGAGAGTCGGAGCCGAAGGAACAACATCCGAATAATTGGCCTCCCTGAATCGATTGAAGGACCTAAACCCACAAGCTTCTTTTCCGAGCTGTTGCTGGAACTATTTGGGGAAGAGACCCTTGAATCCCCTCCTGAACTCGACCGGGCGCACAGATCTCTGGCTGCTAGGCCGCCACCAGGCTCGCGACCACGTCCGGTCATTATGCGCCTACATCGTTATCAAACAAAAGCCCTTATAATACGGGAAGCCCGGAAAAGAAGAGGAAAACTGCAGTATCGAGGAACCCCTGTCCAAATCTTTGAGGATTACGCTCCAGAAGTGGTGGAGGAACGCTCCAAATATCGGACTGTGATGGCTGATCTATACAACCTTTCCCTCAGGCCCGCTTTACTCTTCCCAGCTCGCCTCCAGGTAACGCTCAACGACGGGACCAAGAAGAGATTTTCTTCCCCAGAAGAGGCCACGGCGTTCGCCTCAACCTACAAACAGAGCCCGAGGCCTGACTAGCTTAGCCGGCTAGGACGGGCTAACACAACAAGCTACGGTGGCTCTGGTAAAATATAGGGACAATTATATATACAACTCTGACCTCATACTCCCACCAGATTACAGGTATGTGACTCTTTTAGACTCCTGATCTGGTCTGATGTGGCCATGCGATGTTGGGAACTTTTTGTTTCTTTGTTTTGGACTGATGAAGGAGGCCTTACGGCGCTAGCTGAGGCTAACTCACCAAATGCACCTTAGCCCTGGGCCCCAAAGGACTACACTAGTTCACTTAAAGACATTTTCTGCAGCAAACTGAGTTGCTTTTTCACTCAGGCACCTTACTTTTTCCCTTCCTAATTGATTATTTAAGTTTTACTTTTTCAGTTTGACATCATAGGCGGCAAATTAATCTTCAAACATTCAAAGGAAGAGTCTTTCTGTAATATGTCGCTTTGTCTATGCTAACATGTTTATGTTGATTTATTTATTCAATGCTGCAATTTAAGCAAAGGGATGATACTCTATATCACTGAGAAATAGTGAAGTATTGTCATAGTCTCAAAGGAATGATCTTCGTCTTTAAAGGGATCTGAGGTTAATTAGTTGAGCTCAATATGTTCCTAAAGTTTACATGTCATATGAAGGTTTAATGTCCGCACTTTACCTTGGGTTGTTGTGTTAAATTTATACTCTTTTCATTTTTATTTTTCAGGTTAGAAGGGTATATTTAATTATTTTCTTTCTAAGGCTCAAGGGTTAGCATGTTCATATTGTGATATTATTTGAGTAGGGGGTCTGAGATGATTCTGAGGTAAGGTGTTTCAGATAGGGAAGTACGAATTTAGTAGTTTAGTTATTACGGTTTTTTGCAGGGTTTGGGGTAACCAAGGGGAAAGATAGGGGAATATGCTCCTTCTCAGAAGGGGAGGACAATTTCAGGGGTTGGGGGATAAGGAGTCCTCTATGTCCACAAGTTATGATGTCTTGTATGTCAAGTTTATGTCATTTCGTGCTGCGATATATATGATCCTACTCGCTGTTTGCCTCTTGCATCTCAGAATCTGCCTGCCTTCTGCTGTAACATGACTGCTTTATTCGAGGAGGGGGCTATCGGTGGACAGACAGTAAGGTTTACTTCTCTAAATACTGGTGGTATGAACTCTGCATTGAAACGAACAAAGATTATGACTTATATTAAAAACTTAAATGCCGACGTGATGTTTCTTCAGGAGACACACCTTCAAAAGACGGACCATAGAAAACTGAGTCGGCCGTGGATAGGACATATTTTTCATTCCCAATTTAGTGGCAAAACTAGGGGAACAGGTATATTAATCAGGAAAAATGTTCAGTTTGTTCCCACTAATGTTCTTTCAGATACAGTCAATCAATCAATCAATCAATCTTTATTTGTATAGCGCCAATTCATAACAAGTGTTATCTCAAGACACTTTACAATAGAGCACAAAGCTCTTCATATTATGGATACACATATATGCATAGATACATATATACATATAAAAATACACATATACATATATATACAAATATATACATCCAACACCCAACATGAATCCATATAGCCAATCATGAATCCCTCCATCATGGCGGCAAGAAAAAACCTTCTGTTAAGCAGCAGGAAATCTTGAATGTGGACCCCAGTCTCATGATGAACAGCAAATCCACACGATGCTGTGTTGGGTGTGTGGGCAAAGGGAGGGAGGTAAGTGGAGACAAGTGGATTAAAGTAAGAGTACAGAAGGGCGCTATACTATTATTGCTGGCATGTTATATCAGAAACCCGTAGTCTTGGCATCAATCTATGCTCCCAATTGGGATGACCCTAATTTCTTTAGCATTGTATTATCGATAATCCCTAAAGTAGACTCTCATACTCTTATACTAGGTGGAGATATGAATTGTGTTATTGACCCAGTCCTGGACAGATCGAGCCCTCGTATTATTTCTCCCTCAAAAATGTCACAAACTCTGTCCACTTTTATGGATCAATTTGGTTACATGGACCCTTGGAGATTCACATATCCTTCTTCCAGACAGTATTCTTTTTTCTCTCACGCTCATCGCTCTTTTTCTCGTATCGACTATTTCTTAATTGACAGAAGTCTTACCTCCTCAATCACTTCTGTTCAATATCTGCCCATAACGGTTTCTGACCTCTCGGCCATTGTTTTAGACCTATGTTTTAAGTTAAAACCCAAAAAATTTAGATTCTGGCGTCTGGATACACTACTGCTGGCAGATGAAGAGTTCTGTAAATATGTCTCGGATTCAATTATATTCTTTTACGATACAAATAGAGATAAGGAGACTTCCCCATCACTACTTTGGGATACCATGAAAGCTTTTCTCAGAGGCAAAATAATTTCATATACAAATCATGTAAACAAATCACGCAAAGCTCGCAAGGAAGAACTGGTAAAGTCAATTGCTGATATAGATGGATCACTATTATTAACAAACACACCTGATTTATTTAAATTGAGACTCAAACTTAAGACAGAACTCGACCTACTCCTCACTACAGAAGCTGAACGTCTCATCCTCCGTTCTCGTGGACTGTTATATGATCATGGCGATAAGGCGGGCCGCATTCTTGCTAATCAACTAAGGGCTAAGCAGGTATCCAATCAGATAATTCAAATCAGAGATAAATTAGACACAGTTGTATCAGACCCAGTTAAGATTAACGCTACATTTAAGTCATTTTACTGTCATTTATATGAATCTGAATCTCCCAGTGATGAAACCCAAATGAATGCTTTTTTTCAGAAACTTGACTTACCCAGAGTTCCCCCTAATGATCATCAAGCACTGGACTTACCATTGACTCTACTAGAAATAAAGGAAGCAATAAATGCAATGAATAGTGGTAAATCCCCTGGCCCTGATGGGTATCCGGTTGAGTTTCACAAAGAATTCTCTAATCAGCTCGCCCCTTTACTCTTGGAGATGTTTAATTATTCTTATAGAAGTGGTTCTTTACCGACCTCGTTAACGCAAGCCTCTATTTCCCTTACGTCTGTGTAGATTCTCATTCATCCAGGTCATGGTCATTCTGAAGATTCAAAAGCAAGGCAACTGGACTGTGTAGAGTTTGTTGGGAAGACGTTTCACTTCTCATCCAAGAAGCTTCTTCAGGGGGAGTTAATGACCCATTCAGGGTAACGACTCTCAGGGGTTACATCACCCTGGGATAAGTTTCTATGAGTCGTTCTCCAACTCCTCCTTTCCTTTGTTGTTGTTTTTCCTCTAGCAAGATAAATATCTGCTCTATTTCCCTTATTCATAAAAAAGGCAAAGATCCGTTAAATTGTGCGTCATATCGACCAATCTCCCTTCTGCCTGTAGATGTGAAAATCCTAGCGAAAATCCTAGCCCGCCGCTTGGAACCTATTATGCCATTAGTTGTCTCAGAAGACCAGACGGGGTTCATCAGGGGGAGGCACTCCTTCACCAATGTCAGAAGGCTTCTTGGCGTCATTCACACCCCTTCCTCTTCTACAGACCCTGAAATCGTAATATCACTTGACGCAGAGAAGGCCTTCGACAGAGTAGAATGGTCCTATCTTTTTTCTTCCTTGCAGCATTTCGGGTTAGGTAATGGATTTATTTCTTGGGTTAAATTATTATATTCCTTTCCTCAAGCTTCAGTGTGCACGAACACGCAACGATCTGACCTTTTTCCTCTTTTCCGCGGCACACGGCAGGGGTGCCCCCTCTCCCCACTTCTGTTCGCCCTTGCCATCGAACCTTTGTCCATAGCATTAAAACCTGAAAAAGCTTTTAAAGGAATAAGGAGATATAATACCGAGCATAAGGTCTCGTTATATGCCGATGACCTCCTTCTTTATGTAAGTGATCCTGTGTCAAGCCTCCCACCCATTCTCTCTCTCTTAGATTCTTTTAGCGTATTCTCCGGGTATAGGTTGAACATCTCTAAAAGTGAATATCTACCTATTAATCAGCAAGCCGTAGAAATTCCAATTTCTCTTATGCCATTTCGGGCTGCTGAGCTTGGCATAAAATACCTAGGTATAACAATCACACGGTCTTTGCGTTCTCTAAAAGATCAAAATTTTACAGTATTGACAGCAACAGTTAAACAAGATTTACAGAAATGGAACCATCTACCGTTGTCTCTAGCAGGTAGAGTACAAATAGTAAATATGAATGTCTTGCCGAGATACTTTTATCTCTTTCAGTGCTTGCCAGTCTACCTTCCTTGTTCTTTTTTCAAAATTATTGATAGCATAATTTCCACGTTCATCTGGGCTGGTAAACATGCTAGGGCAAACAAAACCTTGCTTCAGAGAAAAAGGTCATTGGGTGGATTGGGACTGCCTAACCTTCTGGGTTATTACTGGGCAGCCAACACGCAGAAGATTTTATACTGGTTCATTTCACCTCAACACAATTGGTGCCAAATGGAGGCAGAGTCCTGTTCGGCATCCCTCCAGGCGTTAGTGTGCAGCATTCTACCCCTTTCTCTTACAAACTTTACATCTAACCCTATAAACACACTAAAAATCTGGACTCAAATTAGGAGACGACATGGTTGGTTTGCTCTTCCTCAATCTGCACCTTTATGTAACAACCACTTATTTGTGCCAGCCAAGATTGATCCACGCTTTACAACACTGGAAAAGAAGGGAATGAGAACACTTGGTGACTTATACATAGGTGGAATTTTTGCTAGCTT
Organism: Cetoscarus ocellatus; assembly: GCA_037902135.1. Classification (NCBI taxonomy): domain Eukaryota; kingdom Metazoa; phylum Chordata; class Actinopteri; order Labriformes; family Labridae; genus Cetoscarus; species Cetoscarus ocellatus. The sequence goes on along the minus strand of JBAMNC010000455.1, from coordinate 378,935 downwards.
TAATCAACTATGCTCAACCTATAATCTAGGTAAAACAGACTTTTTTCGTTTCTTTCAACTTCGTGATTTTGCTAGAACTCATACTTCTCAGTTCCCTCACGTTCCACCCCTCAGTGGCATTGATTTAGTGCTTCAGTATAAATCATTATTTAAGGGCCATATCTCTCATTTCTATAACCTCCTAGCACCAACAAACAGATCAGTTGCGGAGAAGAGCAAGGTAGACTGGGAAACCGAACTACAAATAAATATTTCAGATGTTTTGTGGGAGAGGGCGCTTGGTGCGATTAACTCCTCTTCTAGTTGTGCTCGACTTTCCGTGATACAGTTTAAAGTATTATTTAGATTGCACTACAGCAGAGATAAACTCTTCAAACTTTATCCTGAGAGAGTATCCGAAGCTTGTGACAGATGCTCACAGATACCATGTAACTTGACACACATGTTCTGGTCCTGCTCGAAACTGTCCAGCTTCTGGCAATCCTTTTTTAAATCCATTTGTGACATCCTAGGCCTAACAATAAGTCCTTCTCCGCAGATCGCTATCTTTGGGGTGTCTCCTGATGAATTAGCAACTACATCTATGCAGAACAGAGTCATAGCTTTTGCTTCCTTAATTGCGCGTAGGAAAATTCTCTTTTTATGGAAATCTTCTCAGTCTCCGTCTTTTAAATCTTGGATACACGACCTATTACATTTACTGAAGCTTGAAAAAATCAAATTCCAGCTTAGAGGGTGTCCCCAGAAGTTTTATTCTCATTGGGGTCCACTATTGAATTATGTAAATAAACTCCCAGCTACTGATTTATCTCCATGAGGTGTCTTTCCTTTCACTTCCTTTGCCCAGTGAGGTCTTGCAATGTCCACTTCTGATGTCCCCCCTATACTCAGACTAACGTGATTTTAAGATGGCTGGTATTTAACCAGTGCTGAATTCATTGGAAGGCAGGAGGCAAACAGCGGTAATCAATGGCATTTAACTTTAAAGCACTTACTACTGCTTTTAAGGTGGTATCTTTGATGCATATCTGTGTAGACGTGCAATTAAACAGCAACCATGTGGAGGTGTATGAATAAGTGTCTGTGTGTGTGGGTGCATGTGCACTGGCAGATATGTTGCTATGGTTATGTAGATAGGTGTCTTTATGTATGTATGTATGTTTATCCTTGTTTGTGGCTTGGTTAGACAGGTGAGGACCCTGGGATGGGTGGGAAGGGTGTTCAAGTGTTGAAGATTGTTCTGTTTTGTCTGTTTTTTTAACTATGAAATTTAAAAAATTGATTCATTATATATTGTATTGTTTATCTGATTGTTGCTTAATAAAATATATTGAAAAAAACAAAAAAAAACCCCCAAAAAACCCAACATTTACCAAAAAAGCCAGTGGCCTGTTGCAATACTGCCCACACTGAACGTACATAGATCCCACTTCTGACATGGCAGATAGCCAATCACAATGCAGAATTTTGGATTGTCATGTGGAGCGACTAATCAAAACTGTAGGGGGCCCATTCTCGTCAATTGGGCCATGCTCAGGTTGCTCCCCTTTGGCATGCAGTCACACCCCTTTTACTCCTCCAGTATTGAATCCCAACTATTATTCCTACTATTTCCTGTGACTTTTTTGTGATGTATTTTAATTTTAATGTCAACATTTTGAATGATTTCTATCATGCCTGACCCACATAGTCTCCCACACTGTCAAATTAAATGCTGTTATTTTCATGGCCGAAGCCCAGTGTCGAGACTATAGAGCCTGAGTGGAACATTTTGTCTAGTTTGATCCAAGGAAGGTGTATATGTGCAAGAGATTATTGATTTATAACTGCATTATCCAAGTGTGTTTGTCTGACTTCAAGGTATTTGGTATAGGGCCTATTCAGTCAAACTTATTATGTTTTATCAGACAAACACATATATTTTGATTTTTTTTTTAAACAAAACTTAAAAACTAAACGTCTACAAACTAACTAATGTCTGCCCCTCTCACTGTAATTAATGCTAGTGACTGTGTGAGCTCTTCTTTCAGTCAGATGTAATTTCAGAGCACCACAGGTGTGGATTGTTCACTAGATGTCATTAAAGACTGAGGTGCCACACCTCAGGCTAGTGGCTCTTCATAGCTTCTTCTCATATAGATAACCCAGGTTTGGACCCTGGCCTGTCAGAACAGCTGTGGTTTCTCAATAAAGCCTGCCTGTGTTTCAGTGTAGCAACAGCACTGACACTAAATAAATCACAGGCTGTAAATGGTCTCTCCTCCTCAGCTATATTCTCAGCCATCATCAGTCTGCAGGTTTGGACTGATCTTGTGCTGTCAGCTGCCTGTTACTGTGGAGTAACTCAGTATTTTATTGCAGAGTGGCAGCAGGTTAGCTTCTCTTGCTGTGATTCTGTGAGGACCAGGACAGTTAAAGGAAAGGTGGTCAGAGGGCTAACCAGGGGCTGAGAGGTGGAACTGGGGTTGTGATGTTGTGGCTTGGGGGGCTTGGGGAAACAGGAAGCACCCTGACCTTGTATGTGTAATGGTTGTCCCTGTGATAGATGCCATTGTCGGTATATTCTCTCGCTGCACAGTGGGGCTGTCCACTCACCCTGACGCAGATAGATTGGCCTTTGTTTTCCCCTCACCTCCGCTGTGTAATTTATCTTCAGTGTGAGTCCACAGGAGAGAACGCCATAAGACTGTCTGCTGTGGGTAGAGGCAGCTTTCAAGGCCTCGAGGACAAGCACCACCCGAAAGAAGATGTTTGAATGCCTGCAGTGTGGGCCTCCTCGCTCACCTTGGTTATCAAAATAAGAGGCGGCGAATGTAATATTTGTCCTCGCTCCAGAGTACAATTTATCTTGGATGAAAATAGCAGCTCTGGGAAGATTCAGCAGTAATAGACCTTCTCCAGCACCACTGCCAACACATATTTTATGCAGAGGCCTGGTTTATCTCCACCTATTGCCTCACCACATGTTTTCTGCTCCATTTTACGAGACAATGAGGCTGTGAGCAAAAAACAGCTTAAAACTAATGAACATATTTGTGCTGCTTTTTTCAGATTTGGTTTGAATTTCTCTTAATGAAAAATGCAAACTGACCAATGGCCACATCATACAAATTATCAGGCACAGAGTGAGGATTCAGACAGCAGAGACAGTTCAGGTTCTTTCAAAGGTAAGTTTTAATCCAGAAACAATTTCGGTACACAGAAAGTCAGTCAACAAGGCAGAGGTAATCAGTCCATAAGGCAGAATCAGAACGAGAACAGGCAGGCAAGGTCAAAACACAAGGAGCTAACTAGAGATATTTCAAAAATGGCTGGAAGTATCAACTAACGTGGCTAGTGATAATCTAACAGGGGAGTGAGGGAACAGCTAATCAGCTAATGAGTTGAATCACCTGTGTAGGAAGGCAGGGTGAGGAAATGGATAACTCCGCTTTGAACTTTCACTATAGCTTCATGTACCAGAGTTCCTGAAAAGCAAAAGTGTTTTGTAACAACTGTTTCACTTTTAAAGTTAGCCCACCAACCTGTAGTCCATGAAGTGTTATTTTATTTGTGCCCATGTTAACAGGTAGTCTTTGTGCTTGTGTTCTTTTGATGGTATTCAGCAGACCACTCTAGATATAAACAATGTTGGCTGAACATGTGACTGAGTGACTCACCAAGGTATTGTCAATGTATAGCAGGGGTCACCAACCAGTAGACACTGATCTACTGGTTGATCTTTGAGACATTTCCAGTAGATCTTTTAACCAAGATAAGCATTAGATTCTAACACACTTGATGGAGAGGTCCACATATCCATGGCATATATGGATCTGGTGAATTCAATTGTTTTGCAAGGTAAACTAGATCAACCTGATATCCTTTTACCCCATTGCTTTTTATGAGGAGCAAGATGGTTTGACTGTTGCAAAAAGGGTGTGCCTGGTGGTACGCTCTGCCATCAATCAGAAGATTGAAGACTCGAGCCCAGCTCCGGCTGTCACATGTCCTTGTGTCCTTAGGCAAGACACTATGAGCAATGAGTGAATGTGCTTATATTTGTCAAAATGTCAAGAAAAGCAGTATTGAAGCTCAAGCCCAAGTCCATTGCAAATGTGTTATACAGGCTTACTTGCACTGTTACAATCTTGAAGTCTAATGAGATTGTAACATGATGCACAAGTTGTTGAGCACAAAGGTGAATGTTGTCTTTTTTTATTTTCAAAAATGTTTTGATAGATTCAGAGATTGCATCTACTATTTTATCAGGGCTGGTAGATCTAGCTTGTCCTGTGAGTATTAAGGATATTTGGTCACAAAAAGTTAGTGACCAGTGATGTGCCCAATGGGCTGTGTTGGTGACTTGCAGTGCTGTTGCAGCTAGCATCAAGTGGACACTTAAGAAGCTGCCATATTTTGAACTTGTGTAGTGTTCAGTATCAGAGATTGCTGCTGCTGGACCTACAGTTTTTTTCTATCAAATGGCTGCAGGGCTAACAGTTAAACAGAAAGGTGTTTATGTAAAACAGCAAAAGTTGAAGGCAACATGTTTTAGCCGCTGACCAAAAAACATAAACAAGTTGCATACCATGAAGAAAACCAAGAAAACATGACTACATAACAACAATTTTAGCTTCACTTCGCTGGCCTCTTTGTAGTCCCAAGATCAAACCTGAAAACCAGAGGAGGTCGCGCATTTGCAGTGGCTCCTCCTAAGTTTTGGACATCACTACCTTGCCAAGTAAGATCTACATTGCTAAAGACCTATCTCTTCTTAATGGCCTTCAATTTAAACAATTCAGAGCCTTTCCATTTCATCATATATTTACATCTTTAAGATTGATATAATCATGTGATTATATGTTTTTAGCTTTATCTTGTTTGGCCTTAGCTGTTTTGCTATCTTGTCCCACTTTAGCCATTTTAGTTTGTTTCTTTTATGCCATATGACGTTGCTCATTGCTGTTTTTGTCTCACCTTTCTTTTGTTTTGTTTGTTTCTTTGTGGTTGTACAACACTTTGGTCAACACATGCTGTTTTTAATTGTGCTTTATAGATAAATTGTGTCTTGATTTGAAATTAATGAGCTAAAGGTTCAAGAGCACTACTCATGAAACAACAAATACATCAGTACATGACAAAACATACAGATATATATACAAAACCCCAAATAAGTGAAGTTGGCACGTTGTGTAAATCGTAAATAAAAACAGAATACAATGATTTGCAAATCCTTTTCAACTTATATTCAATTGAATACACTGCAAAGACAAGATATTTAATGTTCGAACTGAGAAACTTTATTTTCTTTTGCAAATAATCATCAACTTAGAATTTAATGGCAGCAACACATTGCAAAAAAGTTGGCACAGGGGCATTTTTACCACTGTGTTACATCGCCTTTCCTTTTAACAACACTGGCAGGCCAGTCTAGTACCCGCACTCTTTTACTACGAAGCCACGCTGTTGTAACACGTGCAGAATGTGGCTTGGCATTGTCTTGCTGAAATAAGCAGGGGCGTCCATGAAAAAGACGTTGCTTGGATGGCAACATATGTTGCTCCAAAACCTGTATGTACCTTTCGGCATTAATGGTGCCTTCACAGATGTGTAAGTTACCCATGCCTTGGGCACTAATACACCCCCATACCATCACAGATGCTGGCTTTTGAACTTTGCGCCTATAACAGTCCGGCTGGTTCTTTTGCTCTTTGGTCCGGAGGACACGACGATCACACTTTCCAAAAACAATTTGAAATGTGGACTCGTCAGACCACAGAACACTTTTCCACTTTGCATCAGTCCATCTTAGATGAGCTCGGGCCCAGCGAAGCCGGCGGCGTTTCTGGGTGTTGTTGATAAATGGCTTTCGCTTTGCATAGTAGAGTTTTAACTTGCACTTACAGATGTAGCGACAAACTGTAGTTACTGACAGTGGTTTTCTGAAGTGTTCCTGAGCCCATGTGGTGATATCCTTTACACAGTGATGCCGGCTTTTGATGCAGTACCGCCTGAGGGATCGAAGGTCACGGCATTCAATGTTGGTTTTCGGCCTTGCCGCTTACATGCACTAATTTCTCCAGATTCTCTGAACCTTTTGATGATATTACGGACCGTAGATGATGAAATCCCTAAATTCCTTGCAATAGCTCGTTGAGAAATGTTGTTCGTAAACTGTTTGACAATTTGCTCACGCATTTGTTCACAAAGTGGTGACCCTCGCCCCATCCTTGTTTGTGAATGACTGACCATTTCAGGGAAGCTGCTTTTATACCCAATCATGGCACCCACCAGTTCTCAATTAGCCTGTTCACCTGTGGGATGTTCCAAATAAGTGTTTGATGAGCATTCCTCAACTTTCTCAGTCTTTTTTGCCACTTGTGCCAGCTTTTTTGAAACATGTTGCAGGCATCAAATTCAAAATGAGCAAATATTTGCAAAAAATAACACAGTTTACCAGTTCGAACGTTAAGTATCTTGTCTTTGCTGTGTATTCAATTGAATAAAGGTTGAAAGGGATTTGCAAATCATTGTATTCTGTTTTTATTTATGATTTACACAATGTGCCAACTTCACTGGTTTTGGGTTTTGTAGATAGATATACTGCTTATCCCTTTCGGGGTTGCGGGGGTGGGGGGATGCTGGAGCCTACCCCAGCTGTCATTGGGTGAGAGGCAGGGTTAGGCTGGGTGATTACCTAATCTCAGTATCACGATTAATTGAAGCCCTTACCTTAATTAAGATTAATGAACGATTATTTTATGCTATGCTGGAACATATTGGTGGTGTTACAGACGGTTGTAGAAACGGTCTTTCTGCAGTATTTACACTTAATTTCTTTCTGCACAATGTCCTCTGCACAGAATCCAGAATGTGCCCAAACAACTGAGATGGAATTTTTCTTGGCTACAAGGTCCTCTGATAGATTGGCGCTTGTCTCCTTCATGTTTGCAGTGCATCCTTTGCTCTTGGCGAAGGTGAACGCAGACTTATGGAGGGGGTGCGGTCATGTGACTTACACAGGGAAAATAATCAAAATAATCGACATGAGTAAAATTACTTTGATTGGAGGGTCTAGATGTCGGTTTCAATTATTTTTCAATTAATTGCCCAGCCCTAGGCGGGGTACACCCTGAACTGGTCGCCAGTCGATAGCAGGGCCTGATAGAGAGACAGACAACCATTCACGCTCACACTTTATGGGTAATTTAGAGTCACCAATCAACCTAATGAGCATGTTTTTGGTCTGTGGGAGGAAGCTGGAGAGCCCAGAGAGAAACCAAGCATGCACGGGAAAAACATACAAACTTCACACAGAAAGGCCCTGCCCGACCCGGGGATCAAAACCGGCGACCTCCTTGCTGTGAGGCACGAGCACTACCTGCTGCGCCACCCTGTCACCTATATACACTACCGGTCAAAAGTTTTAGAACACCCCAGTTTTTCCAGTTTTTTACTGAATAGTATGCAGTTTAATGTCTCATTGCACTCTGAAATGAAAGCATAGTACAAATAAGCAATTGGAGTAAAAAAACCAATCATGAAATCTGAACACATAACAGCTGAACACACTCAAGGCATTCTTTCTACAATACAAATCAAACATTCTTCAGATAGTTCTTCCCACGTCTGTTGCAGAAGTTCCCATAAATGTGTGGCACTTGTAGGTTGCTTTGCTTTTACTCTTCTGTCCAGTTCATCCCAAACCAGCTCGATGGGGTTCAAGTCTGGAGACTGTGCTGTTGTGCCATGTTTTCAAGCTTACCATCTTGTTCTTTTTTCCTGAGGTAGTTCTGGCATAGCTTGAACTTATGTTTTGGGTCATTACCTTGCTGTAAGATAAACCCCTGACCAATTAGGCTCATACCAGAGGGTACTGCATGGCACTACAGAATGCTGTGGTAGCCATTTTGGTTGAGGGTGCCTCTCACTCTGTACAAGTCACCAACCCTGGATCCAGCAAAACAGCCCCAGACCATCACACTTCCTCCTCCATGTTGATGTCACACACTGTTGAACCATCCTTTCACCCACTTGATGGCGTACAAATATATTGCGTGATGAACCGAAGATTTCAAATTTTGATTCATCAGTCCATAATACCTTCTTCCAGTCTTCAGTAGTCCAATGGTGGTGTTTCATGGCCCAGGTAAGGCTCTTTGTCTTATCCTGACATCTTAGCAATGGCTTTCTTGCTGCAACCCGTCCTGTCAAACCTGCAGCTCGAAGTCTTCTCTTCACAGTTGAAACTAAGACTTGTTTACTACGACCACTATTGAGCTTTGCTTGAAGCTGTTGTCCTGTCACGCAAACTGTTAACTCTCAAAAACTTGTCCTCTGATTTAGTTGTGGCTTTGGGTCTGCCAGACCTCTTCCTGTCAGAGTTTCCCTCAGTTTCTGAGTGCCTTTTGATGGTGAAGAAATTTGTACTCACTGACACCTTGACTTTCTTTGCAATTTGTCTGTAAGAAAGACCTACATTTTTAAGTGTTATGATGGTCTGTCTCTCTTCCGTTGTTAATTGCCTTTTTTCTTGCCATTTTTGTGGCAACACACGACTTTCTGCAGTACAATGCTGTTCAACTGATGCTCACAAGGGTATGGTATCACAGGGTATGCTTTTATGCAGACAGAGGGGGCTGTAAGCAATCAAGACAAGTTGGGACACCTGTAGGAATTAGTAGAGTCAGCTTTCAAGGCTTGATCAACCTTCATTGTTGCAGAACAGCTTTAAATTGTTAACCCATTTCATTTTCCCTGAAAGAGGCCTTTTTGTATAATTCTGAAATGTACATAATTTTGCAGTTTTGAGTAACCTAACCCTTTCTTTTAACCCTTTCTTTTAAGTTATGAGTTAAAAGAAAGTTGCAATAAATTGAGTTGAGTTGCAATAAATAACTGGAAAAATTGGGGTGTTCTAAAACTTTTGACCGGTAGTGTATATATATATATATATATATAACAAATACTGCACCGGCTAATAACAACAAAATTAACAGTATATACAAAGTAATAACTTCCCAATTAAAGCAAAACAATACCAACGAAACAAACCCCCAACCCAAACAAATATCTAAATAACATGTAAAACATCCCACAAATTAAATGCACCAGTAAAGCAAATGAAATAAATGATCAAGATAACCAAAATCAACAAAACCAAAAGAAACTGTAGAAATACCACTAACTCAAATTTATCAGGGTTGTAACCCACACTCTGTCATACCCAAACATTAAAACCTGATTCCTACGTGCAGGATGTTTAATAATGGACAGCAGCGTGGAGACAAAGCAGCAGCGGAGCGTCACCCACAGTGACCCTGATTTCAGCCTGATGAAAGAGAGAGAGAGCTCGGGACCACCACCAGTGATTACCTGCAACCACACTAGCATTAGCCACAAATAATGTCAACTTAGAAAGAAGAATGCTTTGACTGACAGTATCACAATGCCTTTTTCAAGTCCAGAAAAACTGCTCCCACATTACCACTTTTAAGAGACCTTTTTTTGTCTCAGTAAAGAAAATATTTGCAGTCTCAGTTAGTGGACGCAACTGTCCCAGTGCAGTTAAACTGCTTGACTGTGTTAACTTGTGACCTACAGCTGTCTGCTGTGATAGAGATTTTACCAGGCAGCAAGCTACGGGCTGTAATTGGAGGCCCATGCAGAAGTGCCAAAAGCTGTAGTACCTCATGTGTACACTTGGGGCTGGCTACAGAAAAATTACACTTTAATGACTGCATGGAAGGAAAAGATGCTTTTTCTGTCCTTCATACACATCTTTACAGCCTGGTTAAAAAAACCCTTCAGTCTTAAATTATAAAATAGCTATGTGCTCTCACTGTGAGAGGATGATTTTTTTTTATATCACACCTGTTTTCCTTTCATGGAAGATTTATTTAGGACTTCCAGTTTTGGAAATGCAGTGTTTCTATTGGTCAGACAACCTTAAGTCCCATCACAACACCACCTCACTGTCTGTGAGTTCATGGAGTTAAAGTTCGGTTGAGATAGTGCATACATTATGGCAGCGTCCATTACATCAACAACATTTCAAAGGCTTCTATGACATGGCTTTGTCCAGTTCTTTAACAGTCTATGGGTTTTACTAAAAGACTCATAGAAATTAATGAATGTCATCTTAAATGCCTCTTTATGAAGTTTTTCATCAGCATGTTGTAAACAAACTTTTTACTGAGTGAAGTCCTGGACCCTTTAGAGGAAATATGAGTATTTTTCAATTCCTTTAGTCCTATGATGTCTGTTGTCTGTCATAAATACATAAAGAGCAGGTGCTCTACATTATTGAGATGTGGCGACTGTGGAAGCCACTGGAGTTTAGAGAACTCATTGTTGTGTTAAAGAAATGTGTTTGTGATGATTTGAGCTTTGTGACATGGTGTGTTATCCTGCTGGGAGTAGCGTTTAGAAGATTGGTACACTGTGTTCATGAAGATATGGAAGATATGGAAATGGTTTGCAATAATCATCAGGTAGGCTGTGGTGCTTAAGCAACACTTAGCTGGTACTAAGGGGCCCAAAGTATGCCAAGAAAATATTGCCACACCACTACATCACCACCAGCCTGAACCATTGATAAACAACAGGGTCTATCTGAATATTGCAACAGAAAGGAGACTCATCAAAACATGTAACACTTTTCAAATCTTTTTCCAATTTTGGTGACCTTGTGTGAATTGTCTGCTCACTTTCCTATTCTTAGCTGATGCAAGTTGCACCTGGTTCTTTGGTCACCTGCTGCTGTGCCTTAAGATTCGACATCTGGGGAAGTGGTCTTCTGCTTACCTTGGTTGTAACAAGTGGTTATTTGAATCACTGCTGCTTTTCTGCCATCTTGAACCAATTTCTGGCCATTTTCTTCTGAAAACTCCTGCTCACTGGGTACTTTCATCAGTCCCAGTAGATCAACAGTTTCTGAAATACTCAGACCAGCCCATCCGGCACCAACAAACACTTCACACTCAAAGTCACGTGAATCACCTTTCTCCTCCATTCTGATGCTCAGTTTGAACTGCAGCAGGACATCTTGACCATGTGTATGCTTTAATACATTGTGTTTTTGCTATGTGATTGACTGATTGGCTGTTAGTTATTATCAAGCTGTTAAAGGGGTTTTATGAAATGAGAGGTAACCGTTTCATTATTATGACTACAGGAACAAGTAAATTCTCTTTCAGCTTTGTGATGCAGAGGTTTGCAGGCAGTGACTGTGATTTAGTATAAAATCCTCCTTAGGTTGCAGCTGTGGGCTGCTAATCAGAAGCTGTAGCTAATCCCTCGACTGTGCAGCTTTTCACCAGCTGAGATCATGCAGAGGGGTTATGGACCAACCAGAGGCCCCTCGGGATGGAAGTGTGAAGCAAAAACCAACAAATCACTGAGCCTCCAAACGAACAGGGACAAAATAAGGAGGTCTGTACTGTATTTCTTTTAAAGGTCTTTGCTTTAATACTGTGCAGAGGGACTGGTCAGTTTAATGAGACGATATGAAGCCTGGAAATGAATAGTGTTGTGATATCCTGCAGCAAAGCAAATAGAAGCACTGGGAGCCATCAAGATGGAGAGCCTGGGGCGCTGCACTGCAGAGCAAACAGGCACAGTGTTGGTTCACTAAATGATGCAGGATGGATGCTGGGTAATCACATCTCTTGTCATAAATTTTCCTTAAAGGCACCTCGTGGAGCAGGCTGTGTGCATTATACTCAGACTATATCACCATACTGACCAGATAATTACCTCATCATGTAATCCAAACATACGGCAGATATTATGTTCTATAATAATCACATCCAACTTGAAGAACCATTTGCTTTAGGAGAGACAGAGTTGGATGCACGCGGCTCATCCTGATTATTCCTGTTCATGTTGAACATTTCTCTGGTGCAGCCCTCGGGGCTGTGATGGAACAGTGCATGGTTTAGTGGAGCCCCCCCTTCTCCCTGGAAGCCCCTCCACTCCGGTGGCTGACTGCAGATTTAATGGGCTTAGCAGCTGTTGAGGAAAAGCAGCGAGGGCTTGTGGCATATGCTCTGGTTAGAACAAAGAGCAGCGAGCACACCACACGAGCTAAAGCCGCCTGAGCTGAACGCAGAGCTGCCACAGGGGCTGCAGCCGACCATTAAACCTCTTTTACTGCTCATGTTCATTCACTTTATTTGATTGAGATTTTGTTAACGCAGTGTTTTGCTTTCTTGTGTGACATTATGAACATTTAAGAACATTTTCACAAAAAATAAATAAAGCAGTCTTCTTTTACACAAATGTTCACAAAACAGTACTCTCTCATATGCAGTGAACTGTGTTAGCTGTTAATTCATGAAACAAGAACAGAGGGTGGTGTTTCAGGGGAGCTTCAAAGCCTACTGTCAAGGCTGCCCTCTTGAGGGGGCGCTATGGTCCTCCAACATGTCTGCTTTCAGTGTTGGCCTTTCTGCTGTTGAGATAGAAAGTGGTGCGCAGAGTCCTCTAGTGGAATAAATAGCTCAGTGGAGAAGCTCATCTTTTTTTAATGCAACATGTAAACAGATGAAGCTTTGTCCTCGCTGACATGTGCGCTAAATTAAAGAAAATATTAAGTTTGTTTCTGATTTGGCTTCTAAAAGAAATAACAACCAATGTTTCAGGCAGATGAACAATGAAGGAATTAGATTTTTCTGCCTGGAGCTCTTTTATTTGATTTGGCAAAGAGCTCTCCTGCAGCCTGCAAGTATGATCACATTATACAGCGAAACTAATTATCTAATTTTACTTTTACAAAGAAGAAGTAGCAGTAAAGGTACCCTCCCCCTTTTTCACTTAACTTTACATAGTGCAAACAGTATTTCCTGCACATATAACAAAGTGACAGATTGCATGGATCTTTTTTTGAGCATCAAATCAGCCCACGCAGCCTGGTTTCTCCTACAATTACCAGCTGTTATGGACACACACACAGGCTGATGTATGTTTTATTGCTGTTTGCACAGTTGCTCTGTGCATATATGAGCTTCAGCAAGCAGTGTGTGCAAACAGTGATAATGTTGTGTTTGTGCATGGTGTGTGCATGTGTGTATGTGTGTTTTGCTCGGTTTCCCTGACTGTTAGCAAACACTCCGCGGTGCCATGTTCTCCCACTCACTGCAGACAGAAACAGCTCAGTGACTGTGTGGGAGTGGAGTGTGGCAGCTTTGCTAACTGTCTCTGCTCATACAATATGAGCTCTATAAATCAAAAAGCTGCTTGTGTTGTGTTTATGTGCATCTGTAGGTGTGCATGAACAAAATGAGGTAGTATACACTGTCTCTTGCTTTCCCTCATTAAAGAATAACATGTTGTGGAACTTGCTTCCCTGCAGGAAGGCAGAATATTTAAACAAAGAGTTTCAGACAAGCAAAAAGACTTGGCATTGTGTGCGAGGGATGTGAAGGCATACTGTGAGGGGAGAGAAAATGAGCCGAAGTGAGAGGCCGCAGGACGAACAAAGGCTTATCAAGTGTAATCTCAGCCAGTGTTGCTTGTCAGTCTCATCATGGCTGACCTTGTCTGCAGCTCTACTGTAAGCACGACCTTCTGTCCAGACTTGGCTGAGCGAACCCGTCACACTCTGTTTGTCTGGGAACCTCTCGCCCCCACACCAAAGCTAACTAATACACACACCAACAAGCCAGCCCTAACTGTGTTTGTGTGTCTGTTTTACTTCACAGTTTAGCAACATGAGGTGCAGCTGATGAGGAAGAGGTCACGGGGGGAAACTATCTCAGTTGGCGATCAACTGTAATGTGGATTGCTCAACTACTGTACTGCGGGTTTGTATTAGTGTGTGCATTTGTGGGTGTGTGTATTTCTGGGGCCTGGCATCATGGAGGGGCGCATCGAGGTTAGTAAAGACAACCATCCCAAATTTAACCCTGAGTTCCTATTGGTCACTTTTAAGGATGAGCATGTTTTTGTTTTTAATGTGTTTTTTTTTTTTTAAATAATAATAATAATAATAATAATAATGATAATAATAATAATAATAATAATAATAATTACTATTATTATTATGATTATTATTTTATATATATGTATACATGTATATGTATATATATATATATATATAGATATAGATATAGATATAGATATATAAATATATACATATATACAATAACCATTCAATACATATATGTGTGTGTATATATATCTATATCTGTATCTATATATCTATATATATCTATATCTATATATATCTATATATATATATACATGACATATATCTTTTCAGAAATGTGTGATTTATTTTCAAATTTGTAACTTGAACTTGCTTCTACAGCATAAAACAGGAGGTTTAAGAAACTGCTTTCAATTTGAAAGCCATTACATTTTTGCCAGCAGTTGTTTCTCTGTCTGTCTGCAAGATAACTCAAAAGTGATCAATGGATTTTGATAAAGTTTTCTGAGAATATTTTGTATTTCGGATGAAGTGATTGGAACTTGACAGTGATGGATCCAGGACTTTATAAAAGGACTTTTTTTACAGTAACATTGCAGTTTTCAACATTTCTGGTAATTACTTAGTTAACAGTGTCAATTACACTTAAAAAAATTAATGCAGATGTAAGTCACGTGGGTCCATGAAAAAGAACAGTTGAGTTTGGATCTCGATCAAGAACCATATCTGATTCTTTATTCTGGACCTTGTTCTTGTTCAGGGGTGCATGTGTTTGCAGATGGACAGTCACAGATTCAACTGTTTGAAAAGGCTGAATATGGCATCACTCCCTAAGGCTGCCCATATGGTGTTAAAGGGTATCTTAGAGGGGCCCATGAAGTTAAAAAAGACATGGTCCACCCTAAATCTGAGCCATCTAATCTTTAGATCAGTTTTAATTTTAAAGCTTAAAATTCTCTTTTACTTAATACATCAAAAATTTCATCTTCTGTTTCTTGTTTTAAATTTCCCCCCTTTCTGAGAATTTCATTTCTTATCATTTCTTATCAGACAACAACACAAAACAAAACAAAAGAGCTGCCAGATAAAGTTACTAATACAACTTAAAAGAATGTAGTATCGTTAATGAATACATGATCAGGTGTCCTGGAAATGCCAATAAAGCATATATATACAAATTATTGATTTTTCAGATAGTCGATGAATGGGCCCCATATGTCCAGGAATTTGTTTTGAGATTTTAATTTGTAGAAGCGAATCCTTTCCATTTGAATGGTTATTGTCATTTGTTGAGCCATTTCTGAAAGCAGGGGGAGTGGGAGCTTTCCAAACCAGAAGAATCATCTTCTTTGCAGCAACCATGCCAAGCATTAATGCTTGATGTATCTCAGGTGAGTATCTAAGGGCAGTCTCTGAACACCCGAAGAGTGCTAGCTCTGGATCAGGGGCAATGTCCAAGCCATAGGCCTTGCTAAACCACCCAAAAATCTCACACCAAAATGTATGCAATTGAGAACACAACCAGAAAAGATGGAATAAAGACCCCTCGGCACCTCTGCATCTATCACATAATGGAGAAAGTGAGGGATAGATCTTATGCAATTTAGACTTTGAGTAATGCAGTCGATGCATAACTTTAAATTGAATCAACTTGTATCTCACGTTAATAGAACAGGTATGGATTCTAGTTAAAGCTTCAGACCAGATATCATCAGACACCTCATCTCCAGTTCATTAGACCAGGCTTCTTTGAAATGATCAGAAGATGCAGAGGTGGAGAACAGAGACACAAAACGGGATACTAGATGTTTGGAGTCAGGAGGAAGCAGCAAGAGTTCATAGAATGGGCACTTTCTAGGCATGGTTTCAAAATTTGGAACTGAACTTCTGACATAGTGCCTGATTTGGAGATACCAGAAGTGGTGGGAATTTGGTATGTTAAATTTAGTTTGCAGCTGACCAAAGGAAGCAAAATGTTTGTCAATATATAAGTCTTTGAGGGTCACTAGTCCACTTTCCCTCTAGTCTACAAATACCCTATCCACCTGGGATGGCAAAAAGGAGTGGTTATTGTATATAGGGGCGTGTATAGATGAATTTGGCAGCTTGCAAACACTTCTTATCTGATTCAAGATCCTAATAGATTTTCTCAAAATAAAGTTATTACCGATAAGTTTGAGAGGGGACTCTGTCTTGGAGAAAAGTAAGCTGCAAAGGGAGGACCCACACACCGCTGCAGCTTCAATGTTTGGCCACAAGGGGGCGTTGTTAAATGCCTCACCAGGTTGTCCCTGCTGCCAGTACATGAAGGCCCTTGCAATGGCCACCCAGTAATAATTCCTAAATACAGGAAGACTGAACCCTCCCTCCTCCCTAGACTTTTGCAGATGCACTTTTGATATACGATGGGCTTTGTAACCCCAAACAAAGGGATGTATGATAGAATCCAGGTGCTTAAAAAATGAGGAGGTGAGAAAGAGTGGCAGATTTTGGAATAAGTACAAAAATCTGGGAAGAGCCACCATCTTAATCACATTGATACGCCATACCATGGATAAAGGCAGATTTCTCCATTTCTCTATGCTGAGTTTCAGCTTCATGATCATGGTGCCATAATTTAATTTAAATAAGAATTTGGGATTTCAAGATATTTCAAGCCCTAGATATGTAAAAAGATCCTTTACTAGTTTAAAAGGTAAAGTATGAAGAAAATGTGAGTCTAAATTATCTGATAGGGGCATAAACTCACTCTTACTCCAATTGATTGCATAGCCAGAAAGTTTTCCAAATAACTTAATAAAGTCTAACAAAGAGGGGACGGACACCTCTGGATCAGGTATATAACATAATATATCACTGGCACAGAGCCCCACGCGGCTCTCCACATCCCCTACCTTAATACCCTTGATAGTCGGATGGTTTCTGATCCCTATTGCAAGGGGCTCCAGTAGTGATGGGAATTCCGGCTCTTTTTAGAGAACCGGCTCTTTCGGCTCGGCTCACTAAAAAGAGCCGGTTCTTTCGGCTCCCAAACGCCTCTACAGATTTTTTTGTTGCTTTAATCAATATATTACCAATAATAATGTAAAATTATGAACAAAATGAATTAATAATGTAAAAAGGCCTGCATTATACTTTTTTATTTATATATGTTTATTATATAAATAAATATGCCTTTATTTTTTCACTTTACAGTGCAACAAAAATATTAATTATAAAATACAAAAACAATCTTTTAACTATTTACAATTGAACTTTTAACAAATTTAAACTTTTTACTTTTTTCCTATTAAAAAATTGAAAGTCAAGCAACACAGAATCCCTGAAAAACACACAACACAACAAAATATAAATTAAAATATTTAATTTATTGCTCCGTGTTGCTCCTTGTGCTCTTTCTCTCCTGCTCCCTGACTCTCTCTGCTCTCTTGACCTGTTTGTGTGCTGCTGTGTGTGTAACTAAGCGCAGACACACAGACGACACCACACATTTTGACCAATCACGTGTGGCTTCAAGAGAAAAAAAAGAGAGAAAAAAACAACAACAAAAAAAGCGGCTCCCCCAATCAGGAGCCGGCTCCCGTCGTTCACTTCAAAGAGTTGGCTCTCAGAGCCGTTATGTTCGCGACTGACACATCACTAGGCTACAGAGCTATATCAAAGAGTAAGGGGGACAGAGGGTCACCTTGTCTTACACCCCTTTGCAACTCAAAAGGCTCTGATTTATCGCTATTGGTGAGGATGGAGGATGATAACATCTTGACCCATGCGACAAAGGAGTCCCCCACTCCAAACCTCTTTAGTGCTTCGAACATGTAAGGCCACTCTATCTGGTCGAATGCTTTAGCTGCGTCAAGTGCCAGAACAGCTGTTTTGGTGTCCCCTGATTGATTGGCAATATTTTATTCAAAAGTCGTCGCACGTTACAAAATGAAAATCTTCCTGGGATAAACCCTGTTTGGACAGGGTGTATAATTGATGAAATGTGCCTTCCTAACCTTATAGCTAGCACTTTTGTAATGGACTTCAGGTCAAAATTGAGAAGAGCAATGGGTCTGTAATTCCCAGGCTCAGAACCCTCTTTACCTTTCTTTAACAACAGGCATATATTTGCTTCATATGTTTTTCTATCAATGGAATCCTTGATCATCCTAAGCAAGATTGGAGTGAGCGTCTTATGAAAAGCTTTGTAAAATTCACAGCCAAATCCATCTGGGACTGCTGCTTACCAGATGGAAATGATTTAATTGCCTCAACTAACTTGTTTTCAGTGAAATCAGACTCAAGATCTGACCTGGATGGATTGTTTAGTGTTGGCAAGTTGAGGGAGTCAAAAAATTTGTCAAGGTCTGTACCAGTTGCTCGAGACTTGGAAGTATATAATTCTGAATAAAATTCCTTAAAACAGGCATTTATTTCTCTAGGATTGACCAGCAAATCTCCCGTCTTGGGTCTGATTTTATGAATTGCACAGCTGGTCTGAGCACCCTTCAGCTGTCTGGCCAACAGCCTCTCTGGTTTATCACCTTTCGAAGTGTTTTTGTTTGACCTTGAGTAGAAGTTTGCCAACGGTTTCACTGAGAATACGATTGTATTCATTTTTTAATTCCAAAATCTTGTTGTATTCTTCCTGCAAAAGGGAGACCCTATAAGACTGTTCTAGGGCTGGAAGTGCATTTTCAATTTCAACCAGACGGCGGTGCTGTTCTCTCTTTTTTGCAGCTTCAAATGAAATTATGTGGCCTCTCATTACTGCTTTGAGGGTTTCCCAAAGTGACACGTCCCCTGTGTCATTGGTCTCAAGGAACTCCCCAAGACGTACGGACATGTAATCAACAAACACTGGATCTGTCAGTAACCAAGGATTAAAACGCCAGCAATAAGTCTGTTTGGGAAGGGCAAGCTTAAGTTTTAAGGATATTGGACTATGATCTGATATCTATATATATTATGATATTTAGTTTGTTCAATGTTAGATATTAATTTTGAATCCACTAGAAAATAATCAATCCTATGATTTATGGACACTAGAAAAATAGGAATAATCTTTATCTACTGGGTGCTGTAGCCTCCATATATCGACCAGGCTCCTAGATTTAATTAGGTTATTTAGTGTTTGAACAGATGCTATAACAGGTGGAGTACGGGAGGAAAGTCTGTCAAGATATGGATCAAGGTAACAGTTAAAGTCTCCACCCATAATCAAATTTGTGGTGCTGAGGTCTGGAATTAGGTCAGATACTCTGCGAAAATAATTCGGATCATCTACATTTGGTCCATATACATTTAGGAAGGTGACAGGAAACGAGTTAATGCTTCCAGTGATCATAATGTACCTGCCATTTGGGTCAATGGATGCCGAGGCAAGTTGGAATGGGATAGCCTTGCAGAAAATAATGGCGACGCCCCTTGCCTTGAATGAAAACAGTGATTGATAAACCTGCGATATCCAATTAGCTCTAAGTCGCCTCTGTTCTGTGGTTTTTATATGCGTGTCTTGTAAAAACATTACATCTGCTTTGAGGGACTTTAGATGTGCAAGGACTTTGCCCCGTTTAACCGCATGTCCAAGCCTACGAATGTTCCAGGAGACCAATGTCAGGACATTCACATCTGTCTGGTTCACACTGTTAGACCCTAACATAGTCCAAAAATTTTAAATAAAAGCATACTGGAACACCCATAAACAAATATCAACAAGCAAAAACAAGCAATCTGGCAGCTCTGAACAATAAACACAGATATACACAGATAACCTCAACTCCCCCCCCCCCAAAAAAAGAAAAACATCCCCAAACGAAGCTATTTCTCCCCCATATCAGTCGTTGAGGGCCACTGGGCGTATGGTTTATGAGCACGACTCACAGACAGCCCGCTAATTAACTAGCCAAGCGCCAAAAAGACAACTGAGTTAAACTATGGCAAACTGGCTGGCCCCCACACCGCTCTAAGAAGATGGAAACGTTACCGTCATTATATACATTATGTTCCTTTTATGCTGTACAAAAGTCTATGAACATGACTTAGCTGACAGTCCACAATATGGTCGCATCACCCCGTCTGGTCAACTCCGGTGTCCCGCTCCAAGCTGCTGATTCATCGCCTCCTTGGGGGAAGCAAAGATCTTCTGAAGCCCGTTGTGTTGAAAGTAGAGCTTGGCCGCAAAACGCAGGCTGTGCTTTATTTTCAGCTCACGCAGGGTTGCCATTGCGTCTCTGAATCTCCGTCGCTGTTCCATCACTTCAGCAGTATAATCCGGAAAGATAAAAATCCTGCGACTGTCGTACTTGAGGGACTGCTGCTGGGCAAGACGTATGATCGTTTCTTTCTCCTGGTAGTGATGGACATGGGCGATAATCGTGCGAGGTCTGGCAGCTGGTCCGGTGGTCATGGGTTGTAGAGAGCGGTGAGCGCGGTCAATTATCACTGGCTTTGAGAAGTTGGTCTCCCCCAGTAGCTTGGGGATGAGAGCGCTAACAAACTCAGTTGGTTTTCCCTTTTCCACTCCCTCAGGGATCCCCACAAATTTGATGTTATGGCGTCTCGAGCGGCCCTCCAAGTCGTTCGTCTTGGCTCGAAGGGACACGTTCTCCCTCTGAAGTATACTGATGGCCTCCTCCACTGCGTTCAGGCGTGTCTCGTAATCTGCAGCTCTCTCATCCAGGCTATCCATTCGGATCGACAGGGTGTTATGTGAAGAATAGAGAGGGGCGAACCTCTGGTTTAGCTGGTCGAATCTGGTGTTAATGGTCTCCAGGATCGTATCCTGCATGTTTTTCAGTGCCTCCAATGGAGGTGGATGGTCGCTGTTGGAGTCACCTGGATCCTCCTCGTTAGCCATAGCCACGTTGCCGAGTAGCTCCAACCTCGCCTTTTCCTTCTTCTCTTTGGTTCTTTCTTTTGGCATTTCTTGGTCATAAACGTGCACGTGGAGATTCAGAAACAGGAGTATGATACAAATATTGAGTAAACTTGAGTAAAGATGGTAAATTTACAGAAATAAAAGCGAGCGGCAAGGGGCCTGAAAAAAGGCGTCTCACTCCATCCGCGGCTCACTAGCGCCCCCTTATCATTGTTATTTTAATTATGTGAGAGGTGTCAGCTCCTTTACTATCCTGCCAGGCCCAGGAAGCAAATGTTTTGCAGGGGAAAGTTACATTTTACATAAAAATGTCTACAGTGTCCTCTTTGTGTAAATGTTTATCGGCCCACAGACAAAAGAAACTCGTGAAAACTCAGTGCAAACCACGTGATTTCAGCTAATTTTGTTTCGTGTCATTCTATTCATTTGTACCAACAGTCGTCCAGCAGAGGGAGCCAGAGCCCAGTCCATGTCCCTCCGCTCTGGTTTACTGCATGAGATAATTACCATCACTGCAGTGTTCACAGGATTAAAACTGACTGATTTCATCAAGAGCCTTTAAAATGCTTTAAAAGCTTTAAAGATTTTCCCCGACGAAAAACTTTCGACGGAAATCGGGAAAAAACTCATTTGCCCACTTATTGAAAATCGAATTTTAAATTAAATGCAAAGAAACAATTGGCCTACAATTAAAGTATGAAACAATTTCTTTATTACGGTTTTTGTAATTACCTTGATTGTTAACTGTTTTAGCCTAACTTTCATAGTTTTCAATCAATTAATCAGTCAAACTTTATTTATATAGCACTTTTCATACAAAAATGCAGCACAAAGTGCTTTAAAATAGACAGATAATTAAAATAAGATAAAAGGAATTATGACCCAAATCCACTCCACCCAACCCCCAAACCCACCCACTCCTCAAATCGTACCCAGTAATGGTAAAATGCATCATAAATAAGAGACAGTAATACAGCAGGAACATTGTTGTACCAAGTACGTGCCAAGGAAATGCCATCTTAAAGATTTAAAATGAGTAAACACTTAAGGTTAGGTTAAAGTGTAAAATTAAATATATCATAAAATAAAATAAAAACTTGGCCTAAAAAGTTTTGGCCATTCTCACTGCATCTGTAAATCACAAGCAAGACTTTGTCTCTATATTCTGTGTGAAAGTATTTCTCTAAGAATATATCAGAAATGCTTCAATAAGATGTATGTTTCAGGATTCATATAATTAAATCACCCCAAAATATCATGTTTACTAATTTTTGTCTAAGGTAAAACCATTTTGGTTGTTCACCTAACTTAATACTATTGTATTGTATTATTTATTTACTTTTTGTCTCAAGGCACATTTTTTGAAAAAAAAAAAAAAGAAAAAAAAAAAGGATATAACAGACAAAGTGTGTTTGGGACTGTGTTGTGTAACAACCTCAGTTTGTGTCTCATTTCAAACAAGATATTTAATGCACAGTTTTTAACTTTTACTCAGGCCAAGAAAACAAACAAAACCCAGAGCAATAGTCATACTGACCTCCTCAACTTTTAAACTCAAAGTGATGATTTATTAATTTCATCAAAGTGACTGAATTTAGCTACTATAAGACTATTTAAAAAAGAACCCCCTACCCCATAAATAAAGAAAAACAAAAAAAGAAAGAAAGAACTGAACCAACCAGACCGATTACCTCACAAACTTACATTTCTGACTGTCGTCCACTGACTGGAAGTGCATTAGCTCATCAAGCAGCCACAGGTTGGAGGACTTCAACAGATAAAGAAAGTAAGAAGCCCAACCAAGACATAATTTACTATTTGCTGGAAAATGTGTCCCACAGTTAATTGTCAAACATGCTGTTGAAAAGCTGGCGATGGTTTTACGTTGTCTTTATAAATCTAACAGGCTTAAATCAACAACACTGTTAGCAGAGTTAGCTTAGCTTACAGAGACATCACGAGGAGAGACAGCAAATTCCCCTGCGAGCTGCCGCTGCCACAAATTGAGCTTGCCCTTGCTGATCACGAGTCAACATTATAGTGTCACAACTGAGCTGTAGCAGTTTTATCCTGTTTGTTAAAACAACTAGAACAAAACCGCTGATCTGCTTTGTTTTACGCAACAGGCGTTCATTTAGGTAACGTCAAGGTTAACCTAGCTGACTTTACCTCTACTGCCTTGAGAGGAGGGCTGGACCTTTTAGGAGATTCTTGAGCTTAGCCTTTACCGTGATTTAGATACAATATGTTGTGAGGAAGAGTGACAATTTATAGATATTCATTCTCGCTCTAATCAAAAATATGTTATAATAATATTGTTGAAATGATGAATGGTTATAATTTTTTTCTTTTGCAATTTCTGCATCCAAATTGTATTAATTATTTTTCATATGTGTATGATATGTAGGCCGGAACCTGTGCTGCAGCATATTTCAATTGAAGTTGTATTTTGACACATGATCAGAAAGTTGCAGTGTACTATATTGCGGTTTTATTCAGATACAGTGAATAGAATAGAATAAACCTTTAGTCGTCCCACATGGGGAAATTTGCATTGTTACAGCAGCAAAGGGGACAGCATTGATAAAAAATAAGTATAAAAAAAAAAAAATAAGTATAAAAATTGCAGTATGTACATTATTCTACCAATATAAAAAGAAAAACAGAAAAAAACACATACATGCACACAAGATTTTAATGTTTTCAGAGCGGTTGAAAGAGAGAGTGGTGTCATTGAGGGGTCAGAATGCTGAGGGTCACTTGGTCATGTAGCAGCCGAATAGTTCTAAACAAAGCTTGGCGGGCCATTTAAATGAACTGGTTTCTGGTAATTATTAACCAATATTTTTAGTTTTTTACATTCATACATTGATTTAGGCAAATTCCAACGTGTTACATATTCTATGCGCTTGTGTAGGAACATTATTATTGCGATAATGCTTTTAAAATTGCTGAAATTTCCTCTGAAAAGGAAGAATGTGGACATTAAACTAGCTTTACTTTACGTTCTTGACTAGCAAACATTGCTTGATACTGTAACGTCATTAAATTTCCTTGTTTATAACATCAGCGTTGGTGATTTAGAAAATTACCGACTTATTTTGTTGTAACATTTCAGACGAAGAAGGAAGAAACCTGTGATTTTCCTGAGTAGGAAAACATGTTCAGATGTTTCAAGGACATTGCCTATGCTGTAACTTAGCTTTATTAAATTAAAACATGTCAGAACCTGTCTTTTAAAGTATGAAATATCTTATCTAATTTATCGTTTCTATCTACTGTGTACATATATATATTATTTTATATATATATACAGATAGATATATAGATATATGTGCATGTGTGTGGGAAAACCAACCCATGGCGTGTTGTTTTTTACTGGTTGACTACTTATCCATACTTTCTTTTATTAAACAAAAATTAAGCAATAAAACAATGGCTTACATGATTTCTTTATTCAATCCTGTTGTTGTCAGATTAACCAATGCAAAAGGGTTTTCATCAAGGATGTAAGATACAACAAGAAGTAGACCAGTGAGCACATTAATATCAATATTTAGTTTAAAATTGATATGCGATTGCTTTAAATAACATTGTTAATTTGATTCAAATGTGCTTGTAAAATGACCATCATTAAAAAATCAACTTTCAATCAATCAATCAATCAATCAATCAATCTTTATTTGTATAGCGCCAATTCATAGCTTCCTACCTGTAAACAGACCTTCCATAAATGCGAGAAACATACATTCCCTATAGGAATTCTATTGCCTCGGTCACATTGTTTGGAACTATCGAGGGCTCCCATGGTCCGCCATTGCTGTCAAATAATTGGTCCATTGGCGTCTATAGAGATGACGCCACTCTCTCTTTCAACCGCTCTGAATGTTTTATGGTAGATCATAAAATGCATCTGATGCTGCTTTTGAATCTGAAACCATTATGTGTGCGAATGAACTGCTAAAAAGGACTACAAAAATGACCAGGAACCAACTGCAAGCATTTCTGATCATTTTTTAATAATCAGTTATTCATACATTATTGCCACAACCAAAGGCACAAACTTGATCAGGTCATTTCACTAAGAGTGAATTCTTAAACAAGAGGTCACCACAAGACGTTATTCACTGGAAATATAGTTGTGCATCTAGTCCAACCATCATGTTGTATATTTTTAACTTAACTTTTCAACTCTCAACAATGTTTAAGATTAAAAAAAGTTCATCTGTTCAGATTATCACTAATCTGCAATGATCCAAATCACAATGAAAAATCACTCAAGTTTTTAGTGTGCTTGCAGTCGAGAGTACCAGCATGACGCTAACTTCTGGGCTGGCTTACAAAAATACATCATCTCTGCTCTAGTCTATTGCTATTATTTGTTATATTTTGGGATTGTTTTCTACTTTAACAGCATCTTACACTTTCAGCTTAGCCCTGCTCATAAGTTTGAAAAAAACATGGACAATGTATATTTTGACCCATTATATAGCAGTTGGTGAAACATAACTGATTTCTAGTTTGCTTATTTCATGTATTCATCATTTTATATCAATATGTAACCAAACAATTAGAAATGATATAAAAAAAAGGCTTGTTCTTTTAGGTTATTTCACCATTTCACCTGAACGTTCCCAAGACCCCCCTCTAACTTCTGGGACCTTGGCTTTACAGCATGAGTGAGGCCTGCTGATATAAGGTTATTTATGAACTGAGAATTATGTCAATGACTGTAAACAGATGTCAATTGGTTTCATATGACAGATTCTGTGTCTGTCTGTTGTTAGCTTTTACACAGTGCAAATGTTTGCAACAGGTCTCCTGAAAAAACATGAAGAAAGCAGTACTGTTAAAAATAATAAATACATTTACATCAATAAATATGATAATATCTATATCTTAGCTCTAATGGATGGTGGGTGTCACTTGTCAGCACTTGAACTGATTTGCCACAAGGTTGGGTCCTCTCACTTTGGTTATTTATATTGTTTACCAATGACCGAATGAGTAATCACAGTAACTGTACTTCATTAAGTTTGCAGATGATGTGGCATTGATAGGACTTTTAAACTGTAGTGACTTTTAATCAATAATTAGACCAGATACAGAGATGAGATAAATCATTTTTTTAAATTTTATTTTTATTTTACCTTTATTTAACCAGGAAGTCCCATTGAGATTAAAAATCTCTTTTACAAGGGAGACCTGGCCAAGGTAGCAGCCAATACAATGTTACAAAATGAAAAAAAAAAAAAAAAACCCAACAAAACATTAAACAGCACAACTCACAACATTTTAACAGGCTTTCAAATGTACAGTGACCTTTCAAGACAAAAACCTACATTTCTCTGTCACCATGTTCTTATGACCATTTTAAATCTACTCAGCGAGATCATCGAATCTATCTTTAGCTGTTTTTGGAGGTTGTTTCATATCCAAGGTGCATTGGAGAAAAGGCAGTCTTCCCAAGATCTGTAAAAGCTCAGGGAACTATTGCTTGGAAAACTCACTGAACACAAACAGAAAGAAAAGTCAAGAAGTGATTACTGATATTAGACTAACTTCACTCCTTTCCCTGCAATTATCAACAAGTTGACAGTTGAAATTAAACAAAACAATAAGTACCTAAACACTTTGATTGACAATAAATTGACGTGGAGAGCTCACATTAATGCAAGATTTGCAAAGGTTTAACAGCATCCTAATTTCTCAAGGAAACGTTTGACGCTTAGAGTATTAGTGTAGACAATACCAGGCAGAGATGGTTTTACAAAGCTTTCATTGAAAGTGTGCAAACCTCCTGTGTCAAGTGAAGGAGGGGAGCATTGTCCCCACAAAATAAGATCAAACTAGACACATTTTTTAAGTTTAGGTACCAGGATACCTGGGGAACAAAAGTGCTGCATTTCTTACCTGACAGACTAGAACACACTGAAATTAGAAACAAGGTCACAGCAGACCAATTGCATCCCCTTTGGTCTGAGTGTGTACACTTGACCTCAAGATACAGGTTCAGAATGCTCAGGTTGAGGGCTGAAAGAGGCATCACATTAATTGTACCAATGTATTTCATTTGTAGAGCATTCAGCTGCTAAAACAGCTCTGATCATACAGTATGGACCAGGCACTCGGTACTTTACTGAGCTTGCTACTTGACATCCCTTTCATGAAAACATGCAATGCTTTCGTTATAGATTTAATGTTGTATTTTATTATCATTTTTGATATTATATGCTTATCAGTGTGGTTGTTGATAACTTTGCTTTTATGTTTTGCTAGGAGGCCGTTCACCTAAAGGCAAATAAAGATATAATAAATCATATTATATTCATATATACATTCATATTATATGTGAGCGGACCCCTGCCTCTTCACTTGGATCTCCAGCTACCTCACCGACAGGCCGCAGTACGTCAGGCTGAAGGACACCATGTCTGACCCTGTGATCAGCAGCACTGGAGCACCCCAGGGCATGGTGCTGGTCCCTCTTCTCTTCACCCTGTACACCTTGGACTTCTGCTACAACTCTGACCGTGACCAGTTGTGATTGAGGGAGCTGACGTGGAGGCTGTGGACTCCTAACCTCGGGCTGTGTCTGGACAGCAAACTGGACTGGACAAATCACACTACCTGAACAGGAAGGGACAGAGCAGGCTGTACTTTCTGAGGAGGCTGTGGTCGTTTTACATCTGCAGGAAACTCCTGCGGATGTTTTACCAGTCTGTGGTAGCCAGTGTCCTCTTTTACACCGCGGTGTGCTGAGGGGGGCAGCACATCCAAGAAGGATACATCCAAGATGGAAAAATTGATCAGGTGGGCCGGCTTTGTGGTCAGCATGAAGCTGGACTCTCTGGTGATGGTGACAGAGAAGAGGACACTTGACAAACTGCTGGACATTATGGACGATGCCAGTCACCCTCTGCTCACTGTCATCAGCAACCAGAGGAGCCTGTTCAGCCCAAGACTGCTCCTTCCCAAGTGCAGGACCAACAGACTGAAAACTCTTTTGTCCCTCAGGCCATCAGACTGTACAAAGCCTCACTGGGGGGAAGGAGGAGTAACAGGAAGACAGAGGACGGGAAGGAGCAGTGGCCATATTTTTATTTTTATTTCTAATTACTTATATTTTATATTTATATCTGCAAATTATTTTTGCTTTTTGATATCCTGTGTTCTTTTTTACCCTGTGTATGATACAATTCTACTGGAATCTTAATTTCGCTGAGGGAGTCTTCCCAAGGGATAAATAAAGTTCTATCTAATCTAATCTAATCTAATCTAATCTAATCTAATCTAATATAAACTTCAATTGACTGCATCAGTATGATGTGAAAGCAAATACACTACCTGGCCAACAAAAAAGTCGCCACCTGGTTTTAAGTCAATAAATAGGTACGAGCCTCCTATTGGATAATTACTGCATGGCTGATTATCTTTCAGCTGGCAACAACTTATTTAACCCCAGCTGATGCAATGAGTGGCTTCTCATTTATTAAACAACAATATCGAAAGACACATCCTGTGGTCAAGGAAAAGATGTCAGTCTGTTTAAGAAGGATCAAATCATTGGCATACATCAAGCAGAGAAAACATTGAAGAAGAATGCAGAAACTACTAAAATTGGGTTACTGTCCAATGCATTATTAAAAACTGGAAGGACAGTGGGGAACCATCGTCTTCGAGGAAGAAATGTGGCCGGAAAAAAATCCTAAATGATTGTGATCGGCGATCACTTAAACGTTTGGCCAAATCAAATTGAAGAAAAACAACAGGAGAACTCAGTGGTAAGTTTAATATTAAAAGTAAGAGCATTTCCACACACACAATGTGAAGGGAACTCAAGGGATTAGGACTGAACAGCTGTGTAGCCGTAAGAAAACCACTAATCAGTAAGGCTAACCGGTAAAAAAGGCTTCAGTTTGCTAGGGAGCATAAAGATTGGACTCTGGAGGACTGGAAGAAGGTCATGTGGTCTGGTGAGTCCAGATTTACCCTGTTCCAGAGTGATGGATGCATCAGGGTAAGAAGAGAGGCAGGTGAAGTGATGCACCCATCATGCTTAGTGTCTACTGTACAAGCCTGTGGGGGCAGTGCTATGATCTGGGGTTGCTGCAGTTGGTCAGGTCTAGGTTCAGCAACATTATGTGCCAAAGAATGAGGTCAGCTGACTACCTGAATATACAAAACCCAAAACCAGTCAAGTTGGCACGTTGTGTAAATCGTAAATAAAAACAGAATACAATGATTTGCAAATCCTTTTCAACTTATATTCAATTGAATACACTGCAAAGACAAGATATTTAATGTTCGAACTGAGAAACTTTTGAGAAACCACATTTTCAATGGGGGACAGGTCTGGACTACAGGCAGGCCAGTCTAGTACCCGCACTCTTTTACTACGAAGCCACGCTGTTGTAACACGTGCAGAATGTGGCTTGGCATTGTCTTGCTGAAATAAGCAGGGGCGTCCATGAAAAAGACGTTGCTTGGATGGCAACATATGTTGCTCCAAAACCTTTATGTACCTTTCAGCATTAATGGTGCCTTCACAGATGTGTAAGTTACCCATGCCTTGGGCACTAATACACCCCCATACCATCACAGATGCTGGCTTTTGAACTTTGCGCCTATAACAGTCCGGCTGGTTCTTTTGCTCTTTGGTCCGGAGGACACGACGATCACACTTTCCAAAAACAATTTGAAATGTGGACTCATCAGACCACAGAACACTTTTCCACTTTGCATCAGTCCATCTTAGATGAGCTCGGGCCCAGCGAAGCCGGCGGCGTTTCTGGGTGTTGTTGATAAATGGCTTTCGCTTTGCATAGTAGAGTTTTAACTTGCACTTACAGATGTAGCGACGAACTGTAGTTACTGACAGTGGTTTTCTGAAGTGTTCCTGAGCCCATGTGGTGATATCCTTTACACAGTGATGCCGGCTTTTGATGCAGTACCCCCTGAGGGATAGAAGGTCAAGGGCATTCAATGTTGGTTTTCGGCCTTGCCGCTTACGTGCAGTACTTTCTCCAGATTCTCTGAACCTTTTGATGATATTACGGACCGTAGATGATGAAATCCCTAAATTCCTTGCTCGTTGGGAAATGTTGTTCTTAAACTGTTCGACAATTTGCTCACGCATTTGTTCACAGAGTGGTGACCCTCGCCCCATCCTTGTTTGTGAATGACTGACCATTTCAGGGAAGCTGCTTTTACACCCAATCGTGGCACCCACCTGTTCTCAATTAGCCTGTTCACCTGTGGGATGTTCCAAGTAAGTGTTTGATGAGCATTCCTCAACTTTCTCAGTCTTTTTGCCACTTGTGCCAGCTTTTTTGAAACATGTTGCAGGCATCAAATTCAAAATGAGCTAATATTTGCAAAAAATAACACAGTTTACCAGTTTGAACGTTAAGTATCTTGTCTTTGCTGTGTATTCAATTGAATATAGGTTGAAAGGGATTTGCAAGTCATTGTATTCTGTTTTTACTTATGATTTACACAACGTGCCAGCTTCACTGGTTTTGGGTTTTGTACTTAATGACCAGGTTATTCCATCAATGGAATATTCCAAGATGACAATGCCAGGATTCATTGGGCTCAAACTGTGAAAGAGTGGTTCAGGGAGCATGAGACATCATTTTCACACATGGATTGGCCACCACAGAGTCCAGACCTTAACCTCATTGAGAATCTTTGGGATGTGCTGGAGAAGGCTTTGCGCAGTGGTCAGACTCTCCCATCATCAATACAAGATCTCCGTGAAAAATTAATGCAATACTGGATGGAAATAAATCTTGTGACATTGCAGAAGCTTATTGAAACAATATCACAGCGAATGTGTGCTGTAATCAAAGCTAAAGGCGGTCTGACGAAATATTACAGTGTGTGACCTTTTTTATTGGTTGGGACTTTTTTTTGGCCAGGCAGTGTATATTAAACCCAAGATTGCGTCTGAAACCAAAGTTCAAGATATTTTTATTGCTATCTCCTAAAATAGAGCTGTAGGCTGATTAACCCAGTTATTCTCAAAGGCCCTTACATTTAAAATCTTAATTGTAATTTTTTTCTTCAAACATGTTAGTACCAAACAAACCCACAGTCATTCCTCAAATTCTTAACAAAGGAAAGAAAAAAATATGGCCCCTTCAAGAAGTCTTTAAAAGCTTTTAACTTTTAGGCCATTAAAAGTCATACAGTTCTTTTATTTTACATGAAAGGTCTTGAGCTCTAAGAGGCACCCTGACATAAAGATTTGTGTCAAACATTTTTGGGAAATTTTATAGAGTGCTACAGGGGTCAGTGGAAAGAAAACTGGCAGCATTGAGTTGTTTTTTTTTTTCCCCAAAAAAAAGGTATGTATAATGAAAAGATGGCTTTAGGGTGAGATGACAGGTTTTCTTCACAAGATGGAGCTGTAACTCTATATTTTTAAAGTGCTGGAACTTGTCAAAATATAGATAAGACCAGTAACCAAGAAATACAGGGAAGTATAATACTGAACAGCAGGTTGTATTAGAGATTTACAGTCTTATTAAAAAGCTCGTGAAAAGTTTGAATAGAAGTTTCAGGTTTGAACAAAATGGATGGTTGAATTCTTCAAATGTTTCTTTTATTTAATTACAATTTGTATGCTTAAAATGTTATTGTAATTACCTTCTTGTTTAGTCTACTTGTGAGTTTAAAATGTTCTTATGCAAGTATGTTGGACTGAAATTCACTTGGTCTGTGCTAAACTCAGACAATGAGCTGTCCACATCAAAGTTAACATGTTTTAGATGGATGTGATTCATTTGCTGCCTATGAGTTTACAAATCTGTTCCTTGAGAGATTACAGCAATGAGATGAGGTTGGACTGTAGGAAGAAACTAGGGTGTAATGGTATATACAGTATGTGTTTTACCTGTTTGCGTATGATGAAATTGTGGTGGTTGAGGGTTTCGTATTTATATTCATTATAATGAAGTATTCATCCTTTTAACACTCTTACAGCTGCTGTAAACATCGATCTCAATCTGCATTTGCTCCTGGAGGAAAGAACAAGCTGATCTACATCAAACAAGACCTTCAGCCTCCTCTGAAATCAGGAAGATTTTTGATGGCTGTCATAAGGTAAGAATTGAGTGTCAAAATGCTACATATGATGCAAGCTTAGAAGCTTTGTTTTAATCA
This sequence comes from Cetoscarus ocellatus, assembly GCA_037902135.1. Lineage (NCBI taxonomy): Eukaryota > Metazoa > Chordata > Actinopteri > Labriformes > Labridae > Cetoscarus > Cetoscarus ocellatus. The sequence goes on along the minus strand of JBAMNC010000455.1, from coordinate 346,992 downwards.
TAGGATTGAGGAGTTTCTTTTTTTTAATGATTTTGATATACTCAAAAATCTCAAAATATTTGAGAAAAATGGCAGCCCACAGCACCAAGTCTTTATAATCTTCTCTGTAACGAAATTTTAAAAAGTCTGTTCTTCACAAAATTCAGGGCCAGCTGCACACTGTCAACACATACATGAAAATGACATTACAATAAAATACCTATTGGAAAAAAAAGATCAAAAATGCTTTTTAGCTCAAAATTAACCAATAAAAATGATGAATACACATTTAGATTAGGTTTACATCCATCCATCCGTTATGTAGACCATTTTATTCATTTTGGGGTCACAGGGGGATGAAGAGCCTTTTCCAGTTGACATTTGGAAAGAGTAGGGGTATGCCCTGAACTGCCCAACAGCAAACCACAGGATAGATTATACAGAATATTTCAAATACATTTAACCTGTATTGAGAAAGGATTTTCTTTTCATTTTCTTTGTACAGTGCTGTGAAAAATTATTTGCCCCCTTCCTGATTTCTTTTTTGCATATTTGTCACACTTAAATGTTTCAGATCATCACACAAATTTTGATATTAGAGAAAGATAACCTGAGTAAATACAAAATGCAATTTTTAAATGATGATTTTATTTATTAAGGGAAAAAAGTTCTCCAAACCTACATGGCCCTATGTGAAAAAGTAATTGCCCCCTGAACCTAATAACGGGTTGTGCCACCCTTAGCAGCAATAACTGCAATCAAGCATTTGCGATAACTGGTGATGAGTCTTTCACATCACTGTGGAGGCCCACTCTTCTGCGCAGACGTGTTTTAACTCAGCCACATTGGAGGGTTTTCGAGCATGAACTGCCCGTTTAAGGTCACACCACAGCATCTCAATTGGATTTGGATCCAAAACCTTAATTTTATTTTATTTTTTAAGCCATTCAGAGGTGGACTTGCTAGTGTGTTTCGGGTCGTTGTCCTGTTGCATAACCCAAGTGAGCTTGAGCTTGAGGTCATGAACTGATGGCCGAACGTTCTCCTTCAGGATTTTCTGGTAGACAGCACAATTCATGGTTTCATCAATCACAGCCAGTCGTCCCGTTACATATTGACAGATGTAACGGGACGCACACCTTCTAAAAAGTTCAACTTTGTCTCGTCAGTCTGCAGAATATTTTTCCAGAAGTCTTGGGGATCATCAAGATGTTTTTTGACAAATGTGAAATGAGCCTTTGCGTTCTTTTTGGTCAGTAGTGGTTTTCACCTTGGAGCTCTCCCATGGATGCCATTTTTGCTCAGTCTCTTTCTTATTGTTGAGTCATGAACACTGACCTTAACTGGGCGTCGGTGGCGCAGCTGGATAGTGTGCTTGGTCAATGATCGGGAGGTTGCAGGTTCAAGCCCAGCTCCGGGCGACACATGGCGATGTGTCCTTGGGCAAGACACTTAACCCCAAGTTGCTCCCACTGCTGCGTCAGTGGCGTGTAAATGGGCATGAAAGGGCGTGAAAGCTAATACTGGTGGATAACTAACACAGAAACTCTGAACCATCAGTGAGCAAATGTGGTGTGAAGGGGTAAGTGTGATCTGTGGTGTAGAGCAGCTTTGAGTAGTCAAAAGACTGGAAAAGCGCTATATAAGCTCAAGTCCATTTACCATTTGAGTGAGGCCTGCACTTCTTGAGATGATGTTCTGGGTTCTTTTTGACCTCCTGGATGAGTCGTTGTTGTGCTCTTGGTGTAATTTTGGTAGGCCGACCACTCCTGGGAAGGTTCACCTGTTCCCAGTTTTCTCTATTTGTGGAAAATGGCTCTGACCGTGGTTCGCTGGAGTCCTAAAGCCTTAGAAATGACTTTGTAACCCTTTCCAGACTGATAGATTTCAATCACTTTGTTTCTCATTTGTTCTTGAATTTCTTTGGATTGTGGCATGATGTGTTTCTTTTCAAGATCTTGCAGCCTGCTTCACTTTGTCAGACAGGTTCTATTTAAGTGATTTCTTAATTCAACAGTTCTTACAGTAATCAGGTCTGGGTGTGGTCAGTGAAATTCAACTAAAAAAATGTCAAAAAATGTGGTTAATCACTGTTAACTGATGAATTTAACAAGGGGGGGCAATTACCTTTTCACATAGGGTCGTGTAGGTTTGGAGAGCTTTTTTCACTCAATAAATAAAATCATCATTTAAAAACTGCATTTTATATTTACTCAGGTTATCTTTGTCCAATATTAAAATATGTGTGAAGATCTGAAACATTTAAGTGTGACAAATATGCAAAATAGTAAGAAATCGGGAAGGGGGCAAATACTTTTTCATGGCACTGTATATGCAATTGTATTTGATATTGTTTTGTCAACAGTATGCAATCTTTACCTGACTAAAACTGACCCGTTCCTTTCTAAGTCACTGTGTAATTTTGTTAAATACAAAGGTCAAACAAGAATAACAGCATTTGAATCTCAAGTAACTTGCACTGATGATTTTTTTAATGTAGATCCGGTAATTATAAAGTTAGGCATTATGGTACATCCATAAATACCTCCAATATTACAGCTGATATTAAGTTTATGTATGGCCCACATGAATGACAGATATCAGTCTAATTAACATGTGCCTTCAATCTTTTCCAGGTAATAAAATGTTATGATTAAGTAAAATCAAAATGGAGTATAAAAATACTTCAGAGCCCATATCATCAAAAGGATTTATACTCACCTGTCTGGTTCACAGCATGTACATTGTGCCTTCAAATCTGCCATTAGGTCCAACACAAGACAGAACTTTGCTCCACTTTTCAAATCTGTGTTTTACCTTTTCAGGTTAATTCAGATTAAATTCAAAGATCTCTATTGACATGCTAAACAAAGGTTTTAATTGGAAAAAAAGTTTACAATGGTAAATACAATAATAAAAAGTAAAATAATTTACATAACAATTAAAAACAGCTGTGCAGGATTTTAGGATCAGATTTGCAAATATACATTAAAAATTGTTGGAAACTTTTTTTTAAAGAAACTTTGACAAAAATTCACAATGTCCATGTTTCTACATCAACAAGAATGACCTCAGTTTTAGCAAACTACAGGACAAATAGATTTTGATATGACCAGGTTAGATTAGACATAAATGCAGTCTTAAAAAGCTAATACAGATGAGGTAATTATCCTGGAAAATGTATTTAAGAGAACACAAGACAATATCTCGTTCTGATACAATAAATTCATTACCCCATACCCAAACTCTTATGCTTCTGAAACCAGATCCATTTTGCTTTTGGATTACTTACTGGGTTTTTTCTCTCTAACCTTTTCATGGATGTCCTCTCTGACTGGGAAAAAAAACTAATTGAAACTTGAAGGTGACAGGTCAAGGTAATTTGGTCTCAAGTTCATTCCTTGCGCAAGATTTTTACCACAGGGACCACCCCATCCCTCTTCTTGACCCGCCACTGTGTTTTTATGGTGTAGCAATCGTATCAATTGTGGAGGCATATAATCACCAGGTGTTTCTATGTTTAACTTTCTTTTATTTTTCCAACAGGTAGCCATAAAAAAGACAAAAGTAATTGTTTAGTAAACACACTCAATGTCACTTAGGTACACCTTGCTAAAACTAGTGGGACACCCTTTTTCCTTCAGAATTGCCTTAATTATTTTTTTCATAGATTCTACAAGTTGCTGGACACATTTCTCAGAGATGTTGGTCCAAACCTACATCATAGCATAACATAGTTGCTGCAGATGTGTCAGCTGCACATCCATGATGGGAATTTCTTGTTCCACTACCTACCAAAGGTGGTCTATTGGATTGAGATCTGGGGATTGTGATTGCCACAAGTAAACTAATTGTGATGTGAAGAAACCAGTTTTAGATGATCTGAGCAGTCCTTCCTGCTGGACGGAGCCATCAGAGGATGGGCATACTGATCATAAAGGGATGGACATGGTCAGCATCAATACTTAGGAAGGCTTTAGCGTTTAAACTATTCTCAGTTGGTACTAAGGGGCTCAAAGTGTGCCAAGAAAGCCCACCCAATTAAACCACCACAACCAATGATACAAGGCAAGATGGATCTGTGCTTTCATGTTGTTTATGCCAAATGCTGACCCCACCAACCGAATCTTGCTGCAGACTTATCAGACCAGGCAACATTTTTCCAATCTTTCATTGTGCAATATAGGAGAGCCTGTTCAAACAGTGTCCTCAGTTTCCTTTTCTTATTGGACAGGAGTCGCACGCAGTGTGGTCTTCTGCTGCTGGAACCCATCTACTCCAAGATTTGCTGGGCTGTGTATTCAAAAATGGTCCTCTGCATACCTTAGTTGTTGCAAGAGGTTATTTGAGTTACTGTTGCCTTTCTATCATCTTGATCACTCTGGTCATTCTCCTCTAACCTCTGGCGTCAACAAGGAATGTTTGCACAGGGAACGGATGTTCACTGGATATTCCCCTTTTATGGGACCGTTTTCTGTTCTGCCATATGATTGAGGGATTAGCTATTTAGTTTTTGGGCTGCTTTGGTTCATTTGTATTCTGGTTGCTTCTCATTTTAAAGATTGGTGGTTGGATTCTACCCCCAGTTCAAATGTCAAAGTGATTTTGGCGGGTTGGAAATGACTTTTACCGGTATACCCTACACTGTGACTTGTGGATCAAAACTTCTACCAGCCACGTATTAATTATTTTTTTTCCCAGCCACTTGACGTTGTACCACTGAGTACAGCCTTATTTTGAGTAAGGGACGAACTTGAGACCAAATTACCTTGACCTTTAACCTTACCTGATGTAGCTGTTTCAAATTAAAAACACTTCAGCATCATTAAAGTGGGATTTTTTTTTGCTGTAAGTAACTTAATAAATAGATCGATTTTGTTACCAAAATTATGTAACCTTTGCTGAGCTACCATTATGCTCAAGTGAAAACAAGTCAAACCATTTCAAATAGCACATGGCTTATTTTGTAAAGAGAGTCCTATATACAGTAAGCTTGAGGGTTAAAGTCTGAGTAAATCAAACCAAAAACCAGGAATCAATGAACAGTTTTACTGTCCCACTAGTTACTGGCTACTGACTTTTACTGGACTTGTACTTTGATACACTCTCACAACAGTTTTCTTACAGTCAAAGAAAACTAAAGCTTGCAGTCAGAGTAACTGTTACAATTTTGTAGTAGAAAATGTTTTTATTTAACCTTGAATGTTTGAGAAACATGTTGCAAATAGCTAAATACAAATAGAGATTGTTGTTTTTTTTATTATTGATGTGCATATGTTAAAAAAATGAAGGTATATTTTTGTACATCAAAGTTTTTCCTCGAATATTGCAAGACTCAAAAAATATATTGACAAAGAGTCCATGAAAATGAAATTGTGATTGTAGGATTCATGCCCATTGAAACTCGCTTTGTTTATTGGGAATAATTCCCTGTATTTTATCACACTGGAATATTTTTTGGAAAAAGAAAAGATATGACTGTCACTTTTACACGTCTATTGTAAAAAGCTTAAAAATGCCTATACAGCCAATTTTCTGTTTATGAATTATTTTTTAGCATAGGGCATAGAGACTTTTTTAATAAGAGACACTGAACTGTTAAAGATCACTTTTTTATATTCTCAAGGTTAACATGATTTCACCAAGTACAAAGGTACAAACAAAGACAGCAATGGTACAGGAAATGAGAAGGTGCCATAAACTACACTGCAGTATTAGCATAACTTGGCATGTTGTTGTCAGGTTGAAACGTCTGTAGCTCCATGAGCCAAAACAATGCAACGATGATAATGGCTCAGTCATGTTCATTTGAATCTAGATGAACAATTAAAAACTGATGTATTATTATTATTATTTTTGTTGTTGTTGTTGTTGTTGTTAGTATTATTATGATTATTATAATTGTTATCATTGTTGTTGTTATATTATTAGTATTATTATTGTTATTATTGTCATTGTTTCTTTTATTTTACAGTGGCACAATGGGAGCATACATGACATTAGCCATTGATCAAGTTTAGTCACTGGTATCAGATTCTGTTTCATGGTAAAGACCTGCTCCATCTGTCTACAGTGCTAAACAAATTTACTAGACTACAACACCATGTAAGGTTTATGCCACAGCTGCCCTAATTAACATTTTTGGTAATTACAAAAATCATTTTTCATGTTTCTGTATTGGTTACTATACCAGTATGTAGAAGCTTTTTAAACAAATTATATTTTTAATGAAAAGATAAAAATACTAAAGCAAATTATCATTTCTTGATTGAGTGATAGTTTATGACATTTGCATTATTATTGCATTCCTAAACAGAACATTTGTTTAATGGCTGAATGTTATGCTTGATTAATTTCTGACTTCTCAGAGAAGCCCAGTGAGCTGGCTCCAATTTAGGTGTAAAAAGGTGAATTCAGTTTGAAATTCTTCATTCCTGAACAAAATTTATGTCAAGTAAAAATAACATTTTTGGTTTGAAAGCGTTTTTGAAAGAATTCTAAAATATTTTTTTTTTCTTGTTTTTATGGCAGATGGTCTAATAAATTTATAAAATGAGTCCTAAATGTCAATCCATTAAGTACCAGTGAGGATATACTGCTATAATATCTGGTTTTAAATGAATAACTTTTTGGTTTCTTCTCTGATTTTACGCACTTTACCTTTCTACCTTGACTTATGTCCCCATGTGTAAAAATACTTAAACTAATCAGGCTCTAGCTCTTACAAAGCAAAATAACTTTAAACTACCTTGCCTGCTTGTCTGCTCATCAGTCTCTACACAATATGCACTGAAAGCTTTGTGTTCCAGAAACTTTTGTGAAAATACCACTGAGACAAACTAAAGTGAATTAGCTGTGATGCTTTCTTATCTGGGTAATGAATAACATGCAGGTTGTGCTTTTGCAGTTTATTTTATACATTGTTCCTGATAGGGGCCTGCAGTACCTTAAACCCAGCTAACATGACAAATGTTGCATTCAACCACCCAATATCTTAAAGAATACCAGAGAAATAGTGAAACCCTGCTATAGTATTGATCTCTTGTATGATATCTTTGTTCCAGACAGCTTTTTTCATCCTAGGTTACCTGAGAACTATATTTTTGTTGTAACTGTCCAATTAGCCTTGTGGAGCTGAGGTTAGGGATGTCCTTTTGAGTGTGGGTGATTATTTTAATAAATATTTTTGTTTTTTTCTTCTTTACATGTGCCTGGGTATTCATTGAGCCATGCTTTGCGGTATGTGCCTGTGTGTGTGTGTACATGTGAGCACAAGTGTGTTGCGGGTGATGTTGGCTTCCTGAGGCTGATTACCACCCTCATCCCTGCGTCTTGTTTTTGCCCATCTCTCCGCCTGTGTGGAAGTTGTGTGGGCACCCTCTGGATTGCCTCACTGCCGAAGCATGCCGGACCCTGTTATCCAGCTATCCATCTGTGTTATTGATTTTTTTCCCTCTTTGTAGAGTTTCATCTTTCCTCCACTTTTCTGTAGAGCGATGGAAAGGGAGGGAGTGCAAGAGAGAAAGGAGGGGCAAGCAAGGGGGCAGAGCAGAGATCTGAGAGTTGGTAGAAGAGGAGGGAGGGAGGGAGGGAGGGATGGATGGAGCGTTGGTGGAGCAGAGCAGCGGTGGGGCTTCTGAGGGTTGTGGTGTAAGAGGTTGGGGGGGCATTGAGCCTGGACTATGGATGAGCAGAAAGGAGCGAGAGAGAGAGAGACACACTCTTGAAGTGTTGGGGCTTTTTTTCTCACTCTTTCTCTCTCTTCGTGTCTCTCCATTCTCAAGGGAGCACCCCCCTCGTCGTCTTCTTCCTCCTCCTCCTCCATCTCTCCTTCCTCCTCCATCCTGCTCCAAGGCGCCTCTGGTACACACGCTCCGTAAGCTCCCCCCCACCCCCCCCGCCCCCCTCCTCTCGCTCCGTCCGCCTGCCTGCCGTCTCTCCTTCCCGGGGGGCTTGGGCAGTGCTGGCGGCGTAGCCGTGATTTGCAGGAGATTTGTCTAAGTGAGAAGCAATTAGTGCGCCTAAGCACCGCTAATGTATGCATGCTGGGGCCGCTGCCACTGCCCCTCCTGCCTTGTGGTGCCAGGGCCCAGCCACGGCACTGTTGGTGTTCTTTCTCCCTCCATCTCCTTTTATTTCTTTTAATCTGCTGGCCATCGTCTCACTCTCCTTTGCATGACCTAGTCCTACATGATTCTAAAGAGAAAATCCTTTTTTACTAGAGTTTAATGTAGTTTACCCCTTTTGTCTTTTTTAAGTGCACAGTTTTGTCCAAAAGACAGCAGTGTATTGTGGGTCATGACATTTGAGGCTAATGTTGGTGTTTCTGCCCCTTCTATTACAATACCCACATTTCCATCATAGATTAAAAGGAGGCTTCAGTAAGCTTGGAAGTCTTAGTAAGTGATTATGAGTGGCAGAATAAATTAAATGTTGCAACCATCCACACACTTAAGTATACACTCGGTGAACACACAGACAAACATGCACAGCGAAGTGGAACAGTAGTGGGTGGTAGGATTCCCTTTGAAACCTGTGGTGTACAAAGGCTTGTTTGCGAGGGTGCATGCATGAGGGATGTTCTGCATGCAGCAACTCCCCAACTACTTGAAGTTGAACTTTGCCCTTTTCTACACATTCACTCTCTCTTAACTCTGACAAAAACAAGATTAAGTCTGTTCATCTTTATGCCGTGCTGACTGCTTTCCAAGTGGGAGCCTACATGGACCGTGGGTGGTTTTGGAGCGAGGTGCTCGTTAATTAAAGATAGGCTAATTGCTGGCGCTTCTTAGCCTGGCTTTGGCGGCGCTGATAAGAGGATAATCCTGGAGAGAAAGGCGGAGATCGAACTGGTCCCCGGAAGACCAAGCCTCCTGCTCAACTGGGCTGGACGAAAATGCACCCCCACTCCTCCAGCCCTACGTCCTGTCTTTGCTTCTTGAAGGAACAGGGCTTGATAGTATAGAATATTCAATCAGTCTGCATCTCAGTAAGAGGCAGCCAACCTAAGAGGCTCAAGACATTAGCTATATATTGTGTTACTGAGGCTTTCTGAGGAGTTGTCAATGCTCCATTGATCAACATGTTGAGGAAAAAGCATGAGGCAGTATTTTAACTTGCACTGACATCTTGACCCTGGAAAAAAATAAAATACATTATCATATGGCTTTTTCTCTTACTTGAGAAATACACCACTGGCCACAGATGCACATCTTTCAAACCTAAGATTTGAATGCTTGTCTCAGGTTATATCTTCACAGTGCCTTTAATTTATCCATTGGGGACTACTCTTGTTCCATATTTACAAAAACATACAAACATATAGACACAAATCACATTTGCATCCGCTTCCCTCTCACATGACTAGAGTTTGCTAGACCTGATGATTACTCACGTGTCCCCAATCCATATTTTGTCATAGAGTTAGCCATTAGCACTTGCAGGGCTGTTTCCATATGCTGGGCCTCCACAGATCTATAATTCAAGGGTGGCAGATGTCCCCATGCATTATTCATGAAAGCCGTTCCATGCTGGGCTAGCAAGCAAGCCAGCGGCAACAGTCACAAGGTCCTTGCATATAGAGGGTCTCCTCCATGTTGACCCGCCAGTGCACCTTTCCTTCCTGAAGATGGACGACAACAAGGTTCCATAGACAGAGTGTATCCTTCAGCTCCCTCAGAGAGCATTGTGGAATTCAAAATCCATGTAGATGTTGCCATAAAGTTCCTCTCTTTAGTATGAGGTATTGTGATAGCCATGGAACAAAGGCACAGGGGTTCAAAGGACGTGTTTGAAATAAAGCAGTAATCAATTAGAATATTTAGATTACTTTTTAATAATTTAAAACATCTGGTAAGATTTTCAAGTATTTTGTACTTTGTCACAAAAGTACAATGTTGTTGGAAAAGAATTGATGGGAATGGAAAACTAGTTTCAGTTGAGAATCTGCTTGAACTAGTTAGAAGGAATCAATATAATTTGACTCCATGCAGAACAATTTATTTTTCAGTGCCTTTCACTTAGTTGTATGTGTCTTGCAAAACAGTGACATCACACTTTTACAAGTTCACAAAAGGCGGTCAGTATGAATCAATAACAAAGGAGTCAAGGAAGTGACCATGGTACACAAGGGATAGAAGTGGTCCAAATTTTGGCTCAGTACCACATAAAGTGATACTAACAGTCCAATGTGCAGTGTCTGTGTTACCCATCCCCATTACAAATGAAAGGCCTTTCTGTAGTTGTGTCCATAGATTAAAAATACATTAGAAGTGCCTATATTACATTGCTTTCTTTTAAAGGTGTTTTGATACTGTCTAGGTTGGGCATTAGCACCAGCTACCTGCCAAATGCAGATGTTTTCTTTGCAGTGGCAGGTGAATTTTGAAATGAGCATTGGATGTGCACAATTATACATTAAAAGCTCACTATCCACAATACCTGGTACTTCTCAGGTTTAAAAATAAATGTAACATCCTCACTCTCAATGGAAGTTTACTTGCAGTTGAACAACACTTTGAAGACATTGACAAAGACATGATGAAAAGTAAATAAAATTGTCTTCCTTTTGTGATGTGCAAGACCATTTCAGTATTGTATTTGATAATAAAATTTTGGACTTTTTTCTTTATAAGCTAAAATTTTACTTAAATCACTAGCACTTAAAGCACGGATTATAATGTTAATCAATCAAGACCAAAATACGTATCGTTGTTTCAAGTACTACATTTATTTCAGCTTTATTTGTTGTATTCCTCCAAAAAAGGTGTCCTAAAATAACAACTAAAGCATGACTGCACACCAAGCAAACGTTCTGCATGGCTATGCTCCTCAAAGTAACTGAGAACACGTGTCTTTTTCATTTAAGTTTAAAACTCCTCATCATCATATTACACTGAGCGCTGTGCAGTGCAGGACAAATTTTCTTGTTACTTTGAATAAGAGGAGGTTGAATTTGCATGTGTGTGCGTATGACTGAGAAGTGTCGACTCTGTAAATCACACCTACATACCTGGAGGAGACAGCAGCATGGTGTGTCGATACCCTCAAAGAGTGGGAGATAAAACACAACACATACACACACAGGCATCCAAGATCACAAGCCGCCGCCAGCGCCAAGCCTGGCCGGCGCTGAACCGGCAACCCGATACCTCCTCCGGAGCCCTGCGGAGGGGGAGAGTGGGTGTGGGAGAGAAGCTTCCATAAAGTCTGTCCCGCCGGTCAGCCGTAACCTGAGCTCCCAGCAGACAGCCGCAGTGCATTGCAGTCAGGCACAGCGTGTGTGTGTGTGTGTGTGGGTGTTTTTGTGTGGATGTGAGTGTGTGTTTTGAGTGCAAGGGGACGGGTGACATGCTGCCACACGCTTGTTACCACTCTTGGGATCAGGCCTTTGTGCGTGTTTAGATTACAAACACACTCACCAATGCTCAGATGTCCTTTTGACCCTGTCTTTCTCTTAACTTTACACATTACTTCCCCTAAATCACTCAAAATGTTCCTTTCAGCTTTAAAACATCATATCAAGTCATTTTCACGTTTGCCCTCTCTGTCCCTGTAATTGATACAGATGAGGAGCTGATAGGACCTCCGTTGCAGAGTCACCAAGCTTTTCTCTCCTTCAGACTTTTCTCCAATATCATCTCCCTCTTTACCCTCTGTTCACCTCTAATGGGACCATTCTCCAAAACAGCAGAGACGTCTGAGCTGAAAACGACCGTCAGCTGCCATATTGTGTGCTGTTGCTGCCAGAGTTCTGCCCTTTACTGACATGAGTGTGGTGTGTGTGGTTTGGGAGCTGGATTGAAAGGGTGAATGGGGGCAGGTGGGGTGGGGATGTGGGGAATCGTGCTCTTCTTTGGACTGGCAGAGGGACAGGAGCCCCCCTTGTGCTGTTGCAGTGGGTAAGGAGGTTAACTGAGCCCCAGCAGAGCCAAGACGCTGCCTGGGATATTGACAGGTTGGAACCTGAGGGCTCCTGCAGGATAGGAACACACTGCCAGAGGCTTGGTTACCGCCACGGCCTGCCTGCCTCCAAGGGAGGGAGGGGCGTGAGGGGGGGAGAGGGATGAAGGGCGTAGGAGGAGGAGGAGGAAGCGATGGAGAGATGGGGTTAGTATAAGCAGTGTGAATTACAATGAAATGTATTTAATGTAAGAATATTGTCTCTAATGAGTATTAATTTTAAAAAGAGACATGAGTTTTAAGGTTGCTTGACTGTGGCAAAAATTGTAATCACTCATATTTGGATTGATATGGAGATCACAATTATTAAACAAAAATGATCTTGTTGGCTCTCCGACTGACCCACAGGCCCATCAGTCAGAGATCCCCCCCTCCTATAAGGCCCTGAGAAAATGTTCTAATAAGCCATACAGCCAAGCAGTTATCATTGCCCCTCAAGAAGTTTATTGATTCTTCAATTCTTTGAAATTTTTGTCAATTCACAGTACAACACAACTTTGCAGATGTGCAAAATGGCACAGAACAGTACAAGTTCGACGTACCCACAACCTCACACACACACACATTGCTGTGCTCCTCTACTGGCTCTGCATGCTCCCCTCTATCCTATAATATGCTTTTGATACTTTAAAGACAGAATGAAGAGAGGGTCAACTTGATTCCCCATGCTGTCTCTGCAGTGTTCACTGTGAAGGTGGAATGCTACACTGATATAAAGATACTGAGGCTTGTAATGGAACTGTGAACAAGGCTATGGTAGAAAACCAGCACAAACCCATGGGGTAATGGGCGTTATTAATTGTATTAAGGATATTTACTATGGTTTCCTTCTGTGCTAGCATACCCCTTTGATTGTTTTTACTTAAGTCTAAAGACAGGACATTATAAATATGTTTATTACTGTCTATAATTAACCTAAAAATTCTTTTTACTTTGTTTTTACCTAAAATTTGTAAACTAGTCACAGTACCTGGCCTATCTAAAGCAATTTACAGCTTTGCTTTATATGCCTGTTCTCTCCTTACAAGGGCAGAGCTGTTTAAAATTACTGTGGCTAATGCATCTTATATTCCAATGAGCCACTTTCAAAATATGGAATTATCTCTACAAAAGGGTGTCTACAGAGTGAGTCAAAGCAGTCATTATTGAATCTGTGAGTTTTTTTTTATTTATTCCCATAGTGAATGTTAATTAAGTAAATTATTGTAAATGTTTGAACAATTTAAAGTGGTGTAATGGTGCTGCTGCTACTCTCAGAAGCTAGCTTACAGCATCAGCATCAGCATCAATATACAAATAAGCATTAATGCTGGTTTAATAAAACAGATCGAAGTGTATGTAAAGCTCATTTTGTTTACCTTTCTTTGTCAACAAGCACTTTATCAATGACTGCAGGAGGACAGCTTACATTTACTAACATCAGTCATGCTAACCCAAATCCTAATGCAAAAGCTGGTAATGTTCTAAACAATTTTAGCACATTTTTAGAGAGTTTGTGTTATCCTCACACTACTGTAACTTATCTTTAGTCTTCCATTAAGGTCAAGGACAAAAAGCTTTTGGTGTTTTTATTTGTTTTTAACAGAAAGGAGCCCAGCCACAAGAGATTTAGTCTGACTTTTTGACTACTCGAGGGGGCAGGGCTTAACTAAGGATCCAGTAGAAGAAATTTCTTTGTTTTTAAAGCACTCTTTTGATTAAAATGGACTAACAAAGTCCACCAAGACAAAACATGGACAAAACAAGCATATCACAGCATTCAGCAGAGTCACTGTAAGGTTTTTTATTTTTTAAATTTCATCTAATGGATCCACAATAGCCAAGTAGCAACTATGTACTTTTGAAATACACACACACAAACACCAAATTTCCAACCAATGACATCCCTGAAACTCAATGGCAAAATGCAAAACCACAACTATGAGTTTGTTCTAATATTGGTTTCATGATTGTAGGAAACCAATACTCATTAGCAAAATATGACACTCTTTTTGGTTTCCAACGCTACAAGTAAACTTCAGTATATTTCCGTTTGTGTCTATAGATATTCTTATTTAACTATAAATCCTTAATATCAACCATTTTCATGAAGTGTTTCATGTAAAAATCTACAGAACCTTAGTGGCTATCTTTTTGGATTGATCAGTCAGAGATATTATTTGGTAAAACAGATAATGACAGTTTGAAACCATTAAAAATGATTAAAAATTGATTAACCATCACTATTATAACTGAAAGTTTTGTAAAATGGGACCTAAAAAAATAAGCAACCAATGCTTGACATAACAGCAAAATTGCCGGCCTTTACTTAAGAATATGTTGTAGTTCCATTGCCTTCCCAGAGCTCCGCTTTTGCTTTCACTCAGCAAGGAGCAGAGTATATAGTCTGTGTGGTTCAGGGTCATTTACCATGGTAACGGTGGACCAGGTCATAAGGTGATTGGCTTAGCTGAGGAGGGTGCTGGCGGCTGTTTGTTGATTCTCTGATAGGGGTGACCTACCCCTGACCTCCACACAAATCAATACTGCCTCCTTAAACTTTCATTTGTTCTCGTTTGCTCGCGCTCAACCCCAATTGGGAGCAATTAAGGTGGGACTGTTCGAAGTCTAAAATAACATGTTTTAAGTCCTTCATAAATTTAGATATAGGGGTGTAATGCATTATTCATTTCTCTTAAAAGTGATGTATTTCTTGGTGTGCATCTTAAGTTAAACCTATATTTTTTTGTCAGGTCATCTTAAGCTAAACCTTTACAGCTAAACCTCCAAGATAAAAGTTGTGTAGATATGTTGTAAATAGATATTTCACATCTATCCATCTTGTGTATAGATATTTCACATCTCAAGCTGAGCAGAGGGAAATTTAGAGGTGACCTTAGATGGCCTTTTGTATTGGTGTAGGTGAATATGTGGTTGGTAAATTTCCAGTCACTTTACGATTTCAGAGAAAAGTCTTTGTATTGAGTTTATAGAGAATCTGCGCAGTGAGGGAGTCCCTCCAACGCAGGAAAACCTTTTTTAAAGTTCCTTCCTGCTTCCTGCCTCCTCCTCATTGCACTTTTGTTTCTTTTTCCTCTCACCCCCTCATTCTCACTTTCACTACCAGTAATCCCCAGTGTGATGGGGCTACCGTGTTCCCCTCCTAAGCAGTATGGCTCACATACAAAGGTGTATTATTTTTTTTTGGTGACTTTTGAATACGTGTCTCCATTCTGGGGTCACCCTTTTCCACTCCCACGCAGGGAATCACCTTACTGAAAAGTGTTGTGGTTGATTTAGTGTGTAGCTGCACTGAAATGTTGTCTTCTCCAGTGTGAGTGACATGACAGGCTGTGGTGTGCTGTTAGTTCCCAACGCATTCTCAGTGTCCTTATTACATATGTGCTGTCAGAGCCCAAAAGTTTCCTTCAGTTTTTTGTATAATGATACACAATTCTATCATCCATCCATCCATCCATCCATCCATCCATCCATCCATCCATCCACAAAGCTCAGTCCTTTGGTCATGTGAGAGAGCTGGAGCCTATCCCAGCTGTCATTTGATAAGAGGTGGGATACACCCTGATCTTGCAAGCCAGTCAATCACAGGGCTAACATATAGAGACAAACAATCAGGAACACTCACACACCTTAGACAATTTTGAGTCACAAGTCAATCCAATAAGCATGTTTTTGTCTGTAGATGGAATTCAGAGGACGCAAAGGGAACACATACATGCACAAGAAAATCATGCAAACTCCACACATCAAAGCCCAGAAGGATTCTGTGGGACAACTGTGGTAGCCAATAGCATCATCCTACAAAAAAATCAAAGATTTTATGTATTTAAACAAGTAGAGCATAAATCTGTTGTTTTTCTAATTTAGATTTTAAACAAAGCTGCAGCATGATAAAGATAGTGTAAATCATTTTAATGTACTTAATGTTATTGTGAAAACTGTCAAAATGATAATTGATTTTAATAGATAAATGTATTATTATTATATTATTATTTTGGTTATATAAAGCTTAGCCTGTATATTTTTCAATCAACCCTCCACATTGGACAGTGAGTCAAAAAGGTAATTTGGGCTTTGGTCTCAGATGCACACGTAAACTAATTTTCAAGTTTCTTCCTTAGAAGGTCTTTCAGATATCAGATATCTGCCTTCTGCTTCGATTTTTCTCAGAACAGTCTTTTTTGGTGTTAATTCTCATGATCTTTAAATGATCTTGCCCCTCTGAAGAGGCAGATGTGACTTGCAGATGTGGAATATGAACTATTTTAAGAGTTTATGTTTCATTTAATGTGACTTTTTATGATAAATCCCTTGATAACCATTATATGAAAAGCATACGAATGGAGCAATGCTACTTTTTAGTACTTAAAAATACATTATTAATTAATTATTATTAATTATTTTCATCAGATGTTTATCAGTTGCCCTCCACGTTACCAACATTGCTCCAGTTAATGGCTACTGCCTTACTTCTATCATGATCTATAATCTATAATGATGTCTGTAAACAAAGCAGTTTAAACAAATATCAATAGCATTTTGTTGGAACTGTGTGATTTATAAGTATTATGATCTAGAAATTGAGGATAAACTTGTATATAGGATGTGCCAGGTTATCCTGATACATGAGATGGACCGTTCAATGTATTTTACTTGTCCATAGAAAGGGTTTGGGAATGCAGAAACTTTCAAAAGCATACCAGTCACATTCATTATGGGCCAATCAGAAAATGCAATAGGCACTATTGGCATAGTTTAAAATACAAAATGAGAGCCACTTTGTTGAACAAAATTTCACCAAAATATGCTGGAAGAGGGAAAATATCCCTTCTTTTGTGAAAATGCTCTGTTTGTTTTTCAGTGATAAAGAAATGTGGTCCAGATCTGACAAAACTGCTGCTGAAGCTGTTAGCATCTACGCTAATCTCTATACAAGCAGACACTTCCTGCTGTTGTCTCGCTCATAGCTCCCTCCTCTTCCTGCTTTAAAGGACGCTGACTGGGCTGTGCCCTTTCAGGTGTTGTAGTAGCATTGTAGTTTGGAGCTTGACAAGTTAGATGCGTCTGATTGCAGACACTGAACCTGGCAGACCCAGCTGCACTGCAAGGTTAGTGTCAGGTTATACATATGTACAACCATACACCAAAGCTATGGACCATATGTCCACTGTGATGGGGAACCTGTGATGCCATGTTGTACTGTAATATACCATCTTATATTTCATGTATATGATAAGATTATGGTTCTTCTTACCTTAAAAGCAGTTACATTGGATACAATGTTATATTTAAAAACAAATTTATTAACTCATTGACTACCATCAGATCAATACTATCCTTAGTATTGAGCCAATTCCTACTTATCATTTACTTTTTATAATTAAATTTATTATTGAGAAATATTAATTACCTGTATTGATATTGGTTATGAAAAAAAAGCATAGGTAAAATTCACCTGACGTATTTACACCTACTAGGAAGTGACTTTGCTAGAATTAGTTTTAATCTGGTAGAAGCTGATGAGATCAATTTTTTTTAAATGAAATTTGGCTCTATCTTTCTGAATTTTTGCATGCATTGCCGTCATAGCACAGTTCTCTCTCTTCAGAAAAAAACTTGGGACAGCATAATGCTATTCATTGCTGTACATGGTGCCACCATCTCAGCATAATTAAAAGAAGAAACTGAGAAAACAAGCCACAAAACCAACCTGGGGTCATCAACAGTTTGTTTACAACAACTTACTTTTCCACCACCAAGCCACTTTGATTAGGCGCTATTTTGAGACAAAAATCCTGAACTATCCTTTCATAACGTCTGGATTAACTGCTCACAAAATGGCAGTACCCGCATAAAGTGAAAATAGTGTCTGTGTGATTTCAACTAGAACTAGTGACATGCCCAGCATTTGCTGGCACAGCAAGGTATGAGATGTCCAGAGGGCCATATCCCTGATGCTGTTGATGCAGAAAACCTGTCCATAGGAATTGATGAAAAAAAATCAGCTCAGTAAGCAATACTCAAAATGTAATTGGCATTGCTGAGTTCTTGGATTTCCATACTAAGGTAATAGTAAACAAAAAAAAAAGATCAAGAAGTGAATATTTTTTAGTTTAACAATTATATCACATTTGTAAGACAACATTCCTCTACATGAAATTCAGTTTTACACCTTAGTACTTCTCAAGGATATTTATGGAAATTACTTTTGATAAGAACTTGTACTATGGAAATCTTAAACAGTTTTCAGACAAACATAAAAAAGAACTCAGCATCTGGTGTTCATCTATATCTAGATAACTATTTGACAAACTAAACCTGAATTTAGGCAGCAGAACACAGAATTGGAGAAGTTAACAGAGGAGTAGGAAAAGCACAGGTGAAATTGATTATAGTTATACCAAGCACATTCAATTTAGATGACCCAATTTTAAAGCCTTATGGTGCATTATGGCTTACTAGCTTGCTTTCTGGGACACATAATAGAAATGAGCCATAAACACTTTTGCATTTCTAACATACATGAATGCATCTATACAGCTTTAAAAGTAAGACTTAACTACAGAAGGGAATAAATAAGCATAAGAAATCTAGAGTCATTTACTTTTAACCTGTTACTGAGTTACAGAATGTCATTTCCATAGAGTTAATAGCTAACGTGATGTTGGGAGGGCTGCGTCGTAGCTACGGCTGTGTGAAGTAGCAGCACAGGAAGCACGTCAAAGTGCCGAGAGCTAACTGGAACCAGATGTCTAAGGCTACTTGCCGGGGGAACTCTTGCTGTGGAATAAAAGCATCAGCAGAGCAAGTTCACTTCCCCCTCACTGTCTTCACTTTCTATTTGTATCTCTGAATCTTTTGTTTTGGCTTGCAAATTTGTTTCTGATTGCAACAATATCTAATTTGTACTAAGAAGGGTAGTTGAATAGCTGAGCACAGACAAAAGGGATAAATGAAATAGCTGTGAGGTACAGAATATTTGTAGCTGTATTAAATAAACATGTCTTCTTCTGTGGAACTAACAACATTAAAAGTTATATAATGACAGAAACCTAAATTATCCCCATTCATTAAATTTCAGTTGTTGGTTCAGTTTAAATCGAACATTATAGTCCACTTCACACAACTTCACTGATAAAACCCGGCATACTCTCCCATCTCTTGTTTTACTGCCCCTTCTCTTTGAAGCTCTCCATAGTGGGAGATGCAGTTGGCCTGCTTTCTATGCCTGGGAGCATTGCCTGCCCTCCTCCGCTTCACTGCCCCCTGACTTTCTCTCACATATACAGTACACACACACACACACACCCCT
This sequence comes from Cetoscarus ocellatus, assembly GCA_037902135.1. Lineage (NCBI taxonomy): Eukaryota > Metazoa > Chordata > Actinopteri > Labriformes > Labridae > Cetoscarus > Cetoscarus ocellatus. The sequence goes on along the minus strand of JBAMNC010000455.1, from coordinate 327,740 downwards.
GCACACACACACACACACGCATGCTTTTTGAGCACACGTGCACACACACTCAGATGTGCATTTAACTTATTCACTCATGCACAGCAATCACGCATGGCACGTGCACACACGACAACCCATGCACTGCTGACGCTTGATGTGCACGATTCCAGCTGAGCCTCCAGTCTACCCGGTCTGCTGAAGCTTCGCCTCAGTCTTACCTCCGTCTTCCTGCTATCAGTGGATCCCTTAAAACAGGCCACTAGGCGACGCGCACTCTCACGCAATCCCGCAAAGACAAATTTCTTTCATATTCACATTGAACTCATGAAGAAAAGGATGAAGACGATAGCTCATGGCTCTCATGCAAATAAATTTAAGTCTATCAGTGGTGTTAAGATTAATACTTCATCAGTGTTTTGTTGGTGCTATTTTCTTTTTTTACTTTGCTGCTTCGTGTTGAATTGGCACAGCCTGAAGGTCCAGGATAGCTCTGGGTTAGAGCTGTTTTCAGCAGGCTGTTAGTCTTATCATCACACACATTGACACACAAACACACACACATGTACACACAGACGCTGTCCCCTCTGACCCAGGCCGTTTCCTGCCCCTGGCTGATCTATTGGCTGATGCCTGCCCTGTGACTGTAGAGAAAAAGAGAAAAAGAGGAGGGGAACGAAAAAGTGTGTATGTGTGTGTATGCACGCTCGCAGCCTGTCCCAGAGAATCGATATCCGTCTCGTATCCGTGAGCTGTGCCTGACCCCTGGTCGACCTTGCTCAGCATTGGTGGTTGGAGTGTGTTTTTTTGTTGGGGTCTGAAAATGTGAGAGGCACATCGTTTTACCCCCTCGCTAATAGAGGTCTGGGGCCACAGAAGAGTGTGAAAAGTCCTGACTTAAATGTGCCAGTCTGAGGAGGCAGCAACAACACATCTTAGAAATGGCGAAATAGCAGGAAATACTCAGCGTAGCTGTTGATGATTTCGCAGCTGGTCAAAGTATAGCTCAAAGTATTTCCCTAGAGATAAGTCAGACATGATTCTGAACTGCAACAATAAGTTTCAGTTGTAAATCTCGATGGAGATGTGGTTATGTTAAAGCAAGCACAGTATCTCCTTCATTTTGGGGACTGAGAAAAAACAAGTTAAGTCAGTTTTTACTTGTCTTGTTTTGTTAACAGCTGAAATACTGGAAGGCTTTGTTTGAGCATACGTACATGAGCATCAAGTGAATTTGCCAGGATGTGTGTGAGACCAACAGTGAACTTGCCTTGACGTCAGTTCACTAGTTGGATTCAGCCTTGCGTGTTGTTGGTGTGTGCTGATTGAGGCTCCAGCTCCCAGGCTGAGCGGGGCTGCGGGTGCTAGCTGCCGCTGGCACTAATTGAACCCTGCCGCTAAGGTAAGGGGGGGGCTGTCAGCGAGGGAGAGAAAAGAAAAAAAGACAGCGAAGAAAAAAATAGCGTGGTGAGGGCGAAGTGCCCCTGGGGGGTTGGGTCCCTGCCTGCCTGCCTGCCTGCCTCTCGTTCTCCGGCTCCTTCCCCCCTCCCCGTCTAAATAGCCGTGCCGGCGCTCCAGGGCTTCCTGCGCCTTATCTGCTGATAATTGGGCACTGGAGCTCCACAGCTCGCTTATGAAATATAGATTCCTGACGGAGAGGAAGGATGGGGGGAAGGAGGAGAGTTGGTGGAGGGAATGTGCAGGCAGAGAAAAGCCCCTGGTCGTATCAGTGAGCGTGGAGCCTTGTGGGCTCCGCGGTGTTGCTCTGGCTCGTTTAGCGAACGAAGAGTGAAGGCCTCACTGCTGAGCAGCATATACTGTCACAGACCATTGAAAAACAATGCTTTGTTCCTATTGTTTGCTACACCCACAGGGTTCATAGAGCTATAAATGGGGTGTTGAATGCTTATTTGGTAGTTTGTCGCAGAGGATGTTGATGGTCTATGCAAATTTTAACATGTTATACAGCACCGATATCTCCACAGCTCCTGCTTTGTGTTTTACCTTTGTACTTGATGGTTGCGTATTTAACATTATAAATTGAAATGAATGAATAGTGTGTGTTGTGGGATCATTAAAGAGTGTCCTGATGAAAATATGTCAGGAGATTCAGTATTCCTCTGTGTCTGGATGGAAGAGAATGTTAGTTTCCTGCAGCAAAGTTGGGATCCTACCCACAGTCTCATGGGGGAATGCTGTTGGATAACAACATGGAGACCAAATCCCAGAGAGAGAAGAGCAGAGGATACTTTTCTGGGTGCTTTTCACAACATTGATACCTCCTGTTCAGGGCTACTGTTTCTTTAAAGGAACACTCCAACATTTTTGTTGTTTTCCTGTCTTGCCTCACTCCCGAGTCCATGACAAGCAGGTAGACACCATTCTTTCGACTGAGCATCCAGTAACAGAGAGACGGCCAAAGCTTGCCAACCGCTAGTTAGCTTAGCTCAAATGCTGGGAGTCAACCGGTAGTGCTAGCCTGCCTCTGCCTACAGTCAGCAGATAAACTCTTCGGCAACTTTAAACGGACCTGTGTGCTTGTTGTGAATCGTTTTTTTAACCCTTTATGTTATGTTATCTTCTGCAATCGTCGTATTATCTTGACGTGACGTTCGCGAACGAGTCGAGTCTTTTGGACAACTCGTTTAAGTGAACGATGAGAACAGTTGTGAGTGAGCCGTTCGTTTCTTAAATTTGTGGACAATTTACATTTAATAATTGCTCGCAAACAAAAACAGTGGCTAAAATAATCATAAGCCTTATCTACATTATAAAAGAGATAGTAGAAAGGGCATATATTTTTTCTTTCACTTGGTTTGGTTTCTTCTGGCTTCATTTTCCATCACATTACAGACTTTGATAGTATCTTTTTAAAGGTAAGTGGGGTTGTCAAAGCGTAGCTGTGCAAAACTTCAGTGCCATCTTCACAACAACAAAGGAGTAAGCAGAGGTGTCTCAGCAAGGAGATAAATTTTGTTTCAAAAATGGTTGCAAGTAGCACACAACATACCATCTATAGCAGAGGAAAGTCTGGGAAAGTCATACAGCATCACAGAGAGGATAACAGGAGGTGTTCTTTCATTTCCATGAATCTGCGACAGATACCACCAATTTGTGCCAATACTCTAAGAGGTTTGGCAGTGTCTACATGACACGTTTAGTCTTGGCTCAGCTTGCTTGGAACCTGTAAGAGGTGATACGAAAAGCTGTGCCAGATACTTAGTATGATCCTAACAGAAAACCAAAACAACTGAGTAAAGTCCAGCAGAGTTGAGTGGATACCACATAGTGGAAAATCCCCATAAGGTTCATAAATTGAATTTCAATGACTGCTAGAGTATGATAACAGTAGCTATTTAAAAAAAAAAAAGTTTTCATATGCCCTATATTCCCAGTCTGTCTGTGACACTCTGTTTAAGGTCCTCCCCATTAAGGCTCCCTTCCCCTCATGGACATGCATGTTCTGATTGGCTGACCGGTCTAGTCTGTGGTAACTGTGATCAGCGTTGTTCAGCCTCATATTGTCAGCTATTCTTCATTCATTCTATGGTCTATGCTATGCACTGGGCTTTTCACTCAGAGTCAATGAGCTTAAACTGCAGAAACAATGGTAGGACGCCACACTGGTGGGTCCATTCAGGGGGGCTGGGAGAGTGAGCCATCTTAGGATACTGCCCTTGAAAAGACGAGGAGAGGGATAAGTCCTGGTGACTTTTTGTCTTGTGCACAGAAGTTATCTATCACTCAGAGAAGATATGTTCACCACATTAAATTGCACATAAAACTAAAAAAAAGCCTGACGTGCTGGATACATTATTTTAAATAAATCAGTTCTTGTTTTCTCTGAAATTGTTTCCCCCCTAAAAGAAATAAATAGGGGAGTAAACAAAAAGATCAGACATGTTACACAAAGTATAGTATTTTCGTCCTTTCTTAGGGTTGTCCAAATTTATGCTAAAATGAATTAAAAAGACAGTTCTATGGATGTCCCAATGGGTCATTGAGTAAAATGGGGTGCAACCTGCTTGCCTGTGGGGGTAGACTGCATGTTAGACAAAAAGCATAGTTTGTAGACTCCCTCCTCCAATTGTTTTTCCCCACACTGTGGTCTTACTTTGCAGAGGACTGCACAGAGGCAATGAGGCAACCAACTTCGACATTATGTGCATTTTCTCTCTGGGCAGTTAAAAAGGGTTCTGGCTAAAGCAATCTCAGGAGTGATTCCCCTCTGTAGCCTTTACCTCAATGCCTCTCACATTATTTTTTCACTGAAATCAACTCACATCTAAATTGTGGCCAAAAGTCAGAGAACCCTGTACCATGAATAACTGCTCAATCATCTCACTGACCAAAGTTACCCCATGAGCCGACACAGTTACTCATTTTTTACACATTTTCCCTTCAAACGCCACCTTTATTTACTGTACAAAAAGACCAGTGCTGGGTCAAGCATTGATCTTTGCACCGACACAGTGTGCTCCCAGTTTCATTTCTTTTAGACCACTAGGGTCCTATTGGTCTATCACAATTGCAATTCCCTACGCTATGGGCCAGATAAATTCATTTCAATTACAATTAGCATGGACGTCCAGTGGGAGATCTATGGTCTTGTTTTTCTTCCAGTGCGTTCCTTTATGCATTAATCACCCCTACGCTGGCCCGTGTGATCCTCACTTCATCTACCTGCCAAGGCAGCCGCCCTGCTGTGCATTCCTGGATCCCTTCCTTTTTTCCTTCACTCCCCGGCTCAGTCCTCCTTCCCTCTGACCGCAGGGAGCAGTAGGTGTCCTTAACTGGTACCTGACACAGGCCGGGGCAGGATCAGAGCTGTACTTAACCCAGTGCTGGGGCGTTTAATTTGCACTCATTTATCAAGTTTAACGTGTGTATGTTCAAAGGGAAATGAGTGTGATAAGATTAGGGTTTTAAGCAATATAATGTTTTTCATATTTAAAAAATATATTCACATTTATTTGACCATCTTTATGTGCTACTGGCCATAACATAGATTTTGAAGTTTTCTGTCCTGACCAAAGATTTATGTTACACCTCTCTCATCCTTCCCTTAACATTTGGATACCATCAGGCCAGGATTAGCAGGCCTATTTTGGAAAGTCTGGAAATTGTTTAGGACAGAGCAGTGTCTCTTCACTCGTCCTGCGTCGTGTCGGAGGCTGAGTCATCCAGGGCCAGACGTTTCCACTGGGACAATGAAGCAATCCCTGACGGCTGCACTCGCTCTTGTTTATCCGGGCCATGGATTTGGCAGTTGCCCGTCTGCTTCCAACCTCTGTTCCTATCCCCGCTCCTTCGACCTTTGACGCCCAACCTCAAAGGCTTGGTGAGTGTTTGCGTGGGTCAGGTCGGAAGGGTTGTAGTGACCAAAGCAAAGGTGCTTCAGTGGAAAGCCGGTGTATTTAGAGGGCCAATAAAAACACAGCACAGTGCTCGGCTCAGTGCAGACTAAACATCTGTTCAGACAACATCCTGACTGGAGGTTCTCTGATGAGCGGGTGGTGTGCAACTATGTGCAGCTACACGTACAAGTGAAATTTTTAAGGAAAATAGAAAATGCAGGTTTTTCTTCCACACCACGAGGGTTTGATTCTGTTTTTAGACCAAAAGTAATCAGCAATAACTAACAGCCATAGGACAAGCAGTATTTTCCTTTCATAACTGTTACATTCACATAATGTCAGCAGAATAAGGATGGCTAGAAAACCTGCTATTTGGTACAATACATGAACACCAATTAACAGATCATTATCAAATTTTGGAGAGATTTTTCACAGTAATCTGTTTTTTTTCAGTGCTTGCATACTGCTTATTGTGGTTTCTTTCCTTTCCATAACCCAAGTGGCAACACCAAGTTCCAAGAGGCAGCGTTTTGCGGTGAGCCTAGAATGAGTTTCATGCTCTCTGCCCGGCACTATGAGGTCAATATGTGATGTAAAATAATACTTTTCAGTATAATTAAAGGTAAATGAAATGTAATAAATGAACCTTTATTAAAGACACTTTTTAGCTTTAGCTTCATGTTATGGAACACAGTTCTTGCTCACACAAAAAAAATCAGGCATTTTTTCCATTGAATTTGCAGCAGTGATGTATACAGGCAGCTGATAGCCAGCTTGATGTTTATTTGACTGTATGAAAATAGCCTGACGAGTGTAAATCTCTACTCTTTTGTTAAAAGTGTCCTTTTTATTTAGAAATATAAAATAGACTTTTTAATGTGTGTTTGTTGCAAAGCTAATACTGTTACAACAAAGAAATTGAGATTAATTGGGCAGCTCTAAATGGGATAATACTAGAATCCCCCTAACATTCTCAAAACAATTAGTTTAAATACTGTGTTTACATCTATACAGGTGGTTTCTATTACTTTCCATTCAAAGCAGGAAAAAATTGACCTCTTGTGCATGGACAGTCAAAGAAGCATGTCTTTTTGCCATGTTAATTTTGTTTACTTTAACCTTTGCCTGTATGATATTTTGATTATTCCATCCAACTTTTCACTGTGCTATGTCAAAAACTAGGCTTTCAGTTGAATAAATCTGCTATGATACAAACATAATAAAGACATCTTTAAATTTACATTTTTGAGTATGTCAAGCCACTCTTGATTATGTATCCAAACAGCCTGACTGTGTCTCATCCAAACCAAGTTCTCCCACTCTACACCTCTTCTCTGCACCCTGCTCTGGCTACTTGTACCTACTTAAATCAGATTTGAGACACTGATAGATGCCTTTGTGCTGGAAATAACTCAAACCCATCCTACATCTAGGACATGGTCAGACTGTTCTCTCAGTCCGTCTACTATGCTCTGCTTCTGCTGTCCATCCCACGACTTCCCGACAGTAGTAGGCCAATTTTCTTTTTTTCTTTTGTTTGTTTACCACCCTGCATATACATTTACTCCCTCTTCAACTACAATATGTCAAGTACATTTTCTATACATGGCTGGATTTTGTGTTGCCAATAAAAATCGTGAGTAAAGTTAACCATAGCCACCTCTCCCTTGTAGGAACAAAGTGTAGGAAGTTGGACAAAAAATCAGACATGCTAGACTTGGGCATCCCCGATGAGGTTTTTCTCTGTTGTACACTGAAGCACACTACAACAGAATAATGCAGAGATCACATGTCACCATTTAAACCAGATTTTTGCACGACTTGGGTTTTGGGGCCCATTGACCCTAACAATTAGTTGATCTCGAGTAGTGTATCATAATCTCAGATCCTATCTGGGACACCTTATGGCTCTTGTACAGAAAATCTAGCATGTTTGACTTTTGTCCTTCACCTATGATTTGTTCCCACGAGAGCAAATATGGTTATTTTTTGCCCTTGTCCTAGAGCTGTGGTTCCCAGACAAAGTTTTGGAACCACATCTCACCAACACAAAAAGTGACCAATAGCACTAATTTATGTACAGAAGAGAAAATCATAAAACATTGAGATAGAGACATTATGTTTATGTGGTAGTCCTGGTAGTCCTTGGTAGTCCTCCCTGGTGTGTTTTCTGTTTACGTAGCCTTGCGACATGGCTAAATGTTGAGTAGAATAAGCAGAGGTGCTCCTTGTTGAGTAACTGTTAGTATTTAGTATCAAGCTAACATGCAAACGTGCAATTTATCATGATTACCAAAAAAGACAAAAGTAAGGTTTTGTTAATACAGTATTTGTTTTTAGACCTTCCTTCCAGCAGTATCACCTTGGTCGGGATATGACTTTGGGTACAACCATGCTGTCTGTCATGTTTTTACCCCAAGTTACTGCATTATTTTATGTTTCTGTAGTTGACTTATTTGACACTGGGGACACGAGAAACAATAAATAAATAAATAAATAATAAAATAAATAAATTATGTAGTCTGACCTTGGCATAAAATGACCAATTTTTGGAGCAGACGTGTCCCAAAACCCTACAACTGTTTGATGGGGCTATTAATGTTCTTAAATCGTCTAGTCTGACCTCTGCATCAGTCAGCTTGTCTTTCCTGCATCCAAAATATTAAATATTTGTATGAGGTGTCAAGATTGTACAATATTTTATGGTGTGAATTAATCACAAGTTACTGCGGGGTAACTCTGTGCCACAAGTTTGGCTTCACCCACTAAACACATCATCATTGTGATACAAACACAAAAACTGATGGTTTACACAACACCATTTTTTAATGTGACTGCTTACTAGACAAATGTGTTTTTCTTTAAATGCAGGACTAACATTTTGTTTGGAGATAGATCTGAAGAAGACAACAGGCACAGAAGCACAAATACTTAAGAGGCAGCTTATCTTTTCTATTTAACACCCAAACAATAACCTGAAACACCCTTTTAAACAGGTTGTTTTAGGTTATTACTCATAATCCATCATGGCTTTATGTGTATGTTACCCATTTTGAAGCCATGCAGGACTCATCAAGCTTGTATTTTTTGTCTTTTTGCTAAGTTATTCCATTCTTCCTAAACATTTTTCCACATATGGTTTGTTTTCTCCTGGGAGGTGGCGTTTTCGCCTGACCTCTGTGTGACCCACGCAGCCTCTCTTGTTTAACACCTGCGCGCTGAGTGAAGAGGTTCAGTCTCTTTCCCTCTTTCAAACAGGAAGTTAGGATTCCTTGTCTACAAACAATACAGAGATCTGTAGGATAAGCAGAGAAAAGACAGAACGAGAGTTGAAACTCCCAATACTCAAACAACACTGGTGAAAAAGCAGAGGAGAAATCGAGGGAAAGAAATGAATGTTGCTGCTCTGGCTTTTCAAGTATTTATGAGGATTTCCACAAAGACTGAACTTTCCTCTTACAGAGTCAGAGCATCAGCACAGGTAGATTTTTTGTCAAATTCTGAAGCTAAGATATTCTTATATTAGTAATGTGTAGAGTGAAGAACTGACCCATTAAATAAGCACTGAGGATTTTGTGTTGTTCAGGAATCCCAGTCAAATATTATGGGCTCTCACTGCAATGTTCAAAAGGCTACTCCCTCTTCAGTCACATAGTTTTATGCTTGTAAGTAAGGATGCCCTGATTGGCTGAAACAATCAACTGTTGGTGAGATCGGCTAATACTGCTCATGTTTCGTGTTTTTTTTAACAGCTGGTTGAGTGTTTTCTCAACAGAGAAGTAAAACAAAATCTCAGGAGGCAATGCAGAAAGTATCCTTAAGTAAGCACAATTGAATGGCGTAATGTAATGACCAATTTAGTACTTGTGTTTATTCATGTGAATCAACAAAATTCTTGACAGACTAGCAAAAGCTTAAAATTCATCCAACAAGCAAAATAGTCCAATAAGTCAAATGCAATACATTTAGGAACTGTTGTGAACAGTTGCCCACTCATAATTTTAAACTCAAGTTCCAGCCAAAATCTACACTCCCATCTTTTGGATTACATATAAGCACATTGTTTACTTACCTTTGTCAAATATTCATCATCCTGAGCCAACATTATCATTATTTTACCAGCTAAACCTTAAATGCATCACTAAACATGACATGCATATGTTGTGCAGCAATGCATTGCTTAGCTTTGAATAGCTTAGCTCAGTGGTCACCAACCTTTTTTAAGTGAATATCCCTTGATGCTACTGGAAAAAAACTAGATCTAGCTATCCAAATAGAAATGAAAAACCTCAACAAACAGTCAATCTTCAATGATCTAGTACTGTAAACCAGTGCGGTTGGGTGAAGTCAGTTGAACCCTATTAATCTTGCAGAGCAGCCACAAATCTATGAATGCCACGGATAAGTGAAATGGTCCATCATGTGTTTAAGATAAAGACACAACCCCATCTATGCCCAGCACAAAGTTTTTTGGTGTGAAACACAGGTGTCTTCCCTAGTTTCCACCAGATGTATGTGTCTATTCATACGCAGTGCTCTCACACTGTTTAAAAGGATATGCCAAGGCTAACACTACCCATTGACTCCCAGTGTTTGAGCTAAGCTAATTAGTGGTAGCTGAGCTCTGCCTGTCTCTTACTTGTTACTGCGTGCACAGTCTAAAGAATAGTGGCTATCTGCTTGACACAGACTCGGGAGTGAGGCAAGACAGGAAAACAAAAAAGAATGTAGGCGTATTTCTTTAAATAGCAAATGATCACCCCTGGGCCTCTTTGCGCCTAGGGGTGTAGAGAACAGAGCTCAGGATTCCTCCAGGGATGATGAGGAAATTGCTTAAAACCTACAGTAATCTGATTTACAGTAAACAGATCTATCTTAAACAAGTCTGTTCCTGTCAATTTTAACAGGAGATTTTAATTATTAATGAGAATTCTTTGTGCAAAACTGTCTTACTCATCTTTTGTATTGTTTCTTGTGCTCTGGAAGTTTTAGTAAAAAAAGTACTGAAACTGAGCATTGACATATATCATACAGTGTTCTGTGTGTGTTCTTTCAGTGCAGTGGCACGATAAAAGGAAATGAATTAAATAATCCATCCAAAAATCAGACCCAATAACTTAACCCACTGTGTAAATTGTAAAACAGCAGCTGCCTGGTGTGCACTGATTTAAAAGGAAGGAGAGCAGACAGTCTGATTGGTTTGATCAACCAAAACACATCTATGTATAATCAAGGGACATAATCCATCCCCTTTGCGCTGAAAACATGTCCTCCACATAACCATTTTTAGACCGACACGCCCCGAACTGTCCTGAGCCATGCACTTTGGACACTGTACTTTGCACCTTCAAAATAGGGCCTCTGGTCTTAAAGATCTACCAAAATGTCGATGAACTTCCAGTAGTTCAACATCTGCAGGTTGGATCCCAGTTGGTCTCAGTGTGAATTTTAACACAGAATTCAACACTGGATTATTTTTTGACTGAAAATCTAAATTTTGATCATTTAAGAGGGTGAAAGAGCAGCAGTGGCAGCAGGTGAGTGGATGAGTGGACAGTAACATTAGCAGAGACGAGTATGGAGCTTAACTTCAGGTGATCAAATCGAGACTACAGGCACTAATCATGTATTTTTAACAAATGTCAGACAATTTTGATTGCCATTTGATATATCAAGATACCTATACTTGCATGAATTGTATGATGGTCAAACTGGTCAAAGTTTTCAAATAAGTTCTCATCAAATTAAAATAATTCTGTTGTTATATTTTGATTTGTTGTTTTCCAACTCTTCTGAAACCTTTACCATGCATCAGACACCAACACATTGCCATTCACAAACATCTAAAGCAGCATCAGTGCACATGCACACCCACAGAAGCACACACACAGAATAAGCTACCACGAGAGAGTGTTGTATTGGGTTTTCTTCAGGAAGTGCGGCTCCTCCAAAGCTCTGGTCAGATGAAAGGCGAAGAGCTGTATCGATCGGCCCAGAGCGGGTGAAGGGGGATGGAGTAGGGAAGTGTGTTGGTGGGGGAGCAGAGCCTGTGGTGCGTCTGCCTGATGCAGGGCTGCCAGCCAGGCGAAGAGCAAAGGGCCAGTGGGGTGAGGGGGGGATAGGAGGGCTGATAGAGGGGGGCAGCGAGTAGTCGCTGTGGCCCCGTGGCTCCACCGTAACCCCCTGGCCCCTCTGTGGGGAATGTACAACACGTACGCACACCCAAACACGCATGCATACACACACAACTCACTGACTGGCCTGCTGTTGTTGATGGGAGCTGTCAGAGAAGAAACAACATGACGACCAGTAAGAAAGACAAACTCACAAAAACATTTTTCTACTGAGATCTGCTGATACTTTATGGATGCATCATTGGAATTTCCTTGCCATTTTGAATTATATTTTAATTTCTTATATCTTTTATATATCTCTTTTAGAAATCTATTTCCTTTGTCAAAAGTGAAAAAGTTCAATAATGCTGTCTGGTGTTTCTCAACCTTTTTGTGTTGAGGCACAGTTCAGAAATGTGTAAAATTTGATGTCACTACCATCAAACTGTACTAAAAAGTGAAAATTTTGTATCCCTCAGAACATACTCCAACCCACACACAAACATATTTTTTGGACATATTTATATGACAACTCGGCACTGTGAATTGCTTTTAATGCTATAGTGATTTTGTGCTTGAGACAATGCACAAATCAATGATATTAGTGTGGCCACCAAAAAAGCCTTTAGGGCTTTCCACATAATTTTACGAACCTTATCATTCATTTTTCTTGTGTGTTGTTGACTTTTTGAGTCATTAAAATAGTTATCTCATTATCCCTCACTCCTGAGAGTCCACCGGACAATGAACTTGATGGTTCAGATCCAAATTGATGATCAAGATAATTCTGCTGCACTTGCTTGCAGCAGCTGCTAAAGTTTCTGACGCACCCTCCACAAATACCTGCCAAATAAATAAAAAATGTGTTATTCATATTGCCCATTGATGTGACCCTATTGCTAACCCAGGCACTGAAGCTGGTAGAGAGGGCATCTGAGACAATTTTTTCTCAATTCACTAATGATTTGCATGGTTACGTTTTTTTGTATATTTTGAAGGCAACCCTTACAGAGCCAGAAGGCACCCTAGGGTGCCACGGCACCCCTGTTGAGGGAGGCTGGTCTGGACCAAAGTAGATGTGAAAGACACACACTCATACACACAGTGCTTGAAGTTTTTGATTTTTAGACACAGGACTCTTTGCTGCCATAGTATACCTAAATAAAACTGTTGGCTCATCTAGGGCATCGACATTCACCTTCACCTGTCTACTTGCTTTTTTGTGTGTCTCATTTGGCCCAAAGTAGCAGTATTGAGCACTACAAGTCAGCATTTTGAGCACAAAAGTTGAAATTGTTTAACTTTCTGGAAAACCAAAATTGGGTAGTGGTAGAGGAAAACATTTGGCAGGCATGTTGTCCCCTCAGAGACCCTTAACCTGAAATTAGTTTCCTAAGTATTATCATCTTTTTGTTGCCACATAAGCAAAGCAAATAAACAAATGCTGCAAATCCGAAATTCAGTTTGTCTGAATACTGTACAATATTGGGCCGGATCTACTAAGATCCCAAATAATGAGTGCTAACTTGCATGTGCAAACTACAAAATTGCAAGTGCTATTAGTGAGCTTGTTGTGGGTGATCTACTATGACTGCATGTGCAATTGATAACAGGCACAAAAGTGGTGCGGACTGCCCTCTTTAAATGAGGATTTTGCGTGTGCTACCGGCTGTCACCACGGAGAGTTTGGGAGAACAGAGTGGCTGTAAATGAAAAATGAAGTTTGAAGCCATGGAGTTTAAGGCAAATAAACACACTGGTGAACTCCAGCAGAGACATCTCTGCATTGCCAGAAGAAATGTGATTTGGGAGGCCATCTGTGAAAAGCACACAGCTCAAACTGGCATTGCTAGATAGATGATATGTCTCTACTATTTCTGACGAGAGGTTGCAGTAACCTCTTTTGTTGTCTGTCATTTTTACAGACAAGGTTGTCACTTTTCTTTGTCATTTTTCATTTTCCTTTCCAGATTCCAATTAAACTTAATCTAAATGACAGCATTCACATAGTTGCACAGTTTCATCACTGGTAACCTCTCATGTGAAGAGCAGTCTTACAGTTATGCACACATGGACTGAGCGTTTACCGTAATTTCTCGTTTATAACACGCATTTTTTTGCTCTTAAATAAGGTCTAATTTTCAGGTGCATATTATACACAAGCACAAGCAAAATATGTAAACTATAATGTCTCACAACATCGCGATTACAACAAATCTGATCCAAAAAGCCAAAATACTCTCTTTGTCTGCAAAACATTACCACCAAACTTGCATAATTCTTATTAAATTGACTGTTAAACTGTTCTAATCCAATATTTTGGGTCTTAATTAGTTTACCTTTGTGTAATTATCATGTAATTCTCAAGTGTCAAGGTACCACTTACGTGCATACACAGGGCGCTGCCATCTTGTGAACAAGGGGACCAAAATAGCTGCGCTGTGATTGGTCGAAGACATCTCTGATAGGTCGGTACACTACGGCTGAGCATGCTCGGGCAGAAATCGAGTGAGTGAGCATGTGTGAAGCAAAAGGTCTTTCCGCATCTGGTTGAGAGAAAAAATAGTGTACGGTATTTGTTGTGAAAATACTGAAATTTCATTGATTAAAACTTTGAATAAAGGTAATTTTTGAGTTGTCTGAGAGAGTAAGGTTTGGGAGAAATGTGGGTATGTGTTATATTTGAATACAGTGTTTTTCCTGGAAAAAAGCATGAAAAAATGCGGTGCGTGTTATAAACGAAGGTAAGATTGCATTCAACCTCATCTGTGTTTTTTAAGTGTCCTTTAGACCAATCTGTCACTATATAAGCAGTGTAGTCAGTTGTGATTCAGCGCTTAAAATTTCGAAACATCACTACTTTCAGTGCTGTTCGGCCTACTTTTTGAAATGTACGTGTTATCCCACGCAAATTTTTCATAAACCAAACCATTTTCTTAAACCTGATCACCTATCATACAATTTATAAAATCATGCCCAGTCTGTAAATCTGCGCATAAAGTTAGGAAAATGTCTTTTAAAACTGACTGAAAATCTGCACAATCAATTTATCTGTGCCTGGAAAATAACAAGATGATTAGGCAAAGTACACTTCTAACCTATAACTGAATAAATGATTTACTCTGATTACAAGCACATCCTGCAGCGGGAGAAAAACCAGCCACACGGGCAGCTCCAGCGCTCTGTTACTGAACTGAAACATTCACAGCTACTAAACCTGCTGTCAGTGTGTGAAGAGTGTGATGCAGTCAGCTCTGAGGGACAAATGGAGTGATTCTGGTTATGAAGGGGATCCTCTGCTATGATGTATTAAGAGTGCAAAACAGAGAGGGTTTACTTTACTCGGGTGTCTGCATGAGTATGATGGCACTGGATAGTCCATCTTTTTCCAGTCCATCATAATGATAGCCTTCAGATCCTTCCGTCATTCACCAAAAAAACTGGTCAATAACAGAAAATATTTGAATAATGCTGTTTATGACAGTCCAAATATGTTGACACGCACAATGAAGATTCTCTCTCTCCGCCGTCAGCCATCTGTGCAAAACGCTGTGCCAGTTTACACCTGCCTTTCAAACTTGCTAAATATATACACAAAAACACCGACTGCAATCAGTTTCGGGTTTGATAAATCACAATGCGGTTGCTAAATGATTACATTTGCATCTCCTCCTCCCAGTATTTTGCACGTTCTGATAATCTGCGTGTTTTCTGCATATTCAAACACGCTAAATGGATTGCGTGTGCTATTTTGCTCATTTGACAGACGCAATCCTCAATGCACCCTGTTAGTAGATCAGCTTTGCGCATGTTTTTATACAGGCAGACCTTTAGTAGATCAGGCTCATTGTGTCATGTGTTTTAAAGATTACTTTGACACTTTGAAAGTACTGCTAACTTTACTGTGTCCACTTTATTAAAGAACATGTTATTGATGAGCTGTCCAAATAAATAAATGTGAAAGAGCTGACAGACCAATTTTTAACATCTCAGTTTCATGTGATGTGAGCTGTTTCTGGCTTGTATTGCAGCTGTGAAATCTTCTCCCACTGCTCAGTCTATGTCTGTCTACCAAAAACATTCCATGTCAAACAACCCACTCTGTTTGCAGGGCTTCATTCGCTGTTTATACCTGCTCAGACATAAGTTTTTTTGTTTTGCGTTCAATGAACAGGATCAAGAAATAGATTTGATAGAACAGTTGGCTGTGGCATGCATACATTGTTTTGGATTTTCTTATCAGGTTCATTTGAACCAGCCCCAGACCATATGTGGACCTGGCTGGGTGTGCCCGACCCTCTGTGCTTCGTGCCTCGAGGGAGAGATTGGCCTGGGCAGCTCGCTAATTGAAATGTGTTGGCGACTCATCGACGTCTCGGCTCCAGTTTCAGGGCTATTTCGAACCGCAGTGCTGATTGCTGGTTTCACATCACACAGGGAAAAAAAATCAATAGAAGCAGGGAGAGCTAGGGTTTATTCTCTGCAAGCAGACATTAATGCTTTGCAGTGGAGGGTCTGATATTTTATCATTTGTCATTTTGTCTCTGCAGATTAGCCTGATCCGTACAATATCACTAAATCGCTCAGAGTGATAGCTGTCAGTGTTTCTTAAGAGTTTTCAAAAAATACTTTGGTTTGAATGTGAGGATCTTGAACAGCTTTCACATGGCCGTCTTGGCCGAATCATTAGGCAACTTTTTCGATTTCCCTTAAAACTTTTCTTGTGTTTCTTTTTGCATGTTTTCTGCTGAGAGAATCACTCCTTGGCTTAGCAGTGAAAAAAAGGCCTCAGTATTGAATAGTGACTCTTGTGATTTACAAGGACTTTGTGTGTTTCAGCACTGCACAATTTACAGAACTGAATCTTTGCAGCTTTGAGTGTGCTGTACACACTTTGATTCAGTGTACAGAAGTTTGTAGCTACTAACACTGATATACTTTGTTGTAGACAGAAAACAGCTCATCAGAAGTTTCTATTTGAAGCATATTTGTTTGTCAAATTGGTACAGTATCACTTAATATTGATTGGACACTATTGAGTATTAAATAAGCACTAGTTAAATGAATAAAGACTTAAAGGTCCTTTGTTCTAGTCTGTTTGACTGTTTATATCATATCTTGGGTGTCTTTTAAGCAAGGATTTGATTTAAAAGTTGAATAAAAATGAAAATTTTTGTCTCTGAGGATCAGATGCTGCTCTTTTTCTCTCCCTTTTGGAAACGCTCAGACCCGAGGGGGCAGGGAGGCTATGGGAGGCTGTGATAATGTGCTCCGTGTGAATTGGCTGCCCAAACGATGTCCGATGGGAGGAGGGAGGAGGGGTTACAGGTCACAGAGAGGACTCTCAAAATAGTCATGGCTTCTGCCTGTGATGAGCACAAAACATACATGTTAGTGGAGGCTGAATAGCTATTACATGATAAACCTCAGAAAGAAAAAAATAGAGCATTTTAAGGGGCATTTCTTTAAAGAGGCATGGAGCATTTCTCTGTTAACAGAGTTTAGTAGGTGTCATGTTCTTCTGCTCCCCAAGCCCCTTGAACGACATGAAAAGCAAAAAAAAAAAAAAAAAATAGGTTTACCGGCCATTGGACCTTAATTCAGTGCCCATAAAGCATCCCTCTTTTGTCATTTAACATACTTAGAAATGCTCTATTGACACAGAGCTTTGTGAAATATTCGTGAAGTATTAGTAATTACAGAACTCATCATATATTAAGCAAATCCTTGTATCTCCATTTTTGATGATTTTCATTTATTACCATCAAACTGCACATAGGCACCCACATTTGTGGCTGGATTTTTTTACACTTTTAATCAATACAAAGTATTAAAAAAGGCCAAATGTAACTGTAATTACATTAATTCAAAGATACAGCCTTATTAGTTTCCCTAAAATCAAGTGTCATCATCATCAGTAAAGAATTAGTTGAGGGTTATAGTTAAGGTTAGGGTGAAAATATCACAAATAAAACGTACTGTTTTTATATAAAAAAGGTACAGTAACTGTTAATGCTTTTGTATTGCTAACTTAAATGTTTGCTATAGATTAATTAATAAATGCAATAATAAAGCAGTTATAATTGTGTAAAAAGGGATCCTTGGGTTTATTAATAATTGTAGAAAATGAATTATGAACTTAATACTTCAATAGATCTTCAAGCCTGCTTAAAAACAGTTATACCTCTGTTACGATTAATTAATAACTAAAAAAAAGGGTTCAAAATAGCCTTTAAAGTATTTACATTTGCTTAACTAATGCTTTGCAAATGTTGTCTAATGACTCATAGTTGTAGTCTGATCAGTGTGTTTGAGCATATTTTTTTGAGAGAACATAAATTAAAATATACTCATGTAGAAGTAAAAAGTACTGGTATATATTGTATCTATTTAAGTTTAAGTTATAATTGATAATCTAAAATTAACTTGAATTGAAAAATACTGTATAGTTTATTTTGATGCCTTAGGACAGAGGAATTGTAAGTGAAATATTATCTTCTTCATGCGCAGAGAAAAACAGTAAGTAAGCAAATAATAAAAGGTCAACCTGGCTACTAAATCAAAAGCACGCTTTTACAGTGAAGTGCAATGTGTCAGCAAATTTGGATGCAATAAATCATTCTCTCTATATATGTGCTCCTGATAGTTTCATGTAGGTGACAGAAAGTTTGGACTTCCTCTTTTTTTATCATTTTGTGTTATCATAAGCAATTCACCCGAATCAGCAGATACTCTGAAAATGTCAAAAAGCCAATATTTGTTTTTGAAGACTACTACAGTATGTTCACAAATACCCTCATTATATATACATATACTGAGTACTGATCCACCTGTGTTCTTTCTCTGTCTGAGGCACTCTGTTGGAGCTCTTGCCACTTTAAGGCCCCACATGGGTTCAGTCTGCTCTGATTGGCCGTCAGGGCTGCTCTGGGCCATGATGGTAATGACTCTGCTTTCTGCCTACAGTCCTTGCTTTACTCTTGTCCTGCTCCCCTAGTTCATTGTTGTTTGGGTATAGCTTGTTCTGTTGACTATTAAGCCGCACTTAACAAAAACTGTACTCCTTGAGTGCATTCAATAAATGATAAACAGACGTTTGCATTTCAAGGATGAATTTTGTGTAATGAGGGTGAAAAACTGTTAGAAGTGGACTTACCCCAGGGAAGCACAAACACCAAACCACTGAATCAGTTTTTGACAGCTTTTCTCCCTCATTATTCTAAATCTATTCAGAAAACAAAGCATGTTGGTTTTCTAGTTAATTACACCTTTGGAAATGCAGTTTTTGTCAAATACAGTCCTCATTTCGGTGGACGGAGCTAACAGAATGTCATCTTTTGTTTTTGTTTAGGTCGAGAGCCCCCAAGTGGAGGATTTTACATACTATGTGTTAAAGTCAAGTCAAGAAGGATCCACTTTGGTCTATTATTAAATTTTGCAGATTCTTTCAAAAATCATCCGTCATTCAAGCTGATACAATGCCCAGCTTTGTTCTGGTGGTAATGCTGCCCTTTGTTTTGATCCTTCCTCGGATTCCAACAAGCCAAATTAGTGTGAAATTATGGTCATATATGTCCATATCAATAAGTGCTGTCTTTATTGCATTGTTTAAAATCATCAAGTTGGATCTCTTGAAGGCTAATGGAGCCGACTATCGGGGCTTTGGCTGCTGGCGCTGCTACCCTTCAAACACAGAGTGAGCCCTTTGAAAAATGGATTGCGGAAGAGATAAGAAATAATTTATGTTCCTATCACTGCCTCGCACAAATATGGTGGGGAATACTGTGCCAATAACTCCCACAAACTCAGAGAGGCATGCTATCTTTTACTGCACAAATTATTAACGGCGCTGGGGAGGAAGGGGAGACGCCGTGCATTTTTTGCTAGATAGACCTGGCTTAATGCTCGTGGAAGCTTTGAGTTCACCACAGTGCTTTATAATCACAGATAAGGACTCCTAAAGTGAAAACTGAACAAACACTTGTAGAATTTTTAATTTTCGTGATTTCAGCCTCATCATAGCTGTGTGAAAGTTTCCTTGAGACAAAAGAAGAGTCTGTGAAGTCATTATTTTCTGTGTGTGTGTTTATATGCTGTGTGTATGTGAACGAGGAATAAGGGGAGGGGGGGAGAGGGTCCAAAGGGGAGTGTTGAGGGAGGATACTTGGGGTCGGGTGTCCGCTCGCCTCTGTCGGCTGGCGTTGACAGCTACAGACGCTGGTCTAAAATGAGAATCCTCCTGGGCCGGCTGCCTGCCCATCCAGCAAGAAAATAAATCCCATGTGGAAGAGCCGCTGTGTGGGATCACAGACAGCCGCCTGACCCCCCAGTTCCACAGGGGGAGGCCAAGGGCGCCGGCACGACAGCATAAGCCCCCCTCAGCCCCCACCCCGCAGGGTCTAATGTTACTCCGCCTGCTTGCCAACTCAGATTCCGGAGTTGCAGGATTGTGAAGGAGACACACTAGTTCAGCTTTAAAACTGATTTTGGAGAAAATTTTTGGACGAGTCGTTGTGTGTATTTAGCTGTAGGCTCAGGTGATACTACAAAAATAGTGCAGCAGTCTTTTCTACTTCCCTGGCCAAACATTGTTATAAATATTTTGAAACCAAAAACAAAAGGTAAACTTAACTTTAACCTTGTGAAGTAGCTGCTGTTGTAAAGGGATGCAAACTGTGGCCAAATGTGCTGCTTGGTAAAGAATCCAACATACTGAAAATATTCTCTTTTGTAATATGACATCATGTTTGCAAAGGATGGAGTCACAGAAATGCCAAATTCACTGCTTTAGGAAATACCTTTATCAGAGACTCACCTCTTTGATTCACATTTTTACCTTCCAAATTTTGACGTTTCTCTATGTCTGAAAAGACAATTCACTAAGGCTCACAGGCAGCATCCCCTAAAACATTTCCTGATATTAAATTCTTCAACCTCCAATTTAGGAGGGCGAAACTCCCTCCAGGACCCCTGAGAAGTTTAGTGTCCAGATAAAATGAGAATGAGTCAGCAAGAAGCACAGTTTAAAGTAGTAAATAGACTCAAGGGTTATTAATGACTTAAACAAATGACCTGCACAGAGAGTGGTCTGTATTTATAAGCTTTGTTTTTAACATCATGCACAGGTATGAGAAATGTTTTTTTACAACTTGAAAATGAAACATAAGACATGAAATATTGAACTGATATTGACTTTAAAGAGTAGTCTAGCAAGATGACATCTTCATAAGGGTCGTCATACATTACACCTGCGCATCTTACAAAAAGCCAATTTAATTAGCACATCTTCTAGGGCTGGGAAGTTTATTGAGTCTCAGCCTCAGTAACAATTTTTACTTTCAAGCATTATAAATACAGAATAATTGAGATTAAAGGACAGCAGAAAAATCATAGTTGATATATTTTTGTACATCAATTTAATTCATTTTTAATGCATTTATATTTTCACTCATGCATTGACATTTGTTGTCTTTTTTCAAAGTTTTTTTTTTATAATGCTTAAAGGTTTAATAAGAGTGTTAAGTGAGGTTTGATAAATACATGTTATGTAAATGTTGTTAAATCAAATAAGTAATGTATAATAATCACCATCTGACTGTCAGTTTAAGATAATCCTGATAGTGATTTTGACCACATGTGCTTGTAGTTAAGTTAAGTGATAGTTAAGCTCTTACGGTTTGGGACAGACAATGTAATTTTGACCTTTTTTTCAGATTATAAAAGAGAATAGGGAAACAGAATAAAAGGAAAAAGAAAGAAAGAAATGCATACATATGATAATAGTTCTGCTCCTTAGCTAGCCATGACATTAATTGTATGTTTAAACAACACCACAAATCTTTATTCATCTTACTAAGGTAAACGTTTACATCCTCAAGTTTAATCACCAGCCTACAAGAGCTAAACTCTGGAATAGTCTACCTACTGAGCTGAAAAGGCAAACTAACTTCAAAGGCTTCAACAAAGGTATTAAATCATGGCTGAAAGAGCAACAATATTGTTCCCACATATAAAACATTTGCTTGTATACATGTTTACCTGAAGGAACTTTTTCATTCACCTTTTTTATTGAACTTTTATCTTCATCTGTTCTGGATGTTTTAATTCTGATGTATTTTCTAATGAACTGTGTCATGGGTATCTCTGTAATTCTTCGTAAATTTCTCTTTGTACAATTTTAATCTTTAAAAGCCTCCCATGGACTGGTGTTGAAAATTAGCACTGTGCTATAAACACTTACAGCAGTGCATTTGGGAGCTGTGTATATTTAAATATCACAGCATCAATGTTACTGTGTGTCCATGTCAAATAAACAATAAATAATAATATAAAGATTGCTACAGTTTGACTATCTACATAATAATACAAGCATTTGGATAAATCTGAAACCATGTTTATTTTTTATTTAGAAAGTGCTTAAAAGTTTATTGATTTACTATAATGGCATATGAAAAGAAAATAGAATTTGATATCCTCATCAAAACAAGAAATTTTCAAAACCAAGGAATATTTTTGCAAATAGCCAGATACCCATGAAAGGTAAGAAAAGTTATGTCAAGATGCAAGTTGACTAAAGTTCCACAATGTGTTGAGCTTTTGGATAAAAGGGACATTAACAATTATTGTGAAATTGAATTTACATTGCCTGTATTTCATTGTTTCATTCAAACAGCTGTGCTTAATAATGAATGTTTGGTACTAGAAAGAGCTGTAAAGGTTGTGTCCTGTTTTGCTCTCTCTCCCTCTTGCACTACTCCAAAGCCAAATCAAACTGTCAATTGACCCAAATATTACGGTAATGTGCTATCAAAGTTAATGTCTCGTGTGTAATGATAACAATGCCTCGTTGCGGTAGTCTTGCATAAATGCAGTCTGAAAAAGGCTCTAGTCTAGCAACCTAAGGCCTTGTTCACATGATAAGGATCCAGAAAAAACTTAACTGTTTGGTTTATTTTTAATAAAGTTCTACATCGGATAGGTTTCAGATAGGTTTGTGCTGCGGTTTGCCACAGGGGTAGAGCTCAGAGCAGGGGAATAGCATGTAAACAAGCAAGTTGCAGTTGTCATTGGGGCAAGTTGTAAGGAAAACTGATTGACACCTCTGCTGCTTTTCAGGTACTCCTAGTTGCCTCCAACTGGTGATCTCTTCCCAAGTCAGAGCTTTCTTGTTGAAATCCAATTGGGACTTATGAATCTCATTGTGGAGGAAAAAGGGACATCACATAAGATGATTTCCTCGTCCTTTTTTCTTGTTGTGATCTGATCTCCCCTCAGATCTCTCTCCTATGGGCATGCTGAGGTAGATTTTGATTCCATACGATTCAGGGGCCTTCGATCGATTTAAGACGATATTATGTACTCATTGAACACAATCAGCTACATTTCACCTTAAGCAAGAAAGAAATATAAAGCAATTTCTAAGTTTTGACAGTTTTATTACTGAAATGTGAAACGATGTGCTGACCTTTAGGTATGATAGGTTATAGAGGATTATAACCATCTGTATGATCTAATCATGTTTAAAATTAAAATTGGGTTAATTAGTAGGCAGGTGTTTTTAGACTTTGCTTCACTGTTTAATGGTAGGTGTGGAGGAAGAATAAGAACACGCTCTCACTGTTTTCCTTTCATACAATAAGTAATTTCATTAATCAAAGCACTACAAAATCAAATGATGAGATAACTTACTGTACTCGTGTGATTACTCCCGTCGTGTATGTGCAGCATGCATCCTCTGCTGTCAGATCGACCGTATCTTACCCGGATACAGCAGTACTATTTTCTGATTGGCTGACATGTCAAGCTCCCGTTTAGTTCTGTGATGCTAAGAGTGTGTTGCTACACGTTAGCATATAGCGGTGTTACTCGGTGGGCGCTACACAGTACATTTTAAAGCAGGAGAAATACCGGGTGTGGTGTGTGAGAGAGTGAAAAGGTGCACGTCTCATACGCTGAATGCGTGAGACTTGAGAGCGCTGTAAAGTTGAAACTTCAGAACGAGGCGCTACTGGGCGGAAGCGGTGAAACGGATATCTGGTCAGAATTTCAAAATAAAGATGAAGATGACGATGTTGATCGATATCGATCCAGATCGATGGATCATTACACCCCTAATGACAGATCACTGAAATTTAGGGTGGCGGCCCTGCTATTAGCTTAGGGCCACACAGTGATCTTCTTGTGTCAAGAACAACATATAGACAACAGATTGGTTTGGCAGTGGTACTGCGCTATGCCAGCCACCTCCTGATCGAAAGCCCTTGTAAGATGTCAACGCTAACAACTGCCATGCACACAGATCCACTTAAACAATCCAAAACTGTGCTGCGACAGTAGTTGGTGTAAGAACTGAGTCTGTTGTCAAAGGCACTTAATATTGCTAGTAACCTGGGACAACAGAAGCAGTGCCCTTTTTGACAATTTACTGTCTGGGACCCTTTTTTATATCTCCAGGCACCAAAACTGTTGTCCAGTAAATAGCCAAAATGGAGCAAAAAGTTGCCATTTTCAGGTGTAAACAGGACCTAAGATGCAACAGTGTGCATGAACTGAAAGCAGTCTGAGTAAAGACATTATACAATCTTTACAGTGATTAATTTTAACACTGTTGACTGTTTTTTGTCTCCATTCTGACATTTATGATGTATGATGTATGAAAGTGTAAATGAATGTCAAATGACTTATTATCATTGGGCAGAAAGTTGCCCGACAACATTTATTGAGTACAAATTTCTAACAAAACAAACAAACGCATTTATTGTTTTAAATTATTGATGTTGTACACCCATAGATGAGGTAAAATATCAGTCTAATTTAAATATAAGGTGAGCTGGCCCCTGACGCATCATTTTTGAACTAAGATTATGAATAATCAGGATGTTTTTATGGTCCTGAAAATTTATCCTAAACTGACATGCCAGACGGACAGTTCCATACATCCACCACAGAAATATTTCCTGATTTCAGACAATGAATCAGGCAGGCCCATCTGCACTACAAGGTTAAGTTTATGCAAGGCTTGAGAGGAACTTCAGAGTTAATGCATCAGTGTCTGTCTTTGCCTTTGTCTAAATGCCTGAAAACAAACTTTAGTTCATTCTGTCTCTTTAAAGTCTTCACTCTTGTTTACCATCAGTTTGAAACTCTGAGGGAGTTAGACAAAATATACAGCAGGGCTTACTAAACAAATTCATACTCCTCTTTAAATAGTTAATTACTCTCGCCGTGTCTCCGGCGCTGTCTGGATGCGGATGGGTGGGGAGGGGGGAGCGCTTCTGTCTGTCTTCCTTTCTTTTTTCCAGTAGGGGCAGGCCTATATATTTTGCAGCTCATGTCTGAAAGGCTGGCTCCAAGCGCTAGGGGTGGGCTCTCGCTCTCTGATGGTTTTCCAGTGAGTATTTGTCAGGTCAGACTGTGCACCGCCCGGCGGTCTCCGCTCCTCTCCCCGGGTTATTTATTACCTCTCTCCCCCGCCGGCAGCGCTGCGGCTCCGGGGCCGCTGCCAACAACGGCGCAGAGGCGGGGGCCTCATCAGGGGGGCTCCCGACTGACGATCGGGGCCGAGGAAAGGACATGAGATGCAGTTTGAGGGTGGGTTACAGGGGCTTATAGAAGGGAGAAGTAACCGTCCTTGAAATTTTCAATAAACATTATTTAGCCAGGAGGGGACTTTTGTTTTTTACACTGAATTTAAAGCCTAAATGTGTGTATGCTTGTTTATAATTCTGTCACTGGAATGGATTTTTGTTTTTCTCATCTTTACTCCTGGAATAGACTTTATGTTTTTGAAACTAAACCAGGATCATAATGTAAATCCATCATAATGTACACAGTCAAAGTGTCGATTATGTTTGTATGAACGAAGTTTGCATGTAGCCAAGCAGTCTTCTGTATCATGTATGACATACTATTTTTTACAATATCCATGTATACCCATAAGCAAAACAAGTCTGGAACAATTCATGTTTCATGTTCAACTTTGTTTTGGCTGTATTTTAAATTCACCAAGTATATTTAGACGTCTGAAGTAAAGAAGTGTTTGCCCTTGTTAAAACTTTGGCAACTTTGAGTAACCTGGAGCAACTTAAACATCAAACATGAACACATTTCCAGATCAGAAATCAAAATATTCCAGGAAAGTCCATATTTGAAGTAACTCCTTTACTGATAAGCTTTGCTGAAATGTCTAAATGGGAAGGGAACAGGCTAAACTCACTGTTGGTTATTTGTCCTTTGGTGAAGCCCCAGGGCACCAAAAAACCCCACATCAGCCCTCTGACTCCGCAACAAAATTGGATAGGGGCTCACTAGTGACCTGAGTTCGGCCCAACCACCTGACCCTCTCAGTGAGCACACCCACATTATGGGCTCCACTGGCCCTTAGAAGAGATGCAGGCTGCATCCCAACTGGTGGAGGGAGGTGTTGGCAACCAGGCTATGTACAATGGAGACCATGTTCAGACCAAATTTAAGGAGACAAAGGTCGCTGTCACACCTAACTAGTTTGGTCTGGACCAAACATATTCTGTTTTAATTTTTTGAGCATTTGTTGATTTGGGGTGGTGTGAAACTCACACGAACTCTGGTGCGGACCAAAGACCTAAACAGAGTGTGGTTAATGTAAGAAGTGCTAGCCCTGCCAGTCTTCAGTCTTCCTAACAAACGAAAGTCCATAAGTCTGTGCAGTAAATGGTTTCACATTGCTCTGATCAATATGCCAGTATCTGACTCCGCCTACAGTTAATACAACTTATCCTTTTTTCTAGAATAATGCCAAAGTGCTTTAAGCTAAATAATGTTACTCCTTGGTACCCAGTTGTCTATTTCCGAGTCAAAGTGCAACAGTAGGTCAGATGGCAGGAACAAAGACTGCACCTACAGCCCAGCTAATGGTGGGTGACTACATAACATAACATATGACAGGCCTTGATCAGCTTGAAAAAGTGCAGTGTGAAAGCTTACCTTTCCAAACAAAAAAAACAAGTTTGCCAAAATTCATATGTGAAACAACCAGAGCTGACTTGAGTGCTTTGAAAAAGGTATTGCTGCTGTCTTTTGGGAAGCCCCCTGACTTTGGAAGGAGGAGGGTAAGCCTGTTAGCAACCCCCCAAAATACTGTTTTGACTTTTAATTCTCTACAGTCTAACTCAGTGGTCATCAACTGACAGCCCTGGGCCATATCAGGCCCCTCACAGTTTCCCATCTAGCCCCCAGAATACTATCAAATTATATGTTGTGGTTTTAAGGTATATTAAATATACTTAAATAATCAGTAAATACTCTGTTACATACACCAAAAAGGAAGCTGGAGCTGGCCCGAATACTTTGTTTGGCATATAAGAGTAAGTTTTGCAACTTGCGTCTGAGTTTAAATATATATAGTAGAAAGATTGTTGATAAAATAATTTCTTTTGACAGCTATTTATTTGGCCTATTTGTTAAATCATAAAAAATGTATTTGTTGAGGTGGAAGAGTACCTCAAAATAAAACAACATGTCCCTTGGATGATGAGAATAACTTAAATTTGGCCCTCCTGGTTTCTAAAGTTTCCCATCCCTGATCATTAGTTAATGTTTGTAGATGTTGTCACTTCCTAATGATCTTGAATGTCATTTGAGTTTTAGAGTAGAATGAATATACTGTAAGAGCTGTAAGGAATGTAAGCAGAGATAAATGTCTGTGAACAGTTCTAATATTGTTTTTTCTCTCTGCTTCAGTACAAATCTTTAGTATTGGATGAAGGTGAAGGGTGTTTTTTAGAATCACTTTAATTTTTCTTTTTCAAGAGCCACCAAACTCTAGCGTTTGTAAAATCAAGAAATAAGAAAAGGTTAAAGGTAAAAGCAAAACAAGGTTTCCCCATCACATCAAACTTTCTCATAAAATAAACATCATGGCTGATGGAAAAATCTACTTATGTAACACCAAACCAAATTAAAAGATGTGAAAGTCGAAGAGTCGTCAGCAGACAAGTTTGGGGAACCCCTTCTGTGATGAGCCAGTGACAATGAGTCACAACCAGGGACAGTAAGTGGGTGTATGAGTGGGCATGGGTGTCCCCTTTATGACTAGTTTCATCAGGGCTCTCCTGATTGTGCAACCTCCAGCGCCCACGTACACACCAAAAAAGGTTTCCATCAAGACATTTTGGCTGTGGTGAACACCAGTTTGATGGCGACAGATTCAAAGAGGTTTTCTTCTGAAATGCTGTGTTCCACTTCCTTGAAACGGTTTTGTAAACATAAGTCGTAAATGTCAGCAGTGCAGGATTTATGTCACTGCTCCTGCTCAGTGTAACATGTGGGAGGTGACATTATTGTTTAGCCAGAAAACATTGCCTTTCAATTTCATTCAGTTGATGCTGTTGTTAGGTTGAAGCTGTTACGTTTAGTTTTATGCAGCATTCAGGTACATCTAACAGAATCTGATCACAATATCTTAATAAGACAACATCTATAGAGCCCATTGGTATAATTTTTCAAACAGTGCAAAAATAAGCACAGATGAACTCTCTGACCCAAGGATCAATCCACACATCTGTCTTACTGCTTATTCCTTTTAGGGTTGTATGGGGCTGGAACCTATCCCAGCTGACCATGGGCAAGAGGTGGGGTACAACTCAGGGAGTCGAACCGGTAACAGTCTTGCTGTGAGGCATGCGCACTGACCTGCTGCTCCACCAGGAGCACCACCCAAGAATTAATTGTTAAAATTTGGAAGCCTTAAGTCAAAGGTCAGGGTAATGGGTCCTCTTTCTGATCCCTTGCTTGTTAGCTCAATAACACAAGAAAGCTTTGAGGGATTTTTTCAAACTTTGCACAAAAGTCCACACCGGCCCCTTGATAAACTAATTATATTTTTGGGATCATAGGTCAGAGGTCAAGGTAACGGAAACTTGTGTTCATTCATTGTTTGTGAATGCATGACTTAATAATATTATGAGGGATTTTTTTTAAACAAAAATGTCTGTTCTGACTTACAGATAGGTGATCATATTTTGTAGATCAAAGGTCAAAAGGTGAAGGTCATAAAGCCTCATGTACACTCTTTCAAATAAACACAAAAAGAAGTCTTTTAGAGATTTTCTTCTAACTTTGTTGCCCCATTTTGCACAAAATTCACTCAGACCCAAAGATGAACTGACAAAATATTGGAGGTCATAAAGTCAAGGTTGTTGGGTCTCATGGTCATTCCTTGCTTCTGAGCACCAGAACTTTTAAGGGATTTTCCGCAAATTTTGCAATTTTTCCTCTCCTTTCCTTGTAAATAATGAAATTATTAAACTTGGGGGTCCTAGCTCAAAAGTCAAGGACACTAGGTCTCATGTTCAGTCCATGTTTGTGAGCACATTGACTGTAAACTGTTTGATTTCCTTGTCTGAAGAAACACTGATGAAATCTTCAAATTTGGAGGTCCTAGCTCTAAGGTCAAGGTCAGGGAGCCTCATGCTCAACCCTTGCTTGTGAGCGAAGTAACTTTAGAACTCTTGGATTATTATTATTATTGCATTTCTTTATGGCTGGTATTTTAATTGACTTCCTATAACTGGGCAACGCTTTGAGGTATTTTCTTCAAACACTGCTGCACTGGCCTCTCTGACTCAAGGATAAACCAGTTTAAGTTTGGAGGTCAAATGTTAAGGTCTTGGGGCCATATGTTAATCTCTTGTGAGGGCAATAACTCAATATTGCTTTTAGATGGTTTTCTCTAAATGTGTAAAAAATGTCCACTCTGACACGTGGATGATCCAGTAAATATTTTGGAGGTCAATGGTCAAAGATCAAGGCCATGAAGCCTAGTCTTAAGTCTAGTCTTAGCTTGTGATTATAATATCTGAAAAGGGATTTCTGTTAAACTGATGAGTTATAGAAGTCAACAGGTCAAAATCCCTTTGCCCCATCATCATCTTTTGCCTGTGGACATGATTTCTAGAAATGTTCTCTGTCAGATTTTGCAGAAATGTCCGCTGTGAGTCCAGGATCAACTGAAGGTTGGGTTTTAGATCACAGATCATTTTCCCTATGGTGATTCCTTGCTTGTGACAGTGAAGGACAGGATTTTGTCCAACTGTGCACAAATGGGGCATAAAATGGTCATAGTTGTAGTTCCCTTTCACCTTCTTAGTTTAAAATTTGTTTTGCACTTTATCAGATCAACAGACATTACTTTTCATTTGCTGTAGATATCACTGCTCTATGGTTACAAAAGAAAAATAAGTAAATCCCTGGTCTGTCATTGTCTTTGCAGAGGTACCTGGCATGTGTTTAGGGTAGATGTCTGCTGTGTGTTCACCTCCCTGGTCCTAGCTGTAGGTATAATACCAGCTCTGGCCAGGCTGCGGTCTCTGTCCTTCCCGTACACCACTTCCGCCTGCGGTGTGGCGTGCCTCCTTCCTGTGTGTGTCAGAGGCAGTTTGGCCTGATTTATAGGCCCCCGACACACAGCGCTCCAGACCCCACCTCTGCAGCTGGAATGGCTATCCCATGTGTTGGTGGTGGATCTACCTGGGTGGTTCTCCACTGATGGGGGTCAGATGTGGCCTTGCTCACGAGCTCCAGGAGCTCAAGGGAACATGCCCTGCAGACAGCATGGATGAGGAGAAAGTGCTTTCAGAAAATGTGGTTACAGGCTGAGGACGTTTGAATTTAGCTAGACAAACAAGCTCTCGGCAACTGCTGTGCATGTGAGGTTTATTCTTTTTGAATGAACACCTGCTTAAGGGCCAGACTGTATACAAAGTTTTTTAGGTATGCAATATATTTTTAAGTAAATTATAAGTTAAAACAGCATTGATCATACCTATAAAGTACATGTTTTATTGATGTTCATTTGAAAATAAGAGATCTGCTATGGTTTGGACATACTCTGCCTAAATTTAAATGTAGCCCAAGATAACATGGAGGATTGATGAGGAGAGGGAAAGTTTTTTTTAATGACCTGGTGTATGTTTTAAGTGTTTCCCAAAATAGATTACATCCCTCAAAAATGTATGATGACTGTCAGTCTTGCGCTTTTGTTTACCATCTGGGATAGTTTTATTACTACAACAATAAAGTAGTGTCAAATTGTCTTGTGTTATTGATGATTTCACAGCTTGGTATCACTGTTATTGGTCTCATATGGCTGCAGATTAAGGCTGTAGGCTTCAGTTACCTCCTTATCAAAATGGTTTGACATGATCCCCACACATTTTCTGCTGTGTAACTACCCCAGTTTATTCAGGGTTTTGCTAGCCATTAGTTTGTTTGGAAACTGCATCAAAAAATGCTGTTCACTGAAGGTCAAATGATGTGAAAACATGATATCTGTGACAGTACTTTTTTTTTGACATTTGGATGTTACACTCAAGTAAAGATGAACCTTTTGTCTCTGAGGTGCAACCAAATGACCATAAGTTAACATGAGTTACACCCTAACTACCATGACTTGAGACATAACTTTAAGCATAGCTGGTGCAACAGACTTGTGGCCTCATGCTCAGGCCAAAAAGTCAGCCTCTGGTTGTCTTTCATCGTTACTCTATGTCAAGATGCTAATTTGCGTTATTAGTTGTTACTTTGTGGTTTCAGATCTGACATTATAATGATGAATGGTTGTAACTGTTTTGGCAAGACAGGAGTCAAAAACCAACTCCAGTTATAAACTGATTGAAAATATCTAAAGGAATCAGTGTCATCTTCATCAACAATGCCCTTATCAGTGCTTTCCACTCAGCCCTGGATGCCCAGCAAATCAAGGAGGTCATGCTCTCATCAGAGGCGGTTCGCACCAATGAAAAAAGTAGTCAAATAATTAGTCATGGCAGAGAGGAGACGGAAGCAGTTGAAAGTGTGTTCACTTTCACAGAGTATGACATTCACTGCACCATGTCCAGTGTCTGTAGGATCTCAAGTATTGATGGAAACACCAGAAAGCTGTCATATCATTTGTCTATATGTAGAGCAGCATTAAGTATTTGGAGTGCCAAGTGTTTGATGCTGTTGATGCTAAAAACAGGTGTAGACTTTTTTCCACACACAAGATCCACAGGAATCCATAAGGAAATTAGTAAAGAAGAGAGTGAGAGTTGAAGCCAGAAAAAAAAGTCCTGTCCACCTGCTGGTCCAAAGGCTTCTCCCAAATCACATGAACTGGGCTATAGAGCACCAGCACCACAGCAACCACCTGATACGACCAAATAGACTTAGTACCCAAACACCCCTCAAATTAGACCATTAACCAATAGAAAGACATTTTTGTGAAATACTGGGAAGAAGCAAACCAAAAACAAAGAAAATAACATATTAGAGACCTGAGCTCTGTAAAATATCTTCACTGAGAAAAGTCTGGATGAGGTATGCAGACTCAGTGACCACATATTAGCTATAGAGGCTGGTCCCTGCAAGAAGAGCTGGCTCCCAGAGGACAGGCTCTGATCCCACTGTGACACCCAACAGGTAGAGACAGAGCTCCACTTCCTCATATCGTGCCCTAAATATCAGGCTGTGAGAGAGGAATACTGTCCCAAAATAACACAGACTCATCAAGACTTTGAATTTGCAAGTGCTACTCGGAAAATTGTAAAACCGTCTATCGAGAAACTTAAAAGTGCTGAGTTTTAAAATTATATATTTTTTCATCACAACCTATGATTGCTTTAAATGACAGAAATCTTCTTCTTTCCAACAAGTTCACAGTGGTTGATGTTTGTGCCAGAAAACAGTCTTTTAAGTTTCTTGCCTAAAAATCCACTCGGATATTACATTTTAGCATGCCTAAACCCTAGGTTTCATCCCTGCTCAGATCAGGCTGTTTTCATGTAATCGTCTTAAACTGTGTCTGACTGCTCCCCTTTATCATAAATGATTAGGGCAAATCATTGATATTCGCAATTGGAGGTGTGTATGTTTTTAGTCAAATACACTGTGCTTTTGCAAAACTGTGACTCAAAGTGTACAAAAAAATCATCAAACTGATATTTTAGAGTAAATGGGGCATGTGGCTTTGTCTGGTAGTTGGCTCTCCCATCAGTTGGACAATTGAGAGTTTGAGCCCAGCTCCACCTGTCACATGTTGATGTGTCACTGGGCAAGACACTTAGCCCTCAGTTACTCCCTCTGCTAAGTCAGTGGTGTGTAAATGGGTGTGAAAGAGTGTGGATGTGTCAGCTAATACTGATCGACAGCTTACATGGGAACTCAGGACCATCAGCGAGTGAATGTGAGTGAATGGGTAGATGTGATCTGCAGAGTAAAGGTGTTTTGAGATGTCAGAAAGACTAGAAAAGTGCTATATAAGTTCAAGTCCATTTACCATTTCCATAACATTTTTGTGTCTATATTTTATTGTTTGGGTTTATAACAATAATTGCTAGTAACAGTTTGACTCATCACACTCCAGATGTCTTTTTTACACACATGTGCTCAAAATACTCAGTATTTTGAGTTCATTTCAAGTAACTATTTAAGTCATGCAGTGTACGTTTTATCAAAGACATTGTAGCTACCTTTACGTGAGTACGACATTAGTGTACTTTATCTTCTGCTATTGTCTTTACGCATTTGCATTAGAGAACGCAGGTGGATATATGGCATGCTTTGACTCTGGTAGGACGGTCCCTCCATCTGACTCGTCTAAGCGCCGTCCCTCGGAGTCCCCCCTCCTCTGAATGGCTCCCGCCGAGCCTCCGCTGTTTAAATGGGCCAAGTTGAGAAGCGGCGGAGAGTGCAAATCTTGTTTGGTCTGGGTCTGTGAACTTCAGCGTGACTTCAACGACACACACAGGGGTTTAAAACAAGTCTCCAAACTTTCGACTGTAGTTATACTGCTCATTTAATAATCAGGAATAACAGGATTTATGTGTTTTTCTCATGTTTCTAAAAATGACACAACTAGTCAGAGGACTGGTTATAGATTAGATTAAATATATAGTAATCTCGTCAGTGGCTGTAAAGATTTATCGTGGTTAAATGTTTATTACCCGTAATTTAATCAATAAGTATTTTTTTAATAGATAGAGCATTTGAAATTGAAATAAAGTGAGAAAAACACCCTTAAACCTAACTTCCTAAATAAAAAGGCGACAGGACGCGTATCTGCGGCGCGTAATGGTCACAGTAGGAAACATGAAGTCCGGGCTCAGAGCTGCCCAGCATGACAGCTATTAAGAGAGCGTGTGTGATTAAATGTGGGAGGTAGGAGCTGTGAGGCAGGAGGAGAGCGCTGCCGCCGCTGCGAGCTTCAAACTACTGAATGGGAATCTATCCGGCAACTTCAGCAGCAGACCGCTGTCTCACGGCGACACGGGGGATCTGCGTAAAACCAAGCGGCGCGTCTCCAAGTCTGGCTCAGCCCAAATCATCACAGACGGAGAGGACGCTGAAGTTGGATCGGGCAAGCAGCTTTTCACTTGTTACCGGCGGCGCGCGGCACCCACTACCATGCCTGCGATTAAAAAGGAGAGGCTGGATGGAGACGACATGGCATTGACTGCGTTCAACCAGTCCGAATACCTGGCCCCTTTAAATGCAACCGCCATCCCCGTGGTGACCCCGCATCCACCGCCTTACGACCACATTTTCGCCCATCACCGCGCGTACTTGGGGCTACACGAATCGGCGCTGCATCACCAGCACCTTCACCATCACACGGACGACTTAATGCTGGAGAGGTTCTCCTCCATCCCCGACTTTCAGCCCTTCTTCGATAACGGGGAGCCGTGCATCGAGGTGGAGTGCGGGGAAAATAAGGCTTTGCTTTACATCAATAAACTGTGCCAAGGCAGCAAGGGACCCTCAATTAAATACAGGGGCGAGTGGCTAACTCCTAACGAGTTCCAGTTTGTCAGTGGACGAGAGACAGCCAAAGATTGGAAACGGAGTATCAGACATAAAGGTAAGAACAACCTGAGTGCCCTATCATCCATTAGACTCTTTTTGGACGCCGTTTATTCTGGGTACAAACTTAGTGTGGTGGTTCGGTGCTGAGTTTTGGAGTGAAAGGGTTACAGCAGTCGGTGCGTAAGCAGACAGAGGAGGAAAGGCGCAGATTCTCCACGCACCCTCCGAGGCTTTGACACTGAGTTGAGGCTGCGGTCTTACACCAACCGGGGCATCTGGAGTTTGCTGCTCGGGACTGAGGTGAAAAGTTGGATGTAGATACTTTAAAGTGTGACATTTAAATGTATCTTATCATTTCTTTGAGTTTTAATTGATCCGCTGCGTGATTCACTTGTGCATGGGTGTACGCATCGCATGCCAGGACGGAGAGATTATTAGAAAAGAGATTGTGCTTTATTTTCCACTCAGAGCTGCAGTCTGTGTTGTGCGTGACTTATTTTCAACCAACTACATTTTCAACAACCATATTATTAAGCTTAATTGGTCAAACATGCGTTCTATCACCTTTAAATGACTGTGGCACCATAAGAAACATCCACTGTTGTTCCATCTCACATTTTTAAGTCGACATTTTTAGACTGGTATTTTTAAGCAATAATTAGGCATGGCACCCCCTCACCACACACACACACACACACACACACTGGGTTACTCATGCAGAGCTGACACGCTTTAAGATGTGAGTGGGGCGGTTGGGGGTGGGGGATGTCGCCCCCAGGTCAAAAATGGGAGCCTAATAGTTTAATATACAGATTCTTATGGACAGATGACAGTAGGCTGCTGTCTCTTCACCTCACTACACTGAACATGATTTAGTTAGATGTTATTTGGAGACGTGAGGTTTTACTGCAGGGAAAGACGCCTTCAAGTCGAGAAGATCTTTGACCAAATTTGTCATTAAATATTTGAGTCATGAGGTACTTGAGGATAAAATAGAGTTAATTCTCAGATAATATTGTATCATTTATATGATTTCATCATCATGGCATAGATGCTAATTTTGTTTAAGTGAATATTTTCCTCTTGTTTTTATTCAGGTAAAAGTCTCAAGACTCTAATGTCCAAAGGAATCTTACAGGTGCACCCTCCAATCTGTGACTGTCCGGGCTGTCGAATTTCATCTCCAGTGGTAAGAATATTTCATCTCCTGTTGTACTGACTTTGTGATTATGATCTGTTAGAAGATGTGATCAAGGGGAAGCTGCATTGAATGTG
Source organism: Cetoscarus ocellatus (assembly GCA_037902135.1). NCBI lineage: Eukaryota > Metazoa > Chordata > Actinopteri > Labriformes > Labridae > Cetoscarus > Cetoscarus ocellatus. Next base: position 292,198 of record JBAMNC010000455.1, on the reverse strand, counting down.
AAGTTTTTGTTTCTCTCAGTACCTAATATTAAACATGCAGTGTGTAGAATCATTTTTCCCAGGGACATTTATAATGCTTCGGTGGTGCTGTTACCAGACGATAGTTTGTGTAGGTTGTCCTGCACTGCTTCATTCAGTGGATTCAATTTTTGTGTGTTTGTGCTCTTTTGATTGTGTTCATCAGCAGTGCCTTCTATAAAGACGCTCAGTAATAATGCATATGTTTTGAAATGCTTTATTTAGTATTATCTCAGTATTAAGATAATTAGTATTCATAACTGATGCTGGAAGTTTTGAGGCTTATTAAAATTCAAGGGACAGCAAGGGAGAGCAGAAACAAAACATTTTAAAACAATACCTTAAGAAGCTTTTAGGTTCACATGAAACATTGTACTGCAGTTGATGCTTTAATAGAAGGAAAATGTAAGTGTATATTTCCTTCTTTAAAAGCATCTCTCAAGCATGGATGTATATTTGAAGTATTTTTAAACAAGAAAATGGTTAATACATTTAATTTGAGGAGGTGTTAACAAACCTGGATGACTAACCAAAGTACTTTCTATGTGTTGGAGACTATGATGGAATATTCTGTTTTAAAAGATGCTTTATCTTGTATGGGAGTGTTGATGGGTGTCCACTGATCTTATAATGAATCAAAAGTTGAAAATTAATTAAATAAAAATAAAACCTTTAAAGAGTATCAAACAATCTTTATGGCAAAATGAGTAGGTTTTAAATTTTATAGGTTGTTTAGACATTATTAAATCAGTCTAAAGATGTGGTATGCTAATATTTTTCTGAGTATGTTATTATGTTTCTCTCCAACTACCAACATAGTGGTGATGGGGAGTTGTATTGGCAGGAATATGGAGATTTGGTAGTTATCGCAACTCAGGAGCTATGTGACACAACATATCATTATATATTGCAATACTTTGAGCAGGGGGACAGTTTACTTTAATTGGGATGAACAGAGCTAGATTGAAATGTTCTTTTATGGTTACAGTCCATATGTGTTAAAAACAGATGTTAGCTAGAAAAAACATTTTCTTTGTTAATAAATAATACTGTTAATTAATTAAAGTGGACATTCAGTGATGATTAGGTCAACCATTATGGTACATTTGTACATATGACAGTATATATATGCCAATAAGACAGCCAATACATGGGACATATAAGGCCAAATTATCAGCTGGAAATATTGGCAGCATTTTTCATTCCTGCCAATACTGATAATCAACTTTTTAGGTAGTTATCTGTCAATAATGATATTGTTCAGTATTGATAATACTGTGCAACCATAATTCGAATGCTTTTGTTGTCTTTTCAGTCATAAATTGGATATAATATAAACTTTATAAGTCTTAAAAACACAGTTTACATCAAATGATGTAACAGTTTGTACTCTTTATTATAATGTTTGTCTAGTTTCTTTCATATTGATCAGTTGTTGACCTTAGCCTGTGTTGTTTGATGCAGCAGCTCACAGTGTATGAGAGAATACTGGAGCATTGTCTCTCTTCATAACCTTGATGGCTGAGGACCCCACAGGCTCACATGTCAACTTTGATGCTAATTTCTCTCAGCATGAATATCAAATCCACTTTCAGCCTTTCACTGACACAGAGTATCAGACCGCCTTTTATTCAGAGGCATTGAGCGGCTCAGTCTGTCTGTCTGTCTGATGCTGTGTGCAGTTGCTCTGACTCCCCTGTCCCACTGAATCAGTTTCCTCACCTGGCTGTTGAACTTTTGTTTGCCTGGTGCTTCCCTTGGGGCTCGGCCGCCGGCATGGTGCCAAACCTTAAGGCCTTGCAGGTGTGTCACGATTACAGCATCACCACCCTGCTTGTGTGTGTTTGTGTGTGTGAGTGTGTGTCAGCTTTGAGCAAGCACACTGCCGGCTCACTGTCGCCAAATCTGTTCACACAGGTGCGGTGGGTTGTGTGTGAGTGTGTGTGTCTTTGCGTGTGTTTGTGTGTGTGTGTGTTTTTATCACCACGGAGCGCATCTGTCGTCGCTCCCCAGCACTAATCTTGAGGGAAGGTTGTAAGAGGCTTAGCGAGCTACTGAGCGTGGCTACTGCTGATTATTGTGTGTGAGGCACGCAAAGCAAAGGCGGTTTAGATAAGCCAGAGGTGTTTGAGTTATACAGGTAAACTGGTGACATTTTTCACAGCCAAGAATGAAGACCTGCACCTTAACACGCAGGATTCAGCCAAAACGAATTACCTGAGGGAGACTGGGAGGGGGCAGGGGCGCGCAGACAGGAGGAATACTTGTGTTATTTCTTTTCTGAGGAACTTAAAGAATCTGAGTAGGCTTGGTTATGTTTAGGCTTATTACAGATATCAAAGTGATTGGCTTTTGGCTTGCCAGGGCTTGAAGAGCTTCACATCAATTTGAGCTGTGACGGAGTACAACTTTGTCACTGACGTAAACAGGGATATGAGAGCCTTCAGGTTGTTATTGTGCTTGTCCTTTCTTCCTTCCCCTTGTCTGGTGGTTAGGCCTGAAGTCTAACCCACCAAGTGAATACCGCTGTGACTTTTGTGCGCACACACCGCCACACACAAACTGAATAAGTTGGCAGTTCCATGCGAGGCAATGAGGGTTAGGCGGAGGAGGGAAGGCAGCGGGACTTGTATGGCCTGTACTGGCGTCTCCCTCTCTCCCCTCTGACTCCCCTCAGGGCATGGCAGCCTGCACTCCCTCACTGATGAGCACGCTCTCTCTATCACATGCACACACACACACACACACACACACACTCTATTTGCCTGCCTACTGACACAAATTACCTCATGCAGTCATTTATTTTGAAAGTTTGACGGCTGAACTTTGAGTGATCTTGTTTCGCTATAGGCATGAAGCAAGCGATCATAAAAAAGCTGCAGCAGCTGGTGGGAAGACTTTTCACCTGCCTGCTCAGAACTTCTGGAAGTTAATTTGCTGTGTCGGCCCGAGCACAAGCTGTTCACAACAACACAACACAACAACTGAACTCCTATCACACTCAACAGTTTTAGATTAAGTTATGATGATAAAGTCAATTATCTGTGCTCTGTAGTCAGATAATAGGGATTGAAATGTGTCTTTCAAGGTGTATCAGCTCTCAGTTTGGCCTGTTTTTTGTAATCAGGTGTTTATGGTTTTATGATTATTGATTGATTTATTGATTGATGATTGTACAGGTTGTGGTAAGATGCTTCCTTAAGTTGTTAATTGCTGCTCGTGTTATGTGTCTGGGACCTTGTGTTGGGCAAATAATAGTTCAAATTTCAATTACAAGAGATGGGACAATTACACATTACATTTATTTCAGATTATGTCATTGAGTAGCTTGTTTGTGTTCTTTTGAGTAGTTTTGTCAACTTTTATTTTTACTGTTATCTTGTGCCTTTTTTGAGTGATGGGGATTAGAGTTGGATTGATGGGCCACCACTCCAGAATGATTAGTAAGACAAATACTGAAATACCTGAATTCGTAAAATCTTTTCATTTTTTTTTAAAACAAGTGTTATATGTTAGTGGTCTTTGGCTGGTGTTAGCTGTCAACATAGTATTGTTTTCTGCAAAAAGGTTTAAATATGGTGTGTTTCGCATTATTATCTGCCTTAGAAGACCAGTTTAAGCCTCAAGTTGCAAGTTAGTGTTAATGCTAGTTAGCCAATGTTACAAAAAAGCAGACATTACATCATGATAATCAAGTAATTTAATAAGCTTACTAACATTAGTAATGCTATTACTATACTTAACATGCAATACATGGGGCATCAGTGACGTCGTACACTCTACCTACAGAGGGTCGCTGGCTCAAACCCAGCTCCAGCTGTCACGTCTGACTGTGTCCTTGAGCAAGGCACTTAACCCCAATTTTCTTCCACTTCTGAGCCAGTGGCGTTTAGCTGGATATTGACATGGCATGAATGTGTTAGCTCATACTGATTGACAGCTTACACAGAAACTCTGAACCATCACTGAGTCAAAGCGAGAATGAATGGGTAGATGTAAATGTACAAATAGGTAGATATGACCTGTAGTGTAAAAGTTTTTGAGTTGTCAGAAAGACTAGAAAAGCGCTATACTTTAAGCTCAAGGCCATTTACCAGTTAGTCCCTCACATATTTGAAGTAGAAATGTTTAACGTTACCCTCAAGCATACTTACTGTAAGAATAAATTAATGTCGATGGGTTGAATTGTCAAGGTGAACATCAGAGTCCAATCCAAATAAGGCATTTTTGTAATTAACCTTTGGTTTAGGAAATAGGATAATCCAATGTGGATATGCTGAGTCACTCTTGTAAATGCCTGAAGAATACCTTTAACTTTTTAAAATATTAAAATGAAAATTAAAAACTAACCATAATGGGTTGAAAAGACTTAACCTGTGTGAAAGTTTGTCTGACTGGAAAAGGCCCTGTTGTAGTTGCTATGTGAAGGGGTTTTCTAAGGTCAGCTGACCAATCAGAAAGCCAATAAAAAGGGTTATTTTTGCCTTCTCACGATCATAGAAGCAAGATATGATGATGCGTTGCGCTCAGTTTGTTTTGTGTAGTGAAAGGAGCATGCCCTCCCTCCACCCCTTCCACCAAAACAGCTCTCACTTGAATTAAAGGGAGGGGCACATGTTGTAGTCAAAAGTTCAATAACCTCTGCCAAATAAAACCACTCTAATTTGAGGAGTCTGACCTTGGACACATCAAAATAACTTGCAGTTTTTTTCTTTTACAAGATAGTGAGTGCCCCACTCACTATCTTGTAAAAGGCAACATGGTAAATGTCATTTATCATTTGAAGTGTTATAATTAGTATCTCAGTATCAATCAGTTTATGTTATTATGGTTTTTGCCACAATCAAGCAGCCCTTGTGGACCATATGAAATAACCGTGTATGTTTACAGTTTTGTTCATAACACTCCATGCTGAAGTTTATTCTTAGCTCTGTATGTTTGTGTTTTTGTCTGTGCAAGTGTTTGTTTATTGCTGGGTCTTTATCTGTGCTTTTCTGATTATTTGCACACCCGCTATTGCTGGCTGACTTGCCTCATTGCTGTGGTGCATGTGTGTTCGTGCATGCAAGTGTGTGTGTATCTACTCCTGGGAGAGCAGGGCTTCCTCTGCTCTGTTATTTCAGCGGAACTGGCGGAGGCCGGGAGGAAATTACACTCCCCTCCTCCGGCTCGTAAAGACCTCCTCCAATCAAGGACTCCTCTAGCAAAGTTGCATTAAATACACACAAAACACATACACACTTATACTTACACACTCTTGCTTATGACCTCAATGCATTCTCAATGCATTTTATAAACATCAGTTCCTATAAGATTAATGGGTAAAAGATAATTAAAATTAACTGGGCACCACACTGAGCAAATATAAGAAATCAGCTATAATTTGAGGTAGAGTTGTTTTTTTAGATTAACCATCATCTTGTGTCGATAGTGTTTGAGTTTTGTGCTTGTTGTGCTTGCTAGCTGCTTAAGCTGTGCTGCGATGGGAACAAGATAATCAGTCAGAGGCTCGAAGTTGACCAAACTGAGTTTGTGTCCAGTCTGTTGAGACAACTTTTCTGCATCTTGCACTGTAAGGCAGATAATTCAGGGATAGAAGTCGATGTTTGAAACTGAGGTCCATACAAATTGAAACTGAAACTGTTGTAGACACAAATATTTAAAGATCTATCTGAAAACAATAAAGTATTTGTTGTGTCTGAAAGGACATGCTTGAAATTTGTTCAGTTGGTAACAGTCTTGTATTGATGCTTCTTGAATGTAATATGATCATTTGCACATGGTCTGACTGGATGTGTGTGCTGACAGATTGAACATGGAGCTAAAAACGTTGAAACATCTTTCTATCAGCCGAATGTGGTCTTTCTGCCACATGATTTCCTTTAATAATTTCAGGCTTAGAGTCATACATCAAGTAAGCAAGCTCACACATACATCCACACTTAAATACTTGGCTGTAAATTTTATCAGTTGTAACATGAACGAAATATTTTCATTAAAAGTAAAAAGAGAGACTTGTAAATACTTGCACCATGCTGCAAAGTCAGGGATTATTTTGAAGGCATGTTCTTTTACTTTAGTTAATATTGTTCCTGCCTTTATATCTCACCTGATGTTGATCATCAGAATGAATTATACCCTTATACTATTAAAAAAGTGTAGTGGTGTTCTTACTGAAGTAAGGGACTTCTCTTAACTTATGCAAAGATCATTAAACCTTAGAAGAGGTGTATTCTTTGTGTGACATAGATTGTCAATGTTTACCTGTCAATCATAATGCAATAAATGTCCAAAATTAAAGCATGAAATTATAAAATCACATTATTTTCATACTTTTTTGATGCTTCAGTGAAAATGTAGTTATGCTACCATAGCAGAGCAGCTGATGGACCCTACTGACCATGACCATCCTCACAGTGACTGTGATGGACATTAAGGGCACCACTAATGTATTAGTCCAAAGTAGTCTGCACTTTGAGATAACAGACGTTTCACTTATTTATTGGTCATTTTAGCTATTTTTTCTTTACTTTTCTATCGTAGCAAGGTATTTTTTTCCTATGGTTGAGCAAATGATTACAAATATTGTACACAAGTATTACTTAGTGAATCTAATCAAGTAAAAAATACTTTTTCTAAAATGTACTTTCTGTGCTGAGTTTTGTACTGCTCTTTGTTGTTTTGTGTTAAAAGGATGCAGATGGAGTTTGATATATAAACTGCTTAGTTATTTCAGTGTAATAGATTAATATATTGACATTTGAGCCAAGTAATTACTACAGAAAAGCAATTTGTCGATACTGGTTAACTTGGTATCAGCATTGGGGTTAAAACTTTTAAGCATGACAACACTAGTTGATTGAAAACCTCCTGTTCAGCCCTTTATCCTATTTTTCGCTTGTTAATCAGATGATATGACAAATGTAACTAAGTACAATACATTCTAAACAACATACTTACGTAGGTACTGTTTAAGTTCCATTTAAAAAAAACCCCTCAAAATAGTAAAGTACAAAAAAACTCAAATTAGTGTTATTTGTTACCTTCCACCCCTGCTTAAGGGACTTTATTTTCTCTCAAAATAACAGCAGGATTTTTTTTTTGAGAATGAAGCTAGTGCTCTTTGTTTTAGACATTTTAAACTAAAAAAGTAAAGCACAAAATTTATCATTTTTTATTTTTTCATTTGCTTTAACTTGTTCGCTCACACCATGAAAATTGCCACATTGAACACCTGAAAACTGCAATTACTGTGCCATTATTCAATGATTTGTTTGGCTTCAATTAGTCACATTGTACACGGACCTCTTCACACTTGTGGTGTTTGTTTGTGTTTAACACTGTAGAAGAAGTCCAAAAGTTATGTCCTACCTCTAAGTCCTAGTTACGGGCCCACTGTGTTGCACTGCAGTACAATTTAAATAATAATTTTAATTTCATTTCATTTTAGATTTTAAATCTAGTGCATTAAATATGTCTTGTTGCAATGTAGTTAATTAATGACTCTGTTACATGTTAATAAGAACTTCAAAAAATATGCAATTACAAAATTGAAAAATTAGTTACAAACATTCAGTTTTTTTAATCTAATCAATTTTCTTGTCCTTTCATCGTTACCTTTTATTTGTTGTTGCTTTCAATTGGATGGATATTTTTTCATTGTGTCTTAATCTTGACTTAGATTCTAGTCATTGTTAAAAGATGAACATAAGTAAAATTTACCTATCCAAATTTCATGCTCTCCTCCACTTCTCCTGTGTTTGGGTGAGGAAAAATGGCTCATTACCTGTGAACCTCAGAGCTCCTTGCTGCAACAGAGACAGAGAGAAAGAGAGAGATAAAGAATGAGGAGGAAGAAGAAGAAACTAGAGGTAAAGGGGAGAGCAAGAGGCGCGCTGGCATGCTTGACTGCACTGCCACTGACCTCCCAGCGCCGCCCAAGCAGCCCCCCTCCACCACCACCTCGCCGCCTCTCGCCCTCTGTGCAGCCCCCCCCCCCCCCCCCCCCCCCCCCCCTTTGCCCTGTGCCGCTCCACTGGGCTGCAACTGCCCGCTCAACTCAGCGCGTGGGGGCCGAGGGTGCAGGAGAGCACGAGTGTGTGTGTGGGAGGGTGGGAGGGTGGGAGGGGCTGTGTGTGGGGGGCACTTGGTCGCATGCCTGTCAACCCCACAGTGCTTTCTCACTTTTTTTTCCTTCTCACACACGGCCTTGAACAACCAAGTGTTGCCTGAAGTCCGTACATGAACCACACACACACAGACACACCAGCTCCAAGTTACTGAGAATCAGTTTTGTGATGCCAGTTCTGGGTACTGTTTCACTTGGAAGAAGTTTTTTATCCATCTCAGCAAATATCAAGGACCCACTTCCAAATATTTTACTTTTCGACCTCGATATATGTTCGTCAGAGACATCTACCTGCCTTTTTAAGTTGAAGGGTGAAACAAAAATTGTATTGACAAACTTAATGTTGCTGCTGACCCAGTTAAAAAAATAATAAATGTTGCTGGATAGATTCTCAATGAAAAGATTGTTCACGGTAAGGACCACTTGGATTCAGATCCTTGTTGACCACAAGACATTCAGTGGAACCTAGACATATTTTTAGACAACTTTTTTCATACAGGAAGTTCATTTTTACAGCACTTGTAAAGGACATGTAAGCATGTACAGGTGGCTGGTAATACAAAACCAGCAGGACATTTGGCAGGTGTATATTTGACATTAAACAGATGTTTCTTTTTTACTTCTTTACAGGTTACATGTAAAAGAAAATATTGTGTGTTCCCATTTAGTAAAATATTATTAAGATATGTTTTTTTGTCAATATTGCCCAACGTAGCTCACGTTGTTGATGAGAATATACATTTTTGTCATATTATTCCCTATTTTCTTTTTCACTTTAAACCAGGAACAAAAAGAAGAGAGCTGTGTCTGTGTGAACTGTAGTTCACAGTTCATGTAATGTGAACTTGAAAAAAGTATAGCTTTGCCCCTCTTACTGAATAAGGTGCAACAGGAAATGCTGTGCCTTAACTCTGTTTTTGCAAAGATGATGTCATTGTTGAAAGGAAAAGCTGCAAACATGGTTTTGCATTTTAAGGGAAAAGGTGGGATTAAAATCAGATGTCCCTTGGCCACCAACCTGTGCTGTTGGTCCACCCCAAATGACTAGGTGATAAGAGCTTTTCATTATTTACTCTTTAATTGATTAAATATCTGAAAGCTATTCTACACCTAAAATAGAATTTTCTATTTTAAGAAGTGTAAACCCATAATGACTTATGCTGTCATGTGGATTGGACAAGGGATTCTTGTGTTCAGGGAACACAAAGGCTAAATTTGGGAAATAAATGCTCGCAATAGATTTTCAAGCTGTTTGAACTGATTCTTCTTATTTCTTTTATCAATATCATCTGTAGTGCTTCCTCCATCACTAGTAACCACTGTAGCTCTGCTCAATGGCCGCTGCCTCTGGCGATATGCCCTCAAAGCTGTTTGTAAACAAATATAGTTGAATAATTGCTGTGGAGCAAACAGGTAACATGATTGGCCTTATCTAGGAACAGAGTAGTTTGGCAGTGTTTTGATCTTAAAAAATTAGATTAGTTATACCTTGTGTCGGCTGTGTCAGGTTATACTGGCATAAAACCACCAGGCCAAAGCAGCAAGTGGCCACTCTTTCCCTTTGAAATACAGATATTAAACTGACACAGGAAGTACGGCTGGGCAATATGGACAAAAAATGTGATAAAAAATATTCATATTCTAAGTCAAATGGCGGTATTTGATGTTTATCTTGTTATTTAAAAAAATCCGGATTAATGACGCTCAAAGCAAGGACTGTTTTGATGCAGAGGACTGTAAAGTCTTGAGGTTTTTACATGGTTTTCATATTGCACTTTGCAAATGAATTGTCTGGAAATGATTCTTTATGCACTAACTTTCTTGACATCTGTTTTGGCATTCTCAACAATAAAACATATATCTGCTGTTCGTTTGAGATCTTCAACACAAAGAGTCACTAGTTTTGATCTTCCAGCCTTATTTTAGCACAACTTTATCAATATAAACAATACTTTATAAACTTATATCTTGTATGAAAATATACTGCTATTAAAAAAAAATTCAAGATACTTTCCAGCCCTAATAGGAACAGAGGGCTTAAAATGCGCTAATTGCTGACATTAGCCACACTCTGCTCTGCAAATGTGACCTATTGACTCAGTGGTCCTAAGATAAAGAAAGAGCGATCAAATTTAACCTTTTTTTAATGCTCTATTAACCTTTGACTAGTTAGTTAAATGTGGTTTTAGTTTAAGTCTTAGCAAAATATGACGTTATCCACCTGAAAACATCCCTAGTTTTGACTAGTCAAATCAAATGATGTTGTACTACTAAAGCGTATAAAACTTGTGAGGCAGCGGGCATCCTGAAGTGACTTAAATCACTCTGTTTTGGAGGAACAGAGATGAAAACATCTGAAGAACAGGTACTCGACTTTTCCCCAAGTAAAAGTAAGCCAATATTTTTAAGGATAAACTGTTACCTTTCATCTACAGTGACCTTGCTTCTGCTTGTAAGTCACACTTATTCCATACAGTAAGACAAACATTTCTTACTGAGACTATAATAACCAAAAAAGAAGGAAAGAGGGCTAACTTAATGTTTGAGTCCAGATTGATAGACTTAAAATTGTCTGAAGTGAAAAGTGCATTAACACTGTTTCTACACAAAGACAAAACAAACACAGTGCAACGTGTGTCTTGCTCTATCAAGAAGAAGTCAAGTTGATTGTGCTCTCTCTCTCCATTTCTCCCTAGCTCTTCCACAGTTCCTTTAAGTTAAAGTGCCAGTAAAAGTGGTGTTAGCAAATCAAAAAGAATCCTGGATATCCATCTGTGTTCAGATCATAACCAAATTGTGTTACTTCTTTTCTTGTGCCATGACCAACATTCCCTGTAGGTTTCATCTCTAGAGTTATTAGTCAAATCTTACAATGTTAACAAATCATTAAAAAAATCCTGAATCTGCATCCCTATGTGGATCATCCACAAAATCTAATCACTTCTCTCTTGTACCATGACCAACATTCCCTGAGTAATCTTGTGCACAGACAGACAGTCAGAAAAGTGAACAAACAGTGGCAAAAATATAACCTCCTTGGTGGATGTAATTATGAAAGAAATATTTCACTGATGAGTTCTCTGCAGGTAACAAGAAGGCTGTCCCGGTGTTGTAGACTAAATGGTCCAGAGAGTATAAAATCTGGCCGAAGAGAAGGGGAAACAGATTAAGATTCCTGATGTCTACAGGCACATTGCTGATGTTGACAGGCACATCCAAAATTACGTCATCAAAAACTTGTTACCTTGAAACTCTGTCTGGTTGGAATCACCTAAAGAATTGTTCTGTAACTGAGTGTCAGTGAGGGCACTTTCTTCTCCTCTGTCTGAAGAGTTCAACATGTTTCAACAGTTTATTGACAGATATTTGGTGTTCTTGCAGATGTTGACATCAATGTTTTTATGTGCATGTCAGTAATTTGATTAGAACCATGTCAGGGAAATGCAAGCCCTTTCAATTTTGTGTGGCCCATACAGCATAGAGGTCCTTTTGTTTGATTTCTTTCACTGGTTAAAAACACAACGTGCACCACAGAGGTCATAGAGTACAGATGATGCAAATGGGTGTTAGTGTAAACAAATATTGTCATGGCAACGAAGTGATAAAAAACCCACAACTGATTCTTCATTTTCCTCTTGTTTGGTGGCGTCAGCAAGGAGTTGGATTTTTAACCTAATTCTAAAGTTATCAACATTACCCTGATAAGGGGGACTATGTAGGGGGGAAAGTCAGGACACTTCTGATAGGGCCCCCTGAAAATATTATGTTATAATTTTGACATAACAACTTTATTGGTCTTTTAGTTTTTCTTCACTCTCTATTTCCAAAACATAGCATGTCTTTCTTGTTTTTCATTGCAAAAAAGTCATCCAGGCATCTTTTGCATCTCTAATCTCCCATAAAATAACATATGGAAAGAAAGAGGCCCTGTGGAACACTTGCTGGGAGATATTAGCTTCACATGCATTTTGCTGTATGTACTTGTTCCTGAATGGCATGTTAAATTTTTTTTGGATATTGAGAATAATAGGTTATTGGGTAAAACAAATGTTTAATCTGCAAAAGTTTTCAATCTGTGGCAAGATGAAAAGATCAGAGATTACTGAGGCATGGTAATATCTTAGAAGTAAATGATAAATGACTTGTTAAATGCTTAAGCTGGTCCAAATGCCAAAAGGTTACATATAGATGGTAGCTTAATTTCCTATTTACTTTATGTTTTTAGCTTCAGAGTGTGTGGGTGGTTTTACGTAGGCCAAATGTGATTTCTTTTCTTGGCGCCCCAAATTTCTGGCAGCGCCCCTGGCCCTGACTATTTTACACATCAGTTAAACTTCTTTCTTGGAAAATCTGGTTACTGTGAACCCGATACATTTTTCTAAACTCGTACTTTAATTAGATTATTCACTGTAATCAGGCACTGTTTGCATACGTAGCAAGCTGATTTAATGAAAGCTGACATATGTAGCTTATTACCTTTAATATAGGTGCATCTGTGCAAATGTCAGGACAGCTTTCCATGTGAGTGAGTCCCAGATTCAGAGGTGGGAGTAACTTTTATTTATGATGAACTGGATCTGACGCTCACACAAACACCCAGCAGACAAGTTGTTTGTTACAGCCTCGTTTCAGCGCTCAGTAATGACCGCTTCAACCCCCTCTCTGCCTCTCTCTGCACGCTCATTTTTTCCCCCCTCTCCTTCTCTGTCGTCTCCCCATTCCCTCCCCTCCCCTTCCCCTGGTGCTCGCGCCAAGTCGGGCCGCCATCCTGCCTCCGCACACACACTCACATATACACACACATGCTGCGAGGTAACGGCAGACAGGCGCGTGACTCATTAGGCATTCGTCCCCCAGGGAGATCGCTTGGGGGGCGCGTGCGAGGGAGAGAGAGCGCCGCAGCTGCAGGAATGTCACGGGCGGCTACGGCTGTGTGTGCTTGTGTGTCTGTGTGTGAGTGTGTTCACTAATGCTGGTTGGAGCCAGCGGCAGGGCACTGCACCTTTCAGGAAATAACACAAGGAGGAAGAAAAAAACAGTACTATTGGTCCTCTTTTCCACCAAGAGCTTGTTTAAAATCTGAATGAATATTTGTTGAGAAAACATTGGATAGTTGTATAATTTCCAGTTTAAACACCTTCACCAACCAACAAGTGTTAAGATATTACCTTGTCGCTATTTCTTTTAGTATGAAAGAGCCTGTATATTGTCTAACTCTGGTTCATATTATACATTTAAAGACTGCTGGTGTATGTACACAATTGCTAATGTAAAAAAGAATTCCTAGTTTTCATACACTGAGTACCCCTGATCCACCTCTAATCTCAGTTTGCCTGAGACACTCTGTTGGATCTCCTGCCCAGGGCCAAGTCCACTTTGATTGATTGAGAGGTCCTCTCCTTGGTAATCAGCTCTTCTCCGCACTATGATATCAACAACTCTGCATTCATTCTATGGCATTCATTCTACCATTGTACCATTCATTCATTCCTCCAAAACAAATAAAACTGGACTTTACTGAAAGTTAAGTATGGACCACCATGTGAAGATTGATTCATTATTGCAAGTATGTTCTTAAAATGGGCGCAAATTGTACTGAATGCTCTTAGCATGCTTCAAGTACCCACACCCAGCTTTGAATGGGAGGTCAAACTTGTAAATAGAAGTGAAGCAGAAGTTTTTTTCTGCCTTTGGATAACACTACAGGTGGTGATAATGTGCACCATATTTGTACCAAGACCAAAGCCAAGGGCATCTAAGAAATGTAGCATTGTAAATGTGTTCATGTTTTCACCAACAGTAAGAAAAAATAAGCTGTTGCAATTTGTTCGCCAACATTGTCATGGGTATCGTGTTACGAAGTTGTCAGCTGTAACAGAATTACTTTTTTGGTGTGAGGAGTAACTTAATATGTTATGCAAGTCATGTAATCTATTATTAGTTAATATTTTCATAAAATTGACTCATCACTGAATAAAAAGCTGTCCTATTTCCCTTCCCTTTCATCACTGTAGGACAAAATAGCACTGTTTCTGTTTGTCTCCTACTTGTTGTCATGCAGCACAGACCTGTCTGTAAACGGAAGTTAACAAAGCCGTTTGTGCATGTGTGAAGTTTGCATATGTGTATTTAACTAATGAGATCACAGAGAGGACTGTGCAATTATCTCTGTTTTGTTCGATTGTATGGTAAAAGGACAAGAACAACATCAACATGAAAGTTCAAAACCTGATTGTATTGTTTAATTAAAATGGCTGTGGCTTACTGTGGTTTACATGAAACACTCTTAAGGGCAGTATCTGTCCCTGCATTAATTGTGGTCAGGTTATAGAGTCTGTTATTTTGTCATAGCTCCGTAGAGTTACAGATAATGAAAATGAAAAACGCTGTAGGATGTTGATCCACTTTTCATGCTGATTAAGTGCTTGATAGATGTATACCGCCATGATAGAATTGTCTGTGTAGCAGTGACTTTGGAATTCTCAATCAAAAGGATATTTTTAGGGTTGAAGGACAATTGCACATAGATATAGCAAGTGTGACTTTTTGGGTGGATAGGTCTTAGCTGGCGGCAAAACAGTTCTCCAGACATGTTAGCTGGTTCTGGCTAGTCCCTCTGAATATGTGTGGTCACTAATCCATTCCTATCATTTCTCCTGTCCTGTGACTACATGACAGCATGTTTTATACTCTTTATAAGCTTGTGTTTGAATCTAGTTTTGCTTTGCTTTGCTTTTAGCTGCTGTGACATCACTTTTCATAAAAGAGTCTATGTAAAGAAAAACTTTTGCATACAAATAGCCTAGCCCAGTTATGCTGTGAAAACTTAAGTAAACAATTTTATTTGAATTATTTAATGGTAAAGTGATGTGGTAAAGTAACCAGGAGTTACAAAGAGTGTCCAAATATTTTTAAAACTCAGCAGTGGTGGAGCTCAGTAAAAGACTGGCTGAAAAATACAAATAATGTAGGCTGTAACTTACTAAATCAACTTGAGGATAATGGCAGAAATTTGATTTACAATATATAATGCATGCATAATAAACACCATCATTACTTTGTATGAAAACTTGAAGTAATTTATTATTAGTTCAAGATCAACCTCCAGTGTTTCCCTCAGACAAGCATGTTCTGCATGAATATAGATGATTGAGAGTTTTTAAATGTTTACTAAAAGTCTTTGTAATGTTTGCCATGTACTAAAACTACATTGTAAATATCTTTTCTAAATTGTTTCATAAGTTGGTCAGTGTGTCCCCTGTTTATGTACATCACTGTGTATTTGAGTCTCTTTTTTTCTAAATGTGAAGCCCAGATATATTTTTTGGCTCACTGTCAGACAGAAAGCGTGGGAGGCGATATTCATAGAGGTGCTTTTAGCGGGACTTTTATGAGAGACTTTTTTCCATGGCTGAAAGGAGGCTGACCACACACAGTAAGGTTGTCTCAGCAGACGCGTGTGTTCGTTCGTGCACGTATGAGCTCGCGCTCTCAGGCGCCCTTCCTTTGAGCGCTCCTACGTGGGCTGCCAGGGGTGTGTTTTGCTTCGTGTTTTGTTTCGGAGAGCCCTCCCCCGTGCTGCGGAAGTGTTGCCGGAAGCAGTGGGAGCTCACCCCCAGTTCTGCGTCAGTGCCACTGAAGAAAGGATTGGGGCTTTCCGGGAGGAGAGGGGAGGGAGGAGGAGTGGAGGGGGGGTTTGACGGGGGTTGTCAGCCTGGGTATGTCACGGCCATGTGGGTGGTTGTCTACACACATACACACACACAGCCATAGTCACGACTAGTCTCAGACAAACTATTTCTGTATACTCTGTATTTCTAGCATGCTCAAAGTAAAATCCCCACTTTAGAGGGGAATTCTAAGAAACAGGACCAGGTGTGCGAGTGTTTAAGGGTGTGTGTGTTGTATGAGAGTGGGGTACTTGTGCTGTTGCATGTTTATTTTCCCTAACATTGTGAAGACAGCAGTAAAGGGACACTGAGGTTGAGAAACAGATGTGTTTGAGTGTGTCAGACAGATGTGACCATGGTAGCATCAGAAGAAAACTGCTGTTTTATTGTTTCAAGAGATGCTCTGCTCATGGCGCAACCTCTAGAGTACAAAAATGAAATCACTTTTGGAAGTGCAAAAGACTGCAGTTCCTGGAATGTCCACTTGAGGCAGGCTACAGGGAGGTCAAATATTTGCCACATGTTAAAAGGTAGATTTTTAAAGGAGAAACAAATATATTTACAGCCTAATCAAAAAAAAATGTTTTCATTGGAGCAGTTCTTGTCTATTTTTCTGTTATTTTTTCTGTAACTTGTCTTATTTATGTTATCAGGGATTCAAGGTATGCATAATTTGGTTCAAGGCTTATAAGATCTCAAGGTTTAAGGCCACAGATAAACCTGCTCTTTACTATACAGATACATAATGGCATATTGGCTGTGTACATTCTTTCAGGATTAATGCAACACAGACAAGGGAGTCAGTAAACACCTGACCAGTGGTATCAATGTAAAGGTGCTGATTAGTGATTATTGACATCATTTTTGAAAAAAATATGAGGCATTCAAACACTGTATCTGTGGCATCAAAGTCAAAAGTTATTTGCAGTCAGTAATTCAGCCAATACACTGAGACACTTACATCAGAGCACAGTGGAAAATGATGTGTAATGAGAGAGAAGGGTGCTGATGGTGTATTCTGACAACTGGTTAACTCCCCTTTGCTCTTATCTAATGATGATACTGACCATTAAAGTTTTTTTAGTATTGATCCCAAAAATTGACATTACTGGTGGCATGTTGGTAGTTAACTTTGCACTCAGCAGGTAGTTGTATAGAACCTGGGCTCTCTGACATATCCTCTGGTTGTATCCTTTTGTAATAGATATTGTCAGATATACACTTACAGGCAACTTTATCACAACACATACAACACGTCCTTGAGTCAAATGGGCTATGGCAGCAGAAGTATAAATTGGGTGCCATATTTACAAAAGAAGATTGGAAAAATGTTGCTTGATCTAATGAGTCATGATTTCTGCTGTGATGTTCAGGTGGTAGGATCAGAATCTGGCATTAGCAACATTAAAGGTTGTACCTATCCTGCCTTCTATCATTGGTTCAGACTGGTTGTGGTGGTGTTGTGGTGTGGGGAACATTTCCTTGTAACACTTTGTGCCTCTTTGTACCAATTGACCATTGCTAAAATGTTACAACCCACCTGAGTATTGTGGCTGACCAGGCCCATTGCTTTGTGACTACCTTCTTTCTTATGGCTTCTTCCAGCAGAATGATGTGCCATGTCACAAAGCTCATATCCTTTTAAACTAGTTTCCTGAACATGAACACTAGTTCACTGTGCTCCAGTGGCCTTCAGATCTCAATCCAATAGAGCACCTTTGTGATGTGGTGGAACAGGAGATTGTCCATCATGGATGGGCAGCCAACAAATTTGCAGCAACTGCATGTTGCTTCAATATCAAAATGGACCAAAACCCACAAAGACTGTTTCCAGCACTTTGTTCAATGTATGCCCAAAGGAATAAGGCAGTACTGAAGGCAAAAGGGGGCCTTCAGTACTGCCTTATTCCTAATACCTAATAAAGTGGCTTGAGTCAAAAAGGTAATCACGGACCCTGTGCAAGAACACACATGACGCCAACAGACACAAAGACAAATGCAAGGACAAACAGCAAGATTTTTTCCATCTTAACTGTTTGTCAGACCCACCCCCACCTTTGTGTTTATTATTGGTTGACAAGCAGTTAGTTTGAGATGTTTTAGACATTGCAGTCACAGCAGATTGAACTAAAAGCCTCTTTCAGTGACTGAACAGCTGATGTTACTGGGAATTGGAGCTGCAGCACTAGCTTCTTCACAGCAGCAAGGCCTTGGGTGCAAGTAGCAGAAATATCAGAAAGTGATCCACTGTCCTCAAATGCCAGAGCAGAAGTTGGAGAAAGCTCCAACTGGAAAGAAGGAAAGAGGAAAAACCTCTTTCCTGGCATGGTATGATAAAATAAAACAGAGAGCAGAGAGAAATGTGCAGAACTCTGCGGCCTGCTCATCCTAGGGGATGTTTTCATCTTTCACTGTCTTTCCCCTTCCCAAACTCTTTTTAATGTCTGCCATTTGAGAAACTCCGGAGGGGCTGCACCTGTTTGCCTCTTGGCTAGGAGCCCCCAAATCCCTCCTCCTGCCCCCGCCTGCCACTCACGCAGCTGGGCCCCCTGGGATGGAAGTAGCGAGGGAAGGAGGGAGCGGTGGAGCGCAGGGTTGCGTGTGGTGGAAGGGATAGCTTGAGGGCTTGAAGGTATCCGGGAGTGAGAGCAGAGATGTAGGAAGCGAGAGAGAGAAAGAGAGGGAATATAGTTTCAAATCCAAGTCCATTCACTCTGGACAGACCTCAGTCCTGTGGAGCCTTCTCTCTCTCATGTTCTTACTCACCACATTCTCTTTCATTTCTGTTTTTCTTTCTTTCACCTTATCTCCTCTCTCTCCTGTTCAAACCCACATCTGCTCTCCCTCTCTTCCTTTGCTGTTAACTTTCCCTTCAGCCTACCCTTCCCCTTCTCTTCTCCATTTTCCTCCCCCAGCTCAATCTCTCCTACTCTCTCTATGTCTCCTCTCTTGTCTTTACTTTCCTATACCATCCTGCTCTCTTTCCCTCCTGCCTTCTCCCTGTGATAGGACCGTGTTAATCTGCAGTGACCTCTTCAGGTCACATTAAAGGTCGCCCAGCTTCACTTCTTAACACCCTCCGGGATGCTCTCTCCTCTTTATACCTTCTTTTTTCTGTGTATGGCTGGCAGCTTCGGGGTTAAATAAACACCCAAATCACAGACCAACGTTTCTCCACACCAGCTCAGTTTTTTATTAAAAATAGTTTGTTTCAAGAGAAAGCTACTACGTAAGCAAGACCAAATGTAGAGCGGTGGAGGATTTCTTTTCCAGTACTTCTTCATAATTTACCGACAGAACAACGTACATTGGCTTGAGGGTATCTTACCATAGGTTGGATGTCAGTCTTGCAGGTGATATAATTTTGGTTTCATCTGCACTGACATTTCTATTGTTGCTGTTGAACCAGTTTTCAAACCTATTAAACCTTTTTTGTCACTGTGTCCTGTCAGATCATGACAGGCAGCTTTTACTAAGGCAGCAGGTCATGTAACAACAGTGCTGGCTTTAGTTGTGGCTTTTGGTTTGTGTTTTGCAAAACTCAAAAGAAGAGTCATTTTAGCCAAGAAACGTTGAAAAACATGAATACATTACTCTTCTGATGCATTAAAGGGTCAGAAAGTGTCTCTTACTGTTCCAGAATTATACATGATATTAAAAACAAAGACCATTTCAGAACTATGAATCATTGTTAATAATCTAGAAAATGTTTATGCAGATACTTTCTCTCTATTTTTTACTTATTTTTGTTAAAAACATTTTGTGAACATCAGCTTTTTTTGCCCTGATTTGAACCTCACAATTAAATTCAGCAGGTTGGAACTTTTATGGGCTTTGTGGGCCCATGTTCACAAATGATCTTTTGTACCAAGAGTTGCCCTCCAGTGACAAAATTCTAAGAAAAATCTCAGAAATATAGCTTTCCTCAGAATGTTTTCTTGAAGTCAGGACTAGATCACAGTAAAGATAAGTGTTTTTGAAAAAACATCTTAACCCCTAAGAGAGCTCCAAAGGTTGAAAATGCCAGGAGAAATGGGGAGAACTTTTAGGAGATTAGTGTGTTTTGCAAGCGGAGGAGAAAATGGTAAAATGTTCCAAACACACATTTTTAAATCAGATAAAATGAACAGTCCCAAAACTTTCCATCCCAGCAATTTGGTTCAATTTGGACCATCTTTAGTGCAAAAGATGCTGCTTAAAGCTGGAGATTCTTGCTGTTAACGACATGTATGCATGGTGGATGTAGGATCAGTGTAGAGGCAGAGGACAGATGATAGGTTGATAGGTTGCAGCAGAAACAAACATCTAAATAAAGTGTGAAACTGTACGCAGTCTTCACAGCTGCACAACTAATTGCCCCAGTGGGGACAAATGAAGTGTAAAAGTGTAAGTGCACAGAGAAAAATCTGACAGTCAATCCCGCTGATGACGATAAATTCTCCTTTAGAAGTCAGAAAACAAGGTGAATAAGTTATGTATAGTAATTAAACTGGTGGCCATGTACATTAGTGACTTGGATTTGACACCATGGTTGACTTTGTTCGTTGATGTTTTTTGTTAGCTTGGTTTCCTTGGCTGTAGTTTTCTCACTCGTGTTTATGTGCTCTGGCTATGAGTAGCCAGAGCACTTTACAAAACATAGTGCAGACCAGTGAATGAAACAGTTACTGGTGAGGTCTGTGACCGATGTTGAAGCAGAGACACCCAGCATTCAGGGAGTTGAATGTTGGATTGAACCAAATCTTGCACCTTCCTGCACATTTGTGTGGAAGTGTTGTTGGTGCTGAAGATTCAGAGAAATCCTTTCATATGTCCATTTTTTTTCTTTCCCAACTTTGACACTTACAGTACTATTATATGGAAAAACAAACAGACAGGTAGAGTACTGTGTAAAGTATGACGTATTGAAAAGGATCAAGACATCAAACATTTCTGCAATATAGTAACTTCTATTTGAATCATTGAGAGGAGACATACATGTTAAGTTTTATACCAAGCCAACATGATTTCTTACAGCGGGAGGGCAGGATTTTTTTTTTGATTGATGCTTAACAGTTGCGCTAACAACTTTAACTACTTAGTATGTTTAAGACATCTGTGAAGCTGCTTCTCATTTACTGTCAGCTAATTGATTCAAACAAGCTTGTCTTCTATCTGACTCAATATTTACACAAGCACTTTTTTTTTAATCAAAGTATTTTTAAATGAGCTATGCATTATAATTTTCCATTACTTCTCAGTATGCTCCCTTGCATCAATGGAAGAATCCCTGGGTCCCCTGTACTCTTATCTGGGAATACTACTTAGACACAAGAGACACAGGTTCAGATTAACAGAATGCAGTATAGACTGTCCATACTGCAAAATACAATAGCTTAAAGGTAACAATACCCTGCATTGAGGTCATGATTTATCTTGTATATTCTTATCATCCTGCATCTTGAAACCAGAGACACATTAAAGGATAACAAAATAATGAAAATAATGAGAAATTTGCAGCTAAACTTAAATACCAAAGCGTAAATACCAAAGCGTAAATCTTCTTGCTTGTTTGTGTTCATGAACAGAATCGAGGGCGCTTGGCTGAGAAACGCACCATCCCCCTGCCTCCCAACCGGGTTCCCAAGAAGGAGCTGGCCTCCATCTTCAGCAGTGATGACAGTGAAGGCAGCGAACGGGCGAGTGGGGATCATGCCCACATCAAACAAGAGGACGAGTTGCATTACAATATCATGAGAAAGAGGTGAGAACTGAATGTTTGCTATGGCAATTCAACGATATTGATCTACTTCAATTTACTGTCCTTCTTATATCTCTATGCTCACTGATGGTGACGCACACTGTGGTGATTACATTGGCTTTCAATATTCCTTAAAATATAAACGGAGAGTACATTATTTGGTGAATCATTAAGAACAGAAAATGTTATGCCAACCTCTGAGTTGGGATTGTTTGAGATATTTTTAAGATCTGTTCACATATTTCTTTAATTATAATTTGATTTTATTAGAGTATCTTGGTTGCATGTGTGGTGATTTTAAAAAGATTTTGGTGGGTTAAAGACACATTATTAGACTTTCAGACAAGATCAGTGATTCAAAAATAAACTCATGGCTGCTGCTGTGGGATGTCTTATGGAAGTGTGTGTGCTGAGCTTTAAAAGTGTTAATTGGTTTGTCGGTTTGTTTGTTGTTCATGCCAAGTCTGAGTGTATCTGTCCTGACTTGATGTTCAAAGAATGACTCACCTGAGTCACCAGGGTCTGCTTCATCTCTAAGCTGTGTCAGAAAATGGTATGATGTTGGAGTACTTAATAAGCAACATAAATCATGTCTTTGTGTCATGGCATTTCACTACCTCAGTGTACTTACTTCAGGGGTTTAAAAAGGTTATGAACACAAACAGACTTAAAGGTCCCATGTTTTACTTCTTTTCGGCAAGTTAACAGTGGTCCTATACATCCCCAAAAAACATCTTTAATGTTTTTTTGCCTAAAGATAAACACAGATGTTGGGTTTTGGGTGCCTGTAACTCACCTGTTTCAGTCCTGCTCAGAAAAGGCTGCTTTTACATAAATCCTCCTGACACATGTCTAAATCTACCAGATCCACTTCTTGAAAGGGTCAAGAAGTGGATGTAGCTTCAACTTTAATGCTTACTGTGGCCTCACGAAGTTGCCTGGACATGGTACTCCCTCTGAAGCCTGCTGTGTGCTGAACAAACACCTAGTAGCGTCTCTCATCTGGGGTAAGTGGAATCTCTTAATGACATCATGAAAGGAAATTTTATCAAAAGACTGTTTGAGCACACATACTAAAAAGTGTATTTTTGCATAAAGTGGGACCTGTAAAGCCATGTTTGTAATACTCCAGAAGTCCAGTCTCTAAAATCTCACCCTTCACTCTGCTGGTCAGAGAAAAATCTTTGTTTCTTTTTTTATAGTAAAGAGACTTTATTTGAATAGAACTGTGCCTAGAGTAAGGCTGTTCGGTGGACTGGCAGGTTGTGCTCATGTCTCACAGCAAGATGGTTGCTGGTTCGACTCGCCTGTCGTAATCTAACAATTAGACCCCCTGCTTGCCTTATTGCTGTTTCTTTAATAATATGGTTATCACTGAAAAATTAGCAATAATACCAAAATAATTCAGAGAGACATCTTACATGTTTTATCAATTTACAGGTGATTTCTTTGTGAAATCAAGCTCTCTGAAGATTAGTATTTAAAAACAGACGGCTATTGTCCAGTTGTAAAAAAGTCTTATTTTTCACAGAGTGGAGCATGAAATGGTTTCAGGCACAGAAGTTTTGGTTCATCAGAAACTGTTGACTAACTTTAAAACTCATTTTCGCAACCCCCTGCATTTAACCAAACACACGCACAGGGTTACAGTGAGGTCAGCTCATTAAGATGAAGTGAACACAATCTGAGGAGAGAGCTGCCTCTGAAACACACACTTTTCTTATTTGCTTCTTTACAATCAGTATCTCACAGAATAAATTAGGTAAACTGCATCAAAACATCATGTGCACCCTGTATCATTTGTTATATACAGATACAAATTTGTATGATTCAGAAATCAAACAGGTTATGGATGGATATAATAAAGAAGCTGTTCATTGATCATCCTCAGAAAGTCCCTGGCTGCATTATAAGTAGCTTGTGCAGCCTCATTACAAGAAGGGATGTTTTTCATGTCTTGAAACCTGCGTGTGACAGCACAGCAACTGTGAAGCTTTAAATGGATCCACTAACCTCATTTAAGAGGGCTTCCCCTCCCCCTGACACTTGTGCCGCTGGCGTGTTAAGATGATAATGAATTTAAAGAACACTTATGACTAATATGTCAGGCTTTTACCCTTTGAAAGGCGACGGACTCACTGGAGCCGCAGCTCCGGTCTGTCCTGGGCATCCGTCTCAGGCCTGCTTTATCCCACAGCGCAGGTCTGGACGAACGGGATAATGGGATGTCCAATCACGGAAATGTGATTTCCATTGACCGCAGCTTCGTAAGTGAGTCGTAGAAGGGTCTTAACAAATTGGATTTGGCCAATGGATGTGAAAAATACGGGGCCTCTGTATACATGTGTGAGTGTATCTGCGCTGTCTCATCCACACCCCATCATCAGGCTGGCGGCAGCACCGCGTCACACCCACTTGGTTGCTGCAACATGCCTACTATAAATACAATTTAATCTGCAAAGACACCTACAAGCAGCACGTTTAAGTTATTTCACCCAAACATTCGTTTTTTAATATAATTCCTCATGCAGCATTAAACCTCAGGTGGCATTTTATTAATAGATACTTAGAGCAATTTATCTGTCCATTTCATTGCTTATCATTCAAATCCTGACATCCTCTCAAGTTCATCATAAAGCTGCCACTTTCTTTTAAAAGGATTAATGTTTATAGCTCTCTAGACAATTAGTTTACTTTGTGCTGTATAGATCCCACTTCTGCTGAATAAGCATGGCATCTCTAGAGACTGAAAAGCAGCCAAGCTATGGAGACAATCAAATAATGATTAAAATAAAAAGGTACGCTTTTATAAGAAGGCCTTTGGCCTCAGAAACAAAGCCTTGTAAAAAGTCATACAGTCACAGGAACCAAAACGTAGTTTTGTTTTCATTATAGTACAGTAATAGCTTCCCATCAGTGCTACAGATAGTTTATGCCTGACTTAGATTCATTAACGCTGATTTATAGATTTCATCTGAGGTTCTGAATATTTGATATAAGTAACTTAAGATTTTAGTGGCTCACTTAAGGGCAAAACAAATGCTACCTTAATGTTTCTTTCAGTGGACTGTAGATAAGAAAGCTTTGATTGAAAAGTGCTGACTGAGAGTCCGGGTTATTATCCATAACCACAATGGATTTTATAAGTAAGGCCTGCTCATGTCTGCTTTATACATATCAAATAATAATGTCTTAACAAAAAGACAGTTTTTAAGTCAATTTAATATTTGTCTGTGACCACTTGACCAGTAACATATACAAATACTGAATTCAGAATTCTAATCCCACGGGCTGATTCAAAGACCTGTTTGGGAGACGTGTTTAAAGACGATTGTTTCCATAATCCGAGCCATAGCCACAGAGAAAGAAGACTTTGATGCTATGTCCCTTGTCTATTGCATTTGACATTTTGTCCTCAATCTTTATTGAACAACTGTGTTATTGCGCTATGCCAGTAAGAGGTCATGGACAGGGTGAAATTACTGGAAACTGCTCCCCCCTAAGCAGTAATTAGTGAGCTTGGAGGTTTTATTGCTTTCTAAAGACAGTTTCTGCTTGAAGACTGTTGGCATTGTATACTTATGTTTACCATGCCAACAGAGTCAAGGTAACTGAGCTGATTTAGACTTTGTTAATGGTGTAATGTTGTTTTTGAAATAGAGCTGGATGTTTGTGTCATTGAAGGAAAAAAATGTTCAAAATTCTATTTTCTTGCAAAACTTTTTGGAAGTTTCTAAGGAAATTGCCCCTGATAAATGAAGTGCTTTCGTATGTGCGTCAACTAAACTGCAATTGTATTTTATCCCTGTTTTGTTAAACCCATAACCCCTTCTTATTCAGTCACTTCTGCAGCTCCCCGACAGTGATTCTCACACAAACTCATAAAGACAAATTTGTGACCTATGCCTACACTGATTGTGTGGAAGGATGTTTTGGGGGGGGGGGGGGGGGGGGGGGCTGCCAACTGAATGAATGAATGAATGAGTGACAGCACTGTGTTTTTTTTTCCTGCTGTATGCACATCGCCACTCACTAGGCTGCTGACTGGCTGCCATAAGCTACACACATCAAAGGGCGGACCTCGGTCACGGGTCCGGACTGCTGCTTCTCCAGTTAACACTAGAACCACTATGGCAGTCTGGCAGTCTGATCACATGCCTGTCATGCCATGAGTTTTCCTAAATACATCTTCTGTATGCTTTCTGAAGCTTATATGGTTTTTTAATGATGCACTGAAGATTTCTTAGCCTTTATACCTTGAGCCGCTGCTGCAGTCACACAGACAGCTGTGGAATGAGATGTAATGATACATTTAGCGGAGGTGATTTTATCGTGTTTGCAGCACGACCTACAGCAGTCACAAGCACCAGCAAACAGGAGGCAGTGCCATTAAACAGCAAGGGAAAAAATAAGACCCTTGTCACCTGCAAGGATTTTGACCTGCACTGAGGTCTGAGAGCTTTTTCCCTGACTGTGTGCTGTAGTGGTGCTGCACTGTCCGCGGTGCTGATCCTGTTCATTTGTCATGTTCATTTTCTAATTGTTTACAGATCGAGTCGATCATTTGTTCGTGTTATTTTCAGTGTTGCGGTTCTACAGTTTTCCCACTAGTTTTTTTTTTAATGTTTCATGTTTTGCCAGTTCTGGCAACATTATTCTGTTTATTTATTTATCATCTGAGTGTGGGTTCATGCAATACGTGTAGCACTGTTTGTGTGTGTGACAAAGAGAAAGAAAGAAAGAGAAACAAACACAGAAAGCCATAGAGAAACTGAAAGACAGAGAGAGAGAGAGTTCAGGACAGAGAGCGAAAAAGAGAGAGAGAGAGAGCGAGTGAGCTAAATCTCAAACCTGCGCAAATAAAATATTTATCTTCCTCTAACTTTCTTGTATCTCTTCTTCTGTTACATTATATGGCACATTTACACATACTTTATGTCTTTTTATAAAATGTTTTATTTAAAATTTTTTAAGTTTGCAGTTACTGCTGAGTGTAAGATGCTACAGCCTGCAGCCACCACCAGTGGGGGTTGCTGCACTGGCAGCACCCCTCTTCCCTCGCTACTGGTGGCCTTTGGCCTAAACCAGAGCGTTTGAAAGAGAGAGTGGTGTCATTGAGGGGTCAGAATGCGAGAGGGTCACATGGTTCATGTAGCAGCCGAATAGTTCCAAACAAAGCTTGGCGGGCCATTTACATGAACTGCTTAGCTGCGGTTTCTGGTAATTACTTACCAGTATTTTCCATTTTTATATTTGTACTTTGACTTAGGCAAATTCGAACGTGTTACATATTCTATGCGCTTGTGTAGAAACATTATTATTGCGATAATGCTTTTAAAATTGCTGAAATTTCCTCTGAAAAGGAAGAATGTGGACAGTAAACTAGCTTTACTTTACATTCTTGACTAGCAGACATTGCTTGACACTGTAACCACTGTAATGTCATTAAATTTCCTTCTTTATAACATCAGCGTTGGTGATTTGGTCTTATTATGTAGTACCATTTCAGACGAAGAAGGAAGAAGCCTGTGTGACCCTCCTGAGTAGGAAAACGTGTTCAGATGTTTTAAGGACATTGCCTATGCTGTAACTTAGCTTTATTAAATATATATATATATATATATATATATATATATATATATATATATATATATATATATATATATATATATATATATATATATATAGATATAGATATATATATAGATATAGATAGATATGTGTGTGTATTGGGAGGACAGGAGGAAAACCAACCCGCAGCATGTTATTTTTTTACTGGAGGACTACTTATCCATACTTTCTTGTATTAAATGAAAATTAAGCAATAAAACAATGGCTTACACGAGTTCTTAAAAACATTGTATTCAATCCTGTTGTTGTCAGATTGACCAATGCAAAAGAGTTTTCATCAAGGATGTAACATACAACAAGAAGTAGATCAGTGAGCACATTAAAATTAATATTTTGTTTAAAATTGATGAGCTATCATGCTTTAAATTACATTGTTAATTTCATTCAAATGTGCTTGTAAAATGGCCATCATTAAAATCTCAACTGTAGCTTCCTGTCAATTGACCTTTGATAAATGTGAGAAACATACATTTCCCATAGGAATCTTATTGCCTTGGTCACATTGTTTGGAACTATTGAGGGCTCCCATGATCCGCCATTACTGTCAAATAATTGGCCCAGTGGCATCTATGGAGATGACGTAATTCTCTCTTTCAATGGCTCTGGCCTAAACCATTCCAAAAATATTTAATGTTCCAAGTAGGGATACATGATATTACTGGCATGATCTACTTATTGGCTGATAACAATTAAAAGAGGCAATTATCTGTCTCCACATATATCTGCTGCTGATATGTCAGCCATACATATCAGCCATATATATCTCATACATCTGCCAGATATCAACAGAATGTGCAAATGTATCTTAATGCTGCACCTTATACCACTGAATGTCTACAACAAACCCAGCATCATTTATTGTAGAACCAAACACTGATTCCTTGTATCACATGGAAATGTGATGCGCAATGTGTACACAAAAAGACTGTAAAACTGAGGAGAATGGCTTAATTCTGATACAGAAGTGCTTGATGTTCTTTACGGAAAATAGTGTGCATATATATATCGGTATCTGTATCAGCTGAAATTAGTCAATTCGTTTACATAATTCATATTTCACATCCATACTGGTCTGAAATCTGGGTCAGATGCTTTGTCCAAATTGTAATACAGATGTCCCAACAGTAACCCATGTAACTCTACTGAATGGCTGCTGCCTTGCTGCCAAATTGCCTTTAATGCTCTGTGTATAAAATACAAAATAAATGATTGATTGCTACTGGACAAATGGATAGCATTAGAAGAATCTCATAAGAATAGCACAGTTTTGCAGTACTTTTATCCAAAATTTGAGATTAAGCTGTTTAGCCTGTTTCATGTTATACCTGCATGTGAAAACTTAATTGAAAAAGGGAGTTACCATACTCAGCACAGAAATATGGACATTTAACCAAGAGGGAAAAAAAATAGTTTGTAGTTCTAGTACTGTGAATACTTTTATTAGTTACACTCCATTTTGCGAAACCACTGCACATGGTCTGCCTGCTGATGCAGGGATCCTGTGAAAAAGAGAGCTCAATTTCAACTGTTTTCTGAGTGCTGATTTAACTCAAGGCTAGTCATTTAAGCATGATTGAACTTGTGTTTAGCCTGCTTTGAAATTATCTAACGGAGAGCATCCCTCATTGACATTTGCGTATTTATTACAGTAGGAACCTCTTGTAACCTGTATGTCTATACATGCAGGTACACATGGTACACTGTGGTCAGTGTTCTCACAACTGATGGTGGTATCAAACAGATTTTAAATGATGATTAATCAAGGGCAAAAGAAATTGTGTACTCTCAAATTCCAGCAAAAAGTGGTTGCATGAATTGGAACGAGTCAAATGACTGAAATGGCACACCCAGTTATGCAGCTATCTTGCATGAACACATCCCAGTTGTGATGGTAAAATAATTTTTTTTATCCCTAGTTCCAATGATTGAGTCTTATGGTTTGCATTTGTTAAGAGATTCACCTTTTCCCCATGTAAAGAACGTGATAGTTACCATTGAGCATCTTCCGAAGGAAAGAGCATTCGGTATTTTGTATGGTATTGACTTTATATAATTCCCTTCCCATATAAATGTCACAGATAATTCTGTTGTCTATGGATTATATAATTTTCCAAGAATTTCTGAATTGGATAAGGCAGGAGCACAAACACAATAAAGGCAGAATAGTAGTTAATAGTAACACCAGCAGCATGTGCATGGCTCAGTTCCTCTGATCCTACATGCAACATGGCTGACTTACTATGATCCATTTCCCTTGTATTTTTTTCCTTCCTTGGCTGGCTTATCGACCTTGTGTCAGCCTGTACAGCAGAGGAGCAGTGGAACAACAAGAAGAGTTGTAGCCAGGCTACTCTTACTTATTTATGTATCTATTTCTGTATTTATTCATTAGACCCTCTGCTTGCAGGGTTCCCAGTTGCTTTTCGATCCAGCTGTGAGCAGCATGACAATTGTGTATCACTGCTCAGAGGAATCAGACAAAACATGGAAGATCATGGAATTTACCAGATTCCTGCTTTGAGCATATTTCCAAAATTTGTTATATTTCCTATGTGCTATCTTTGATCATCATTACTTTCTCTTGACTGTGGTTTTCAGTGGGTTTTTTTTGATATTGTATATTACCTGGTAGGTTTTAGATTGTACTGCAGGGCCACCTGTGCAGGTTAAAGTGCTTTGTGATGCCTTGAGAGCAAAGGATGGTGTGCATAAACCTGCTAGCACCAGATGTTACACAGCACTTGTGACCTGTGTCGGTCACTCTCTCCTTTCTGACTCTCCTCTCCCGTTCGTCTCCTCCTCCTCCTCCATCTTCCCTGCTGTCTGTCTGTCAGCACTTTCCCAGTGGTGGTGTGAGACATGGCGTCAGGGTGCCTGGGCTGCCGGCTTCTGCCAGCTCACACTGTGACCTCCAGCTCCGCCACCTCAGCTTCGCGTGCCAGTGCCACAGCAGGCCACTGCTGGGCATTTTACTGAATTGTGTCCGTGTGCCAGGAGGAGAGGTGTTTCATGTAGTGTGGACCATTTTGAAGAGCAAGGCTTATAGTTATGATGATGCCACTGTCTTGTTTTTTTTTCTGAATATAAATGTGTGATTTGGGAATGCATCAAAATTTTGGTCAGGGTGAAAATATGGAAGAATGTTTAGAAGATATTAGTCGAAGCAGTTCGGACTATGTTAAGTGAAATGATAGGTGTTATTGAATTTAAAATGTCATAGACCACACACATTAAAAGACAGTGGGAGAAAATTAGACTTGATATTGTTTAAAATGAACCAAAGAAACACTTGGTGGACCAAAATTACACACACCAACCAACTGATTGGTTGTATGAATTAGAAAAAAGACTTAATCTTATTTCCTGGAAATTCTCCAGAATTGGTGTTACATAGTGGTTGCCAACTTTTTTCCTCTGAGCCCTCCTAGATGTATCTGAAAAGAGCTGAACCCCACTGTTGAAGACATTACTGTGCAAAGTAAACACCAATTTAATTTGTTTTCATGTATATATTTGACTTTAAAAATGGGCTTACACACACACAGATTCAACAAACTTTAAAAAAGTATGCCTTTGGTTTGTAACAATTGCTTCAGATAATAAATGTAAACAAAATTTTGACAACCCCCTGGCAACCCCTTAAGGGGTCTGGACCCCAAGTTGGGAACCAAGGCTGGACTGAAACCACTGTCATAACCTAAATTTAACAGAAGCGAGTCACACTTCAACCCAGTTATGTGGATGAAACATGTAAACACACTGAAGGACATAGGAAACTCAAAAAAACACTGGCTCTTTAAAAAGTACAGAAAAATGAAGATTCTTAGTTACACTGAAAGACCTCAATGATTCTTGGTCTTCATTCTCAAGAGTGAGTGTTTGAATGTGTGTTAGTGCATATATCTACATTAGTGCACATGATTGCGCCTAGGGTGTAGCGTTTGGGTTTGGAGAGAAGTTCTGCACTGCAGGGATGAAACAGCAGTGTTTGGGATAGGAGTGTTTTTAAGGCTGATATGTACTGGGTGTGAGACCAAACCCTTTCTATATTTCAGTAATTAGAAAAAGTTGTGCAATACATACTATCATTAGTGAGATGGGGTGTATCTGTTCAGGTTTTTCTTTCTTCACTTGGTTGTGAGCAAAAACTCTGGCCTTGATCTTTCGTTATCCATGGTTAAAGTCAATACCCGTTAGATGTTTAAAGCTAAGCTGTAGTGTGAGCTGGAGAAACAGTATGCATGTCAGTGTTTGTGCATGTTGTGTTTTAACAATGAACAGATGACACTATATCTACTGAACAGGGATGGACAGTAATGATGTAGATTTACTTGAGTACTGTACTTAAGTACATTTTTTTGAGTATCTGTACATTACTTGAGTATTATTATTTTTGGAAACATATGACTTTAACTTCACTACATTTGAAAGACAAATATTGTACTTTTAACTTCACTACATTTCTATGAAGGGTCTCGTTACTTTTAAGTATAGCTCTGAAGTCAGCGAATGAAATTTCTTTCCTCTTCTAAAATGCAATCTGCGTGTGATTTGATCAATTGATGATGCCATACCTGTACCTTGCGCATGTGCTACTCAAATCGGGCAGGTAAATGTTGAGCTAACGTTGCTCAGATAACAGTTCATCTTGGTAGTGATGATGGCTACGGCAGATAAAGGCAATACAGGCAGATGCTCTGTCTGCCAGTCAAGGCATCTGCCAGAGGAGAACCATTGCTGTTCTAATTTTTTTAATGGTTGTCCTTTTGTCGATCCAATCGTGTTTCAATGGCATTTCTATAGGCTTCTTAGCATTCTTTACAAGCTTTTTATTCTACAGGTTCTATAAGCAGGTTAATGCATTCAGTAGGTTGTTTTAGCCATTAGGTTCTTTAAATTCATTGTGGCAACAATACAACAACGCATTGACATTAACAAAAATGTACTTTTAATACTTAAGTATTTTCAAAAGCAGATTCTCCAGTACTTTAACTTAAGTAAAAACTTTACTGAACAGCTTTCACTTGTATTGGAGTAATATTTAACCAGGAGTATCTATACTTTCAAGTAATGGAGTTGAGTACTTTGTCCACCACTGCTACTGAGTAATAATCCAACATTTAATTTTACTGTTACTGTTGTTTTTCTATAATGGTAACAAGTGTGGTTGCTCAAGTAATTAAATTTTGGTTGAATGAGAGCTCATAATTTATCTAATTGACTTGCTAGCTGTAAGATATCAGTCCTACATTGAATATCAAAAAGTTTTAATAACAAAATTCAGACTGAAAAGCTTGGCCAGGTTCTTGGTCCTTTTTCTTGATCCTGATCCTTGATCCAGATATTTCAGTCTAATCAGGAAACTTTCCTATTTCTGACAATATATTCACAGACTTTGCGGTGCTACTGGACAAATTTTGAATCCCAGTGGTATCCATGGCTCACTTTGAGTATTAACTCATATTAGTTATCCTGCTATCTGGGTCACTGTGTCTGACCCACAGACAGGGATGAAGGGGCGGTATTGACAAGTTTGGGGATGAGCTGAGGATGAGATGATTGTCTCCGGCGTGCACCTGTGTGATAAGAAGGCAGCTCATGTCCTTCTTATCTATCGCACCCAACACCCACAATAATACCTCCCCTGTCCATCCCCTCAGAGGCCCCGTCCTTTCCAGCTAACCTAGGAGCGCCTTAGGGAGTGCTGACTCAGGTGACTGGGTTTTAAACACCTTCCCCACCCCCACCCCTTCTTCATCTTTCAGGGCTTGAGTATGACCTTGCCTCCACCCAGAGAATGAAAGGGGGAGGGAGAAGTGGGAGGGCAGAGGTGGGTGGAGATAGGACTAGGTCCTTATTAGCCCAAGCCGACGCGGGACAGCTTGGGAAAAATGCGCTAATTACCCCACTAACTATGTCCTTGCCGCTCATGGCTTAGAGCGGCCACTTTGCCACAGGATAATAACCCCATCACCTCTCCGGGATGTTTAGGATGGCTTTATCATGATCACAGTGAATGATGGACAAGGATGGTGTTATAACTCATCCTCCACATAGATGGATGTGAAGTGTCATTTAAGTTAGTACTGATTACGTTTAGTTGGTGACACTAAGCGGCACATATAAAATATTATTGAACTTGTCCTGCATCTTTTTTTTCTTTTCTTTTTTCCTGGACAAAACCACTGAGCTCTGACACAGAAAGCTACTACTTTTTGCAAGTCACTCACACAAAAAATGAAATCTATCATTAGCCGAAAGAGTTTGCAGTCTAAGTCTAATCAAGGATGCCTTCACTTTGGTGACTGTTTTGTCTGAGTTTTTGAGTCAGTGCTTCTCTGTGACTGAAAAGGTGACATGGCCAGCTCTGGAGCCCTCTATACACGCTCCCTCATCTTTTCTGTTAGCGTGTGGAAAACAGCTTGGTGACCGACAGCCTGACATTACAGCAGCAGCCTGTAATCATGGGACTGTAAAAACCCAAATCCAGCAGCCGCAAACAGTGTGGCCTCGTCATAGTGGTGGCAGCTAAGAACCATTTACCGCCTCTGTCCCATAAACTGTGCTTGCTGTGTCATACCAGACCCCCTTCATAGACGATTCTGCTTTCAATAAATTTGCCAGTTACACCTATAAACAAGATCTCTGCTGACACAAGAGGCTGCTGACGCCATCAATCTCACGTCCTAATATCCTGTTTTTTAAAGGTTATACCATAAATTTAATGAAGTAAAATAAAGAAAATGGACTTTGCTTCTTCAGTAGGTGCTGAGGAACACAATTTAGTATAAAAACAAAAACTAAAGAACAGAATAAAGAAACAAATGTAAAGATCAAGATTTGTTATAAAACTGAATACAGTGTTTGTGCCACCAGTGTCAAAGAAAATCTCCAAGTATATGAAATTAAATTTCATTGTCTTAACAATTGAGGCAGCAGTATCTTTCCTGGGATACTGTACTGTGGGGGGCGTCTGTTTAATGTGCTGAATCATGCCTGCTCACAAGAAGCTGATCCTCTCTAAACTTTTAAGGTCGCTATCAAACATAACACGTTTGGTCCAGATCACACTATGGTTCACTCTTTTGGGAAGTTTGGTTGATTTGGGATTGTGTGAAAGCTCATACAAACTCTGGTGGACCAGGAAACTGAACTCTGGTCACCAAAAAACAAGGGTCTCAGTTCACTTCCAAGCAAACCCGAGTACAGTTTGCGGTGGGTGTGAAACCCATCTGAACCAAACAAGGACCAAACAAGGCAAGTGGACCAAAAAAGCAGGGCATTGTGTCTTGAATTTGGTTGAGTGCAATAATAGTTAGCAAGCCATTGTAGCGTACAGTGACAATATCAAGCAGGAAGTTGCTAACATTAGCATTGCAAGCATCCAGCCTCTGATTCTCTTAACAGGTTAAAACCTAATAGAGTTGTGGAATACAGTTAGAAATCACTCTGGTAAATATGCCATTTTCATCTGAGCAGCCTTTATATAACTATCATCTTTATTTTATCACTCAAAACATTGCCTAGCTGCTTCGAGGTAAAGGATGTTATCACTTGAAGGCCATTGTGTTTTTTTCAGGTCATATTGCGACAATAAAGTGGTGCAGGGTTGATGTATTTTTGGAAACCAGTGCAAAAGTTAGCATTGCGCTGGTTCTCTTGACTAAAAAGCTCTGGGTTTTTTTCTTGTGGTCTTCGACCACTGCTGATAAAAAATTATGAAACTTACATGTTTTGTTCTTTGTCATAATCTTGACAAACAAATCTAACTTTCCTGATTTTTTCAAGCTTGTACGTAACCTGCAAACTAAGCTAATATGGAACTATGACATAGCAGTTAAACTAAGAAGCAGATAGAATATTTCCAGCATACAGTGTCTTGCTGTAACCTCTTGTTTGAGAAGTTCCTCATAATTGAATGGTCTGGTCAAGATGGTCCTTATGTTTGGAGCGATTGGGTCTGGAATACTTGCATGAGGGTCCCCAGCCATTTTGTGGTTCTTGTTAGCAGTTTCTTTGCAACCGTCCTTTTAAACACACTGCAGTGCTTTAAAATTGAAAAGCAATTTTGGATATATTTATATTTTATTATTTCAGATTAAAAATTAGTATCTTGCATTTTAGACATTTAAACGGGTATTCTAAATACCATGTGCTTGCTGAGTTCCACGTTTTTGGATTCATTTCTGCACCACTTGAAAGGCCAAAGGGCAAGAGCAACAGCTACAGCCACAGCCCCAGCTGGTGGGGGTGTTAATATATTACACAATATTTGACAGGCTTTGGTCAGCTAAATGTGGTGAATCTGATGTTGTTATATAATAATACAGTAACATTTTTCAAACATTTTGCATGTTTAAAGCAACCTTATTCCTACCTATTTAAAGATTTTGAGGCAAATTTTAGATTTTTCTTAAAGATGCTATAAATGTTTTCTGAAAAGTATTTTAGCTTTGGTAAAATACTGTTCAACCTGCAAGCTGTTTTCCAGTATATCATGTGCATTTGCATTGCTTGGCTGTTTTATTCCTCTCAAACTCTCAAGTGCTGATTTCCTGTCATTATGCCATGTGATCAGGATGGTAATCAGATTGCAAATGAAATACCTCAATGACAGTTGTTTGAGTCCAATGGCGTGGGGAGGTTAGACTGGCGACTGGTGGAGCATTTAGAAGGGCAGAGCGGCTCTGACCTGATCTTGGCCTTATCTTTAAAACCTCTCATTGCATCTCATTTTGAGTGCTGAATGAAAAGGAGGGACTAGTGGACATGTTTTTTCATACAGCACCAGCTGTTTAAGTGTAGACATGAGAATTAAAAACGACATGAATGACATGTCTCTCATCTTCCTCTTTGATTTACCTTTTTATAAAATTTAGAGTAAGGATATCAAA
Source organism: Cetoscarus ocellatus (assembly GCA_037902135.1). Lineage (NCBI taxonomy): Eukaryota > Metazoa > Chordata > Actinopteri > Labriformes > Labridae > Cetoscarus > Cetoscarus ocellatus. Next base: position 256,117 of record JBAMNC010000455.1, on the reverse strand, counting down.
CTGCTTCAAGCTCTTTAAATCTTATCTTAAATATTTGCCATCTGTTCATTATGTCATTCTGTTGCTGCACAGAGAACTGTTACAGCTGTTGGCGGCCTGATTTAAAGAAAAAAAAAGCCATAATAAGTCTTTAAGCTGCTAAACTACTTAGGAGTTGTGAATATGCTCGTTAATACATCTTACCGTAAAAGATGAGCAGGGATGAGACCCAAAAGTGCTGGATGCGGTAGTCTGTCAGAATGTATTACACACCTCATGGCTAAGAGGCAGCTGACGGGACAGCCACTTGTAGCTGCTGAGTCTGTGTATAGGTATGCAATTTTAGAGGGGACTGCATTTTCTGGATGGAGGATTTGTGAGGTAAGTAGAGTGTGAAATAGTATGAATTTATGCTCTGATGCTTCATCACACACTGGTTTGGATTGCGTTGTGGAATTAAGTTTGTTTGGGGCTGCTTTTAAATGTATTTATCCTCTTTTCTTTCCGTGTTTGTCTGTGTGTGTCTATGTGTGTGTGTGTGTGTGTGTGTGTAACAGCCGTGACAGTGACCTCTCTACAATCATCTCCAACCTGCACCACACCAGACAACACGGCATGCCTGAGGGCCAGTCAGCCTCTGACCACAACAGCAGTACTGGACACACAGGTAGGAGCCACAGTGAAGGTGTTTGTGAGTCTGTGTACTTGCAGGGTTGACACAGGGTTCAGGACTGAGGACAGGGTTTCTGTGGATACTTAAATGTCTTTAAAAAAAGCCTTAAATGTGATTTGTGAAATTTGTAGCAGGGTTGAATGAATTAAAAAAATAAATAAAAGAAAGACACTAAATTGCAGTTACTAAGACTGAAAGTGCAATTTTGACACGATTTGTTGTAATTTAAGGAATGACAGTTTTTTTGCTTGATAGTCACTTTTCAAAAAAATAATTTAACTTCTGTTTAAATATTATGTGATTGACTAATAAATATGATTTTTTGAATAATTGTTTGCCCTAGTTTAAACCCAGAAAAGTCTAAGAACTCTACATTTTTCACCCAGAATATTTTTATATTTAGATGGCATGCTTATTAAGACCAGTGTTTGGCACAAACTCATTAACTGTAATAAATTACTGTTAAAATATTTTTTTTTTATGTCATACGAGTAGTATTGGAAAACAATTTATAAAACTCTAATAATAGCACAATTACTGATAAAAAATAATGCTCAGTTACACTGTTAGTTTTGTCTTGGGGGACTGCCATCATGACTTTGCAGCAACTTGCTAAAAGAATTCAATGCAGCATGGAGGGTGAGTGAAAGTGTGAGCTGTATTTTTATCAACTGAAAGTTTTATCTTTAATGAGTGTATGTTTATAAAGACTCAAAGAACATTTTCTGCAGTAAACTTTGTTCTAAATTTTGCCATAGATCAGTTTTTAAGAAGGGAAAAGTAATAAGTAAATCAAAAGTAAAGTAAAGTAATTAGCTACTTTTATACCAATTAAAAAATAAATAGCGTTATTTTTTAAGTACAATTGAGAAAAGATAGTATTTGAGTAAATTTCCCAGCACTGATAAAGACTGTCCATATCAAATCCATTATGGGCTATTCTAAGACCTTCTTTGGAAAAACGCTGTATAATTTGTCAGCGCAGTTCTCTCATTTCTGCATCTCTGTCCCTCAAGAGAGCGTTGGTATGATTTTGTTAGAGTTATTTTTTAGTAATATTACAATCTCACTTTGACAAATCAGCAATCTAGAGTGTTATTGAGAAAAAAATATTATTTTAAGACCATCTTAAAGCGGTTTATAAAAAGTTTTAGATTTGATTTATTAAAGTACCTAGGAACCCTGAATGATATCCTGTCATCCTAAGACAATCCAAAATGTGCTGATGAAACCAAAATTCATCCCCAGATGACTCTGAAAAAAGGGATTTTGTATGCATTGGCAGAATATACACAATGTCTTAATATTTATGTAGAAAAACTATAGCTAAAAAACATTTCCTCTTTTAAAGAAATTTTGACTGATTTTTTAATCTACCTTTTTTCTATACAATGTCACAGTTTGGTTTTTGAATAGAAAAAAAATATGACTGAACAAGGAGAATGGACAAAGAACATCTTTACAGACGTTCTGAGAGGACATGCATCATTTAATCTTTCTCCATTTTCATGCTGGTAATACCGGTACTTGAATATAAAATGTTGTTTTCAAAACATTCACACATTATCATAAGGACTCCAGCTTTATAATTAAAAGAGAAGGATGTAAATCAGTCCATATCTGAAGAAACAGGTAACATTTACTTGTTAAATTAGCAAAACTTGGTTAAAATAAACTACATGTATGTATGTCTGCTGAATGCTTTTGATTATTAAAGACTTTTAGCTAATTTTTGCTCAAAAGACAATTTCTTACCCACTTAAAATAGGAAAGCAACCAGTTTCTGGGTCTAGACCCATTTGAACCACTGTGATAATAATGTAAAGTCAGATGGATGCTGTAGACTGTGATTCATCACATTTATTCAACAGCATGTAAAAAAACAGTAAAAATTTGTGAAATGTAGACACTAAACTGAGGATGAAGCTGATTAAAAAGTGATTAAGAATGGCAGAAATACTAACACAATTACAAATACAAGCCAAAACTTGGTGGCAAATGTTGATTCTCTGTTACAGAATCTAAAAGAGGGTTATTAGCATTAACATAAATCTGGATAAACCTCATTTCAATACATATAAATTCAATGGTATTTTCAGGAAAATCAGCATTTAATTTATGACACTTAAATTTTAAAGTGCCAACTTTGCAAAGGTATACATAAGGTGAACACTCTGGTAAAACTATTTGTAAAGAAACATCTTTAGGGGGGGAGATGTACTTTCACTTCTGGATGATCTGAACAGTATTTTGCTGGACAGTTTAAAAAACGAAGAGTGCATCTTTATGTCTTTTTACCCCTTCGCCTTTTGTTTTTTCAATTGCACCCATGCTGCTGACATATCCCCCCTGCACATCTCCTCTAACATATGTAAACGTTCCATTACCCATTTAATTTGCTCTAATTTGTGTGATTGGGGGAATTAAACATAAGCTTATTACTCATTCCTGGAGGTTGCTCTCAAGTTGATTACTTAATGTTCTTCCCACATTCTCTTCCGCACTCCAGGATTTTTGTAAGACCCCCTGTTTTAAATTACCTCTGAATAAATAGCTTTGTTTGCCATTAATCCAGTTTCATGTGAGCAGAGGAACAGCACTGTTGTGTGTATGTGTGTGTGTGCGCTAAGAGCCTTTATTACAGCTTACAGACAAAACAGACAGCATTTAATCACTGCTATTTGTCACAAAGCTTGTATGAGACTATTGTGCAGACATATGGTAGCCATACTGTACATCACTATTCGGCAATCAACTTAATTAAGTCAAAGCCAACTAAATGTATGTGGCACAAGGTTTTATCAAGACACTACAAAAAAGCAGTCTAGACCATGCTTTTTGTGTTGTTTTTTGTTATCTTGTCACCCAATATTAATCAAGGATGTATGATATTACTGGTATGTTATTAATGTAAGCAGATAAGGCTTTATAGTTGATTTTCTGCACTGAAAAATAAAAGATTTAAATTTATACAACCCAAAAATAAAGCAAATTAGGATGTACTGTGGCAGATTATATAATGTACCCTGATAGAAAAGTCTCGACTTAGTAAAGACTGTGATTGCCGACTGGCTATAGAGATGGGTCGTCACAAAAATAACTGACTCCCACAGAAGGACAGACTCAGACAAAACTCTCCCTCACATTCTGCCCTTCATATCAGGCTGTGAGAGGGGAATATTACCCCCTTATAACACACACACACACACACACACAGTGTTTAAAAATACAAACAATACCCAGAAAATCCCATATTTGCTGTGCAGTGATCTGAATTCGGATATGGTTCCAGGAATTTTTTTTAAGGATTAGTTAACATTGTGAGATGGGGTTGTTTTCCTCATTTTTGCTAATTTTCAGGGAATGATGGTCATGGCACAAGGGAAAAGTGATTTGATTTTGTTGGTTATCCAAATCTGGATGTGGATCCAGGGATTATTCCTCAGCTTGGTTAAAAGTGCGAGAAAGACAATAACTTGCCCAACAACGTTGGAGATGCCTTGGCAGAGGTTTGTGCTCTTGGAGCACTTCTAGTTTTCCATGACTGCCTTTATTATGCATTTATTTTATGTTTTAATTTTTCATGAAATACTTTGGTGATACATTTGGTCAGTTTAACAAAGTGTGGGGCATACTGGGAATTGCAGCACTATTGAGTTGTAAATTGTTAATGGCTAAGTACAAAGTCACCTTTCTTAATACTTGACCTTCAACTCTTCCAATATTAAGTGCCACATTTCACAAATACAGTCATACACATTTACATGTAGGAGCAGATGCTGCTTATCTGCTCACCTGTAATATGAGATCGAAAATGATGTTGAGTCATGGGGACTGAACCACTGGTCATCTGATTTGTGGACACCCCTTCAATTTCCTGCATTTAGGAAAAGTGCCACATCAAAGCTCCACTGTCATCACACCTAAAGCAGTTCACATTATTTCCATGAGTAGTGATATTTGTGTAAATTCACGCTGTGATAAGGCACGGTCAGCACATACACGTCCAAAGACTAACACACTTTCTGCACTCTTCACTGTTTGCTCCCCTCTCACCAATGTTACACCTTTAAAACACAGTGAAGGCAAGACGTCACGGGAATGTTAATGTCATAGCTAAAATGGCACTGTGAACAAGGATAAAGTTGCCCCTAATTTATTTGGCAACAGTGCATAAGTGGCAACCTGGACAAAATTAACACACACCAATAGTATATAGGGATGTACCTTGTAGGCAAAATTAGGTTTCAGAAATCACAGACTACATCCAAGTTTGCTGGCTTGACACAAACACATCATAGAAATTGCCGTTATTGGGCTACAGATTTGCTATGTGCTAATTTTGACTAAAGTTACAATCTATTGTGCAGAACAAGACTGTGTTCAATAGAACATTTAATTGATCATTTACATCAACTTGTTTTGTATAATAGAGTTTCTAAGCATGATTAGCTCCTCACCAGTTGTGTCACTAGATTTTTTAGTTGACGTAACAACATGTGCCAGAAAAGAATATGGCGAAAATCTAGTCTGTTGAAACTGAGACATCAGCTGCATGAAATCTTTTTATTGCCAATAAATGAGTGATCATTGAAATATCTCAAACTTATTGCACAGTCCAGATAGTTTCTCATTAGTGCTAATGAAAGGTTTTAAGCATTAATAGTGCCAATAAATAACATTTTTAAGTGATGTATGAAAATGCAGATCTTACAAAAATTGCCTCCCTTAATGCAGCCCATCAGCAAATACACACCACAATATATGTAAGCATACAAGCATTTTAATTAGTGACAAACATTCCTCTGTTCCCACATGTTGCCCCCAGTTTGACCCTGTCTTTGTTATAGCATAAGAAAGAGACATAGCAAGTGCCATAATCAGCCCACACCCAACACCCTCAAACCCTGTTTCTCTGTGTGCTCATCTCTCTGTCTGCTGGATTAATTGTCCATACGGTGCCTCTGATATCAGCCAGGGTGGGTGGAAGGTGGAGGGTATTAGACTGCTCCACAGCTAGCCCAGCAAGTGTCTTAAACCTCCGTTTGCAACGGATTTCCACCCAAATACTGGCCTAATCAGCTGATAAACTTGATGGAGAAATCAGAGCCCTGAGTAGTTATCTTAATAGAGAAACAAGCAGAGGGATAGAGGTGAGTGAGCGGTAGGTAATGGAGGAAGGGATGAATACTGTGTGGCCTGAACCAGAGGGGGTTCAAAACCCTAAAAAATCTGTCCGTTTGACCATTAAAGGGAGATTTAACAGGCGCTGCCTAAGCGGCTTGCTCCGTGTCTGTAAACAAGTCCAATCCGATCAGCCACCGGCTCTAATTCTGTCTGCCAGTGAAATTAGACGCACACACATATTCACAAACACACAATTACACACAAATGACACATAGTTACATGGATGCGTGCCTACGCAAAATCAGCACTGGTTCAAATTTGCGTCCAAAACATAGGTGGGTGTGTGGAGGGAAGTGGATTATTTGACTTTAGGATGGATAAGATGGTACACAGCTACCTGTCTATGACCTTGGTTTCCAACCTGGGGTTCGGGACTCCATGAGAAAGGCGTTGGAGGGTCTCAGGGGGAAGCAAAGCTCTGTCAATTTCAGGGTTGTAAAAATTCAGTCAATATACTGTATATAATTTAAAAACAATGATAACACACCCAGGGCATGTTTACTTTCTTTTAAGGTCTTACTCAACAACGTGTTTATAAGCCTGTTTTATTTTGATTTTATCCAAGAAAGACAATTAAAATTGGAAGTTATTTTGCACCGCAATGTGATTTTTTTTTTGTGTAGGTCCCAAAGGGGCTCGACTCATATGAGGTATAACAAGGGGTGGGGGGTTCAGAGGAAAGAACCACAGGTCTATGACCTTGTGATATGCGATATAATGTGATGGTCCATGACTCTGATATTTAGTTTAATCTGCTCTGTCAGTCACTCATCCTCAAAAGTGTTTAAAGTCTGCATAAGCACAAGAATCTAAAAGTTAGAGAGTAAGACTGAAGAGAAATTAAAAGAAAGCAGGAGGGCAAATCAGCAACACACTGATGGGAGAAACATTTGGACGCAGAGAGACAGAGAAAAGAGAGATGAATGAGTGTTGTGGTGGTATCAGGGGAGGGCAGGCGGCAGCAGTGGCGACGGACGGCTCTGTGTGTTTGTGTGTATGTGTGTGTGTGGGTCAGGAAGAAAAAGAAGCAGCCTTGCTGGGTCGTCTCAGCGCCGGAGTGGGCCGTTAATTAAATCTGAGGGACAGACAGGAGGTCTGCCTCCCTCCCTCTCTCCTCCTCTCCATCCCTCCCTCCATGCCTCTCTCATTCGCTCTCTCACTCCCCAGCCGCTGGCTATTCAGAGGCTCTGTGAGAGGAGGGAGGGAGGTAGGAGAGGGAGGGAGGGGGAGAGCCGGGGCGCCAACGCTGAGAGTCTGGCTGCCTGTGGAGACTGTAAACCGTGGCTCTGCGGTCAGACCGGAGACTCAAACAGGCAGATAAGGTGTTTTTGGACCGCCACGCTCTCTCTCTCCTCCGCTCTCTGCACTCAGACTCCCAGAGGCAGTTACAGTCTGTCGGTGTGTGTGTGGTTGGGGGTTGTAGCAGTGGTTTGGGGCCCGAGCACGTGTGTGTGTGTGTGTGTGTGTGTGTGTGTGTATGTGTGTGTCAGCATGTGCACCTTTCCGTGTGTGGTTTTAAATGCCTTGTTTTAGATGTTTGCTTGCGTGTGAATCTGCAGCCCAGCGTGTTTGTGCAGGACTTTCTTCCCTCTAAACTGATTACGAGTGAGGATTGCTTTTAAGTATTAGTAGTTCTTATTGCATGATTAGCATAGAAAAGCAATCCTAAACAAAAGTAAACACTCCAGGATTTCTGTTGATATTAGCTCGCTCATAACCTGACACGCCAGACAGACAGTTCCATATATCCGCCACAAAAATATTTCACTAGTCCAACTGGGAAAGAGCCAATAGAAAATGAGGCAGACCCTTCAAAAACAACTGCAGATGGTGATTAGACGATCGGTCTGCCAGTCACACTCATCACAGACCAATCCATATCAAGCCACAGTATGACGTAGCAGCTAGACCCTGTTGTTAGCCGTTAGCTTAAACTACAGTTTAGTCCTAGTTTTCTTGTTTTGTGCTTTTTATCACATCTAATTCAACTTTGATTTCGTAATTAACACGACTAATAGCATTATCAATTAAATTCCACTGTAATTCCACTGAAGTAAAGTGGAATTTTTTTGAAATTCCACTTTAATTCACTTGACAGTTTGTAAATGAGTGTCGGACCCTTTAATGACTTTTAGAGTGTAAATAAAGGCTGAATGATTGATTATACTCTTTAAACAAAACTTACTAGTTTTTAACATTGTTGAATGCTTTGTTTCATTTAAATAATTTCAGATGTTTATCACTGTAAAATAACTGTTTACTTTTATTTTTTTCCCATTGTTGCTTGAATTATTGATCAAAAGGTATCTCTTGATGCTTTCAAAACATAAATCCTAATGTAACTATTCAAGAGTAATGATCAGCTGTCTCTGCTGCAGTGAGGTGAGGCCTACAGCCACCTTGGAATATTTATATATAGCAGGTAGGCTCAAATTTTTGTGACATTATCGGTTATCCATCATGACCGTAAAGGTTCAAATGAATCAGTCCATAATGTCCTGCATCAGGAAAATCTAGCACAGACCAGATCATGACCCAGTTATAAAGTCAAAAATTGGTCAACTGCACCACCTCTGCTTATCGTGCAGCCTGACCTACTCCCCTGCTCTCACTTAGCATCTCCAAGCCTACAAGATTGTCACTGGCTTTTTACCTTTACGCGAGATTCACTTCATCAGTGGGATGCTTGCTAGGCACCAGGAAGAAAGAAGTGCTATACAGAGTATGCTCATATTTCTCAAGTATTTTGTAAATTAGAGCAGGACTAAGCTTTGCTAAGATGCTAACGCAGTGTAAGCAGCAGAGACAACAACACACTTGTATGTTTATCTTATACCCAGTCAGAACTAGGGGAAATCAGTTTTTAAAGTATCTGTACCTTGTTAATTTAGTGTGAAGAGTGATTACTTTTGTGACATAATGACTGGACTTGAGTCTAATTTTGCAATGGCAAGATAAGGCCCAAATAACCCAGAACTATCGTATACAGAATGAGTAAAGATAATGCCTTAACGACACGCTTACTAATTATTCTTATTCACAGGGAAAAAGTAAAAAAAAGTCATGTCTTATTTTTTTTTCTTTTTTTTTTTTAACTCTTTTCATGGCCTTTTATTTTATAACATTATTACCCTTGCACACAGGGCTCTTTAATGGTATTTTAATCTCCTCTATTTCTTAATCAATCAATTAATCATTGTTTTTGTATGAAATCATTTTTTCTTGTTTGTCCCCAAAGCTTAGTGTCAAACTGAGATGCTGATAAAAAAAAAGAAATCATACATAGGTAAACATAATGTCAGACTGATTGATTAATGTTCATTTCGAACTTGAATGGAAAACATACATATACATGTATACATTTATACAGATTCAACAAGATTACATATAATTTTAAGCAAATGCGAATAGCTATTACAGCATTTTTTTCTACTACCGTTAATCCTTTTAAAACCAGATTCTGTTCGAAAAGGGTGTTGGAAGAAGTAAAAAAATATATTTATTCCCACTCCTTATTCCCTCTCAAAATGTATTACTTAAATTCACCCTGAAGCACTGTTAAGGTCAAAGCCAATAATGTGGTTGGCAACAAAAAGCAGCGACAAAATCAGACGAATAACAGTATAAACAACAAAATTAAAAAAACAAAAACAAAATGACACATCAGTGGATACACAGTACGCATGATGTTACTGATTTTCCCTTTGTTTTTCCATTCTGTATCTGTTTAATATTTCAGTTTTAAAGATGTATTTAAACCTACCTAATGTTTACATGATTTGAGTTTATCACTACAGCTGTTCCATAATTTAACTCCTTTTTTTGAGACACAGTGAAGTTTCTATTGGTTCTCACTGGTTGTTCTTTGAATATAAAAATTCCTCGGAGATGATGTTTGCCTTCTCTCAGTTGAAAAAACCTTTGGATGCTGTTTGGTAATTGCTGATTTTTAACTTAATACATAATTTGGATAGTTTTGTAGTCAACCAGATCCTCAAATTTTAATGTATCAAGTTCGATGAAGAGTTGGTTTGTTGGTTCTCTGTAGGTGGTTTTGTTCATGATTCTTATTGCTCTTTTCTGTAGGATGAAGATTGGCTCTGGAGTTGTTTTGTGTGTGTTTCCCCTCACCTCCACACAGTATTTCATGTATGACCATTAGTAGGTATAAGATAACTTGACACACCAGATGGATGGTTCAATATTTTTCACACATCCATATGTGCAACAGCCCATAGAAAGTGTTTTGGAGAGCCAAACCTTTCAAAAGCATGTCCTGCAGGTCATTGGACAATCACTATGTCAATCACATTCAGTTTGGGCCAATCAGATAATATAAATGTATGTAGAGTAAAGTCTCACCAAAACATGTTGGAAGTGAAGCAAAAATATCCTTTTTATTGAGAAGGGCTTTCAGTGTTATCATTTGTTTTTTATTTAATGAAGAAATATGGTCCAGAGCTCATAAAATTGCTGCTGAAGCTGTTAGCATCTTTGCTAATCTCTGTATGAGTAGTCAGTCCCTGCTATCATCGCGCCCTTAGCTTCCACCTGTTCCTGCTTCAAAGGGAGCTGATTGGGCCGTGCTGCTTTGGGCTGCTTATTAGACTGGAGCTTAGCAAGCTGGATCTGACTGATTACAGACATTGAATCAGACAGATCCAGCTGCTGCGCAAGGTTTGGTAAAAGAGGTATTATATTATCTATGTATTATAAATGATATTTTGTATCTTTCATTAGTAAACTTAAGAAACATTTCTTGTTGTGAATGATAACTCTGCCACTGTTTCTTTAAGTCTCATAACACTGACAAAAACAGTTCTCAGGATTTCATTACCATTTTGAATTAGATTAAATCGAATAATAACAGGTGAAAATGAATGAGAAAAAATCATTATAAACAGGTTTTATCAATAAATTATCAGTGAATTAAATCGTAGCCTGTGAATTGATTCAGATTGAAACATCTAGTTAAGGAGAGATTCATTTTTCATACCAAAAACTATACTGTGTTTCCAAAAGGACTCTAATCTTTACAGTCTCTAATACCTGTAACTTTAGGGTCAGACATTTTTGACAGCTGGACTCCACAGTCATAATCACCTTGCCATTCATTCTCTATTAAATCATGACCTCCACTGTTTGCCCCTCTTGGTTTCTTTCTTCCTGTTAAAAGTCATACGTCATGACAAACAGAGCATCAGCGTTGTGTACATGTGCACGTGTCGGCAGCAGTGCATCCTCCCCCTTTAGTGTGAACAGAAGTGCCCCCATCAGCCCTCCCCCTTCCTCCCCTCTCTTTCCTAGCTGCATCGTCCTGTAAGCCAATCAATGGCGGGGCTTTCAGGGCCGGCGGAGGCCCCGGCACACGGAGGGGGGATCAATAAGTTATTAGCACCATTCTGTCAGCTGTAATGTGGAGATTGATCGGGGGGCTGCGGCTGGCGGCCCACCCCACGTCCGCGCCTGTCACTCCCCCCCTTTTCCTCGCACAGCTCCCCCTCCCCGGCCTGATAAAGATGACAGATTAACGGAGTAAGAGAGGAATTAAGGAGTCTGGCTGTCTGAGCTGTCACCACGCTCCATGGGATGGAGAGAAGAGAGGAAGACGACCAAAGTTTGAGGGAGGAGAGGAAATCAGAGAGAGGGGAAATAAAAGAGGGATGCTCCCCTGCCTGATGATTCGCCCTGGTGATGTCACATGAAAGAGAAGTGGTTTAGGTCCCGCTGTTTCCTCTTTCTCTCTCTGTACCTCTTGTTTTTATCCCTCTTTTCTCACAGTGGGAGGAACAGCCAATAAGGAGGAGGTTAGCTAGTAAAAGGGAACTGAGGCAGAGGCTTGAATACTGTGTCAGCAGTGCATGTCAGCTGGTGGACTGTTGAATGGCAAGTAAAAAGGACTTTATCATGACGAGGGGTGGAAAGTAACTAATCACTTTTGCTAATGTTGCTGTGACTAAGTTGCTTTTATCTTAAGCTTGTACATTTTTGAGTACTCTCTATTTTTTTCAATAAGTACTTTTACTTATTCTTCTTTATTTATTGAATGAACTGTTTATTTGTATAGAGTCAAATAAATTATTGCCACACACTGTAGCATTTCTGCCCTGAGCTACTTTGCAAAATCTGTTCTTGCTGGCCCTTTAAGCAAGAAAAAAAATTAACAACATATAGGGGAAAAAAATGACATACAAGATCAGAAACTTATACAGAACAATGCAGAGTAAATCCATAAAATTACATGTGAACGCAAGGTAAAAGAGGAAGCACAAGATCATTCATGACCATGTGACTAAGTCCTCCGAGTCCTCTCTGTTTTAGTTCAAGTTCAAAATGAGACCAGTCTAGATCCAGATTAATTGCTTTACTAAATAGCTCTAATTCTAAATAATGGGCCATTTTTATGTAAAAGAATATAGTGGAAACTCTTTTAGATGAGAGCAAAAATATGCACAGAGACTGAAAAAAAGGCAAAATTACAGACAGATGGGTTTACGCCCCTCCCATGGTGGTTTAGTACTGAACATGTTAAAACAGAAATGTGATTGTACCACAGTCCCGCAGCTGAGAGCCCATCTATGGTAATAATAGTTGCAAAGGCACAAGCCACCGTAGTGAAAGCGGTTGATTCGAAAAGAGCTTGGATGATCAAAATTGGGATCGCTACTCACCCACCAACAATACAAACCTTCATGCAGAAAGGCAGCTCAAACCTCTTTACCCTAAAGACTGAGTGCAGCTTATACACCAGTGCATCTTCTATTCAAACTTTTACATCCTTTATGCTCAGTCCAGAAATGTGAGCTAAAACGATGCACTTTTTACTCGATTAAATCCATAAACAGTTACTTTTAAGTTAGCATGAGTAAAATTTATTGAACTGTTTGTTGACTTCAGTGCCAGATTTTTATTCTCTATCCAGCTCTTATCTTCAGCTAAAGCTTAATAACCACTGAATTGTCCCTCTGTGTTTACAGGTAAAATCACTTGAACCTAAAATAAAACTCTTGGCTCCTGAACCACTTATTATTCAGTCATATTAACAAGCAGCTGATAGGATATCTCTCAGGGCAGCAAACTCAGCTGTAAGCGATGTTAGTGGGAGTAAAAAGGGTTAGCATAGAGGCTAGCAGAGAGAGCTCAGGGCTGAGCATTAAAAGGGAGCGCCAGTGCTCTAAGAAGCCCCATTTAATTGGCTTTAAAAGCTTTCCGCCCTCAAATCTCTGGCCCTCGGGCACTGGCTCAGGAGATGTGGTGTCTTGAGTGAGGTCGGCTCAAGAGACGACTCGAGTGTGTGTGTTTGATCATGAGAGGCTTCGGGTGTGGGTGTTAGCACTGTGTGTGTGTTTGGAAAGAGAGGGGCTTTAACTAATGGGAGTTCTTTCACCCTTTGTTAATGTCTCACTAATAGGATAGATGGAGACCAGTGAAAGGGATGTTCTGAGCATGATTCGCAAATAAGAAAACAGAGTGATGGGTCATTTTGGAGAAGACAGAAAAAGAAGGGATTTGTAAAAGATGTTGCGTATATGTGTGTGGTGGTGGTGGTGGTGGTGGTGGTGGGGGTTTCAAACACTTGTCCATTAGTGCCCCTCCTTGTCCCCCTCTCATCTCTTTTGGATGGTATTGGGAGTGGACCTCCTCAGGACCTGAGAGACAACATCAAACACCAGATCATTAGTGAACCTCCTCCTGCTCCCTCCTACTCTTCATCATTTGCTTGTTCGACCTCTCATAAACACCAGGGCCCCTGCCACAGCCCAACAAAATCCTCAGAGTCCTGTCCAGATCTTTATCTTTTCCCTGTCTATGTGTGTCTTGTTATCAAGTAAGGAAAACATAAGTTTGGGTGATGGGTTAAAGTGAAAGGTCCAACTCCACTCAAGATCTACTTCTGTGTTTTTCTCCAGTTGCTGAGGTAACAACAACATCAGGAGTGCACGTATGACGGAAACGCTCCTAGCTCAAAATAACGTCTCTTTTTCTAACCCTCTGTTCATCATTTCGCCTTACTGTTTACACATGCTGTGAAAATGATGAAAAATTGCTTTGTTGAAGAAGAGAGACAGAGAGAGAGAGAGAGGAACCATTCTCCTTCAGGGAGGAGAAAAAAACCCATAAATACGCCCCCCATCCCTAAAAATACGCATCAAGAAGTGAGAAAGACAAAGCAAGAGAAAAGAGAAAGGAGGGAAGCGGTTGCTGCTGTGGCTTGGCTGTCTGAGCTGAGGAAGAAACGGGGTAAGAGAAAAGGCAGAGGTGCAAGAGATAGAAATAGAGAGAGAGAAAGAAAGAGAGAGAGTGCAATGACAAACGGCTTTTTCCTTCCTGCCGGCGCTGCATGCGATGTGCTCTGCATCCCCTCCCTCGCTGATTAGGCCAGTATTGATTTGAGGTGTGTTTGAGGAGGGGGGGATGCGACGAGGCGGGAAGGAAGAGAGGAATGAGAGGGGAGGAGAGGAGGAGGAAGAGGCAGTGGGGAGTGCAGTAATTGTACTCTAGATGCTCCTCTTTGGCGGCAGGGGAGGAGGAAGGGTGGAGACGAAGGAGGGAGGGGGTAAATGAGAGGAAAGGAAGAGGCAGAACTTCTAATATGGGGAGGCTGCAAACACCTTGAGGAGTGGAGGGAAGCAGATGGAGAAATGAAGACTAGAAATGTGATCAAATGGAGGACAGTGGAGACTGAGGTGGCTCTACACAAAAAACAACATTAAATAGAGACATGATGTAGATTTAATGCAGGATGAGAGGAGTTTCTCAAGTAGCTGAGAGGCTCTCATGCTCTTTAGGTCACTCTGAGGCTTTTGTTCCAACATCTGGAAAAGAGGGGAAAGAGGAGAAGAGAGGGAAGAGGACCAGTGATAACACTTAAGGACAGGCTGTTGGAAAGAGAAGTTTGAAGATGCAGAAAGAAAGAAGCCCTCCTCCCTTCCTCAAATAGACAAACACACGCTCACACACTCACACACATAAATGAGCTGGGCAGATCAATCATCCACGGCGGTGCAGGCTCCACGTAAATCTGACAGAACAGGCACATCTCCAGACGCCAGTGGCCTGCTCTGTTTGCTGCGTTTCTCTCTTTCTTTTTTTTCTTCTCTCTCTCTTTTTTTTAACTCTGCACTTCCTAAGCAGCTGCCGTGTATACTGATAGATGTGGAGCAGAGTGGTAGTTTGTTTAGGCCTACTTCTTAACCTTCTGACCCTCCTTCTCTGTGTTTGCAGATGACCTTCTAAGCAAGAGAAGAAGCTTCTCTCCCAACAGCAGCAGCGAGTGTCCCTCTGAAAGTAAGAAGTCACGCAGTGTGTCCCCCAAAGGTAAGACCTCACATTGTATGCCTGTGTTAAGCTGTTGAGGATGTTGAGGCAAAGTATATCTTTCCTGCGCAAACCTCATATCTCTAAAATTAACAATTTCAGGGGATTAAAGATGGCATATTTCTGAAATGATTGACTAATATATTGTCATTACAAGAAGTTAGTTGTTAAACTTTAAACGTTGGTTTAAGATTTATAAAATTCACCCACAGATGTGAAGAGTGGCCCATGAAATTGTTTTATGAGAAATAAAAATAGTTACAAGGATTTTGCCTGACAAGGACAGTATTCAGAGGTAAAATGGGTCAAGTAATAAACTCAGACAAGGCCAACCCCCATTTTTCACAGTCACCTGCATAGCGTTCCGCACGTGCTGAACACTTTGCAGCAAATTGCCCCGTTTTGTTAATCAGTCAGTTTCCACATCCTGTGCCTCGATCTGTCTCTGGTCCATGCCAGCAGCTCCTACCAGCAGCCCATGCCAGCAGTGCAGCCCCCTGCTGGTTGGTTGAAAAAAGTCTATTTTCAGCAAAAAGGAGTTTAACTTCTTGTCAATCTCTGCCAAGCAGAATAACCCAAAACAGGAAGACTTACTGTGTTACTTTATGTATAGCTCTATGTGGGAATAATATGTTGATGCAGACAGCAAAACAGTGTTAGGCAGACAATATAACCTGTTGTTTACATGATGATTCCAGTTACCCTGTTGTCTCACAGTTACCTCATGAAGTTGTAGTTCACTTATGATGTTGTTATGTTGTGTTTCAAGCTACTCAGGGTCTACACTCCACTGCGCATCGCTTTAAATACATTTCTAGTGTGCAAAGACACAGTTAGAGCAAAGACACAGCACAGACAGGTCACTGCGCTTGCTTGACTATGTGGAAATTGAAAGAAATAATCACTTTTTCAAAATGAAAACCTTCAGAGCCAGGAGGCCAAGCTTGCTGATCTCAACTTCTCCCCCCGTCAGAGAAGTTGTTACTTGCCCTTTTCACAGTTTATGCCAAAGTGCCTTATCAAAGCTCTGTTGTCACCATGCCTCAAAACATTTGCACTGATTCTGCAAGGACATGATATGGGTGTCAATTCACAGTTTGAAACTGCTTCGAGAGAGGAGCACAGTGCGTCAAATAGTGTTGAGATAATGCATTACAAAATAATCAGTTAACTAAAATGAGTGATGTGACTTGCAAGTCAAGAAATTCATAAACATACAGTATGTATTCATTTACACACATGGAATCAGGTGAAGAGATTAATTTGAATGCATATAGATAAAATAACTGAAAGAGGTCACACTGCACTTTTTTTTGGTTTTGTATGCCTTTTTTGTGTTTAACTTGTCTCATTTATATGATTAAGGTCTCTTGTGGCGGAACAACAAAGTTTTCAGGATCTAGACTTCTCCATTTCCTTCTGTGAACAGCACCAGTCTCAAATTGCTGACCCCTGCAACCCCCCCAAAAAAACCTTTTGTGTGTGACATCCCACCTCTGTCACATCAGTACTTCAAGTGCATTTACTTGAGGTAGTAAGCCCTGTGCATGATGGTGCACATGGCTGTGGATCAGGGTTACTCATTATGTTAAACTGGAAGTTTTTTGAACATCAGGGATTGTGACCCTAGTAGTCATCAAAATCATTTGTGACTACTTAAAGGAAAGATTATACCAGACCCTATTCAGAGAGCCTGTGACATCATATTTAAACAATCTAAAATATTAGTCTTTGCCTACATGCTTAAACATTCTTGTACGTAGAGCTTATTCTTTAAGCACACACTTTATTGACAACTTTTTATGTGCTCTACAAAACACGGGAACAGCATTAATAATGGACCTTTAGAAGGCAAACATTGGCAAGACAGTGCAGCTCTGTTACGCTTTAATCTGGTTGCCGTCCTCTATTATTCATCTACTTCATGCCGTGTGAAACTGGGCGCCCGGTGTGGAGCCCACACAGCTACCGGGCCTTTCCCTCTGGGTTCCTGAGAAAGACTTCCTGACTGATGCATAATACAGCAGGCAAAACCACAAAACCAAGGGCAGCTCACCACATTGCTGAAGACACCAGAATGACATGCATACACACATAGACACAAAAATACACTATAAGCTCAAGTGAGCCAGACAAAGTCTGCAGTATGCCAAAAAGGACACAAATAGCTTGGAATAATTAAACTTAAAAGAAATGGGATTGTCTCAGTGTTTCAAAATAAAATGGAGTGCAAATTTGTTATCATTTCAGTTTGATTGAAGCGTTCAACGTAAACCTCTTGTTGACCTTTTGCCCGCTGAGTAACCTCTGACCAGCTCAGCAAGGGGTCGCTTCCTCTGAGCTCTAATCTTTCCATTAAAGTCTTACTTGGACAAAAGCCAGCTCCTGAAATATGTATGGGCTTTTTTTGATGTGGTTTTATGTGTTCATCTGTGTATTTGTTGAGACACACAGTCTTATTATTTTAAATGAACTATTGATAGATAGATAGATAGATAGATAGATAGATAGATAGCTAGATAGATAGACTGATAGATAGATAGATAGATAGATAGATAGACGGAAATTTATTGATCCTGAAGAAAATTCAGGGTTTCAGTTATGTGACATTTACATAGTATGTAACAAAGGCAATAAATACAACAATAAGACAATTTGGCAAATAGCAATAATATTAAAATAACTTTTACACAACAGGTCACACTCACTTATCCAAACCCATTCACACCACTTTCACCCACTAGTGATTGGGGTGCTGTGTATAATGTCCCTCAGTTTTAGTTAATCAGTTTCGTACTTTTTTATTCACATTTATTTGTTACTGATGCAGCAGTGGTAGCAATTATGGATTGAAAGTCTTGCCCAAGGACATGTTAACATGTGACTTTGTGGGTATGAGTTGACCCACCTATTTGCTCCATCTCCGAAAGTAGAGGTATCACAGGACTTGACAACACTGGCTGCTTTAAAGAGATGTTTGGCTCTCAGAAAGTCTTCAGCTAATGGAGTCAAAGAAATTTATTGATCAGTCAATCAATCCATCAATCCAGCTTTACTTGTATGTCACCAGTTCATGACAAATGTTATCTAACACCCTAAGAAAGAGTAGGTTTAGACCTTACTCTTTAACTATTAATCTCTTGTTGTCATTATAATTTCATTAATCAAGATCCAACATGAATTCACCACAAGCACAGCACTTACATACTTACTCCCTCTTGTTTGTGCAAGTTTTTTGACTTTTATATTGTAAGTTTTGTCAAACATTTAATAAATATGCTCATGAATCAAAGTGTTCATAATACACTTTACCTCCTACCTGACACACTGGATGCACTGTTTAACATCTCCATTGAAAAAAAAAGACATTTTAATTGGTCTGGGCAACATATAGAAAGTGTTCAGGAAGGGAAGAACCTTTCAAGGAAAACTAAAAGGCAATTAAATGAATGTTTTGTCTGCCAAATTCAATATGGACAAGCCAGTGCTCAACTCACCCACTTGTGTCATAACTGCCTCTGTCTTGAAAAGGACATCAGCAAGTTTGGTCATTTTCTGACCAGGAACAATCATTCCAGCTTGAAGCTTTGCCAGATTGATCTACCTGATGACAGAGAGAATCTGGCAAATCAAGCTGTATTGCAAAGTAACTTGACCTCCTTGCTGCTCCATGTTAAACTGCTACTCATAGGTTAGCTTGCTAATTAGCAATGGGAATGGCATTTGTTCATCCGTGCAGGGGTTAAAGTAGGCTGTGATGTAATGACATATAAACAGTCTGTCCTTTGTGAGTGCTTTTCCCCATTTTACAAATCCTGAAGTGTAAACATGAAGCATCAAAAGGAAATATGCAATCAGGTAACTTTTCATCATCTGAATAAGAACAAAGCAAACAAGCTGTGGGTGTAAAAGCTTCTTTATCCTTTACCTCTGCACCTCTATGTTTGCCTCTATATGTGTGTTACTTTTTCTTACCTCTGAGTTTGGTGGCCGATTCTAGCTCTTAATAGCTAATGCAGGTGTAGAAATAGATTGAGAGAATGAGACCAAGAGCACATTTTTGGATGGAGCCAGAAAGATTGGATGCTGCTGTGTAAACGATGTCTGTTTTCTCTCTGTTGCAAAGTCGGCATCTCCCGCTGTGTTTAGGAAGTGCGAAAACTTTAGACAGGCACAGACTAGTTGCACACATACACACACACATGTACACAAGAGGACCTTGGGTGGATTAGTTTGAGCTTGGCGGTGGAGACAGAGATGCTTGCTTCCTCCCCCATAGCACCAGCAGCACCACCTCCGCTCCTCAGTGCCACTCCTACTTGCCTGCCCGGGGCCAGGCTCAGGTTTCAATGTGAAGGAGGGTGGTAAAAATAACCCCTTGCTTTCTTCTGCCTCTCCCTCCCTCTTCCTCATCCTCTTTCTCCCTCTGCTAACTCCCTGACCACCTTCCCATATCCCCCACTGCCCTTACCTTAGATCATGTTACCATTGACAGAGAGATGGAGGGGGGAGGTCTGAGATGGGGATTAAGTGTGAGGACTGACAGCTAGATGGATATCATATCGCTCATCATCCTCTAACCATTTAACACAGCATAAACACAGCACAGCAGCAACACACAGAGTATGCAGGTGGGAGTTAGTTTTAGTTTTATGGAAATAAATTAATAAAAATACAACTACATGACTTCTACCCACAAACAAATCCAGTAATAAAAAGTTGATGACCTGGTATTTCTCTGGTGGCATCAGACAGTCAGTATGTTCATATGCACAATTAAGAGGGGAGCACGATATGAAAAATTTCAACCAATACCAATAACTGATAATTGCCTGCTTCTCATGGCCGATACCGATACCGATAACTGATAAGTTTCGGATTTTTATATTAAATATAATCTTTTTGCATGTTGAAATCTTGATCCAACCACTGAGCCGTTAAGCTAAGCTTGCTGACCGGACTAACGTCAGATGTCCTGATGTCTGTGGTAAAACTTACGTGTAGTCTGTTCTTGTTTTGTGTAACGTTATCAAGTTATGGATGTGTGTGGCAATGATACCTTAAAGGGCATGGAGGAATACATCCAAGAAGAAGCGACGGCTTGGGAGGGTGTAACGTGGCTCCAAATGTGCTATTAACTTGCGAAAACCTGGGCTCTCAATGACAGAAAATGGCTGGTTGTCG
This sequence comes from Cetoscarus ocellatus, assembly GCA_037902135.1. NCBI lineage: Eukaryota > Metazoa > Chordata > Actinopteri > Labriformes > Labridae > Cetoscarus > Cetoscarus ocellatus. Next base: position 235,776 of record JBAMNC010000455.1, on the reverse strand, counting down.
GGCGCTATGAACTCCATCACTTTGTTGTTAATGGCTTTAGTCTGTTCACTGTCTCTTAAAAAGTTTTTACAGTTTTCAAACGCCTGTTGAATGGGGACATCCACGCTCCGTGTTGTTGTTTTTAGCTTAGCACTGCTAGCTGCTACCACGGCTGCTGCTTCTTCTTTCAATACGGCTCCACTGCGATGTTGACTTTTCAGGTGAGCTATTAGATCTGTTGTGATAAAACTTGAAGTCCTCTTTCCTCCTCTGGGAATCCTCGCTGAACAGGTTTTGCAAACAGAAATGCTGTTGTTATCTTCTGAGAAAAACAGCCACACTGGTGAAGCCATGTTCACTTTTGGTCTGGCAGAGAGACGGGGACGGGCTTGGGTCCTTCTGGTAAGGCGCGGTAGATGACGTAACCAGCGCGACATGGCTTGTTTTGGGGCTATGTGGCCTGCAAACATTTTCCCCAATTTAAGTAATTTATCTGATCTTTTTATCAGATAAAGTGTACGTATCGGGTTGATAAAAATGACGTAATTTCCCCCCAAATTGGCCGATATTATATTGGTCCGATAAATATCTCGCATCCCTAATAAAAGATGCCATGGCAATTTCACTGAAGTACTGTCCTTGTTTTAGTACACAAGCAGCAGGGAGGATCAATTTCTTTGACGAAGGCACCTTAGCCTCCTCTATGCTAGGAGATCAGATCCGCTTTTTCAGCTAGCCAAGCATGCAGTGAATCGGTTGTATGTCAAACAGTTTTATACCTCTATATATATTCCCCCTGAAGAGAGCTTGGAAACATTACTTTGCTCACTTATTTCTCCCCTTTAAATTATACCAATTGGTATTGTGTTTGATGTTGTTGGCAAGCCCTAGGTACAACTTGTAAAGATTGTGCATTTGTGAAATAAGCAACAAAGCTAGACATGTCGGTAGTGCCCCCAAAAGCATGCCAACATCCCCTGCAACTGGAAGCTGGTGTTCCATAATACAGAGTGGCAGCATTATTTGGTGTCAGCCCTGGCACCATTTTCAAACTCAGGACCAAGATCAGTAAGACTGGTTAAGTCAAAGACAGACCAAAATGTGGGTGTCCCAGCAAATGGTTTCAACTCAATAAGTTATTTTTTGTAATTTGGGCTTTAACTAGCACTCAAGCGGTTACTTTTGTAATCACTTATGGGCCAACGGTTTGCCAACCCACAATGTCTTGGTTTCAGATTAAAATTCTGACTTAGAGCTTGGACATTCCAACATTTATGTACAACTGGAAAGCACCATTAATCAAAGCATTAATCAGAGCACGGTACAGCCCGGTCCTCTGTTTTATTGGCGATGTTTGTCCCCTTATGCTGAGAAAGTGGGGGGGGGGGATCTGTGTCACTATGAATCTGAGGGAGACATATCCCCCCTGTCCCTAGTGCCATCTGCGCACATGCCAAGAGGACCGGTTCCTCACCCTTGCTTCTCTGAGAAACTGTAGGCTCTTTCCAGGGAAAGAGGGAATTTTGGCACATTTTTTTTGTGATGTCCTGAATAGTGTTTGGAGCTGCATATTTTATTTATGAAAGAATGCTCTTGGTCAGTTTTGAACAACCTTGACAGACATGAAGGTCAACATAAACCCTTACCTCTTGTATAATTATTTACCTCTGACTAGTTTAATGCTGACAGCCATTTCCTGTTTTTCCCTCTCTCCTCAGAAAACTCCCAAAGCCCAGTGGTGGAGGCAGGCGGCAGCCACGGCCTCATGAGCCCTGAGGAGCACTACAGGCGCATGATGTCAGCGCTTAGCGAGCCGGGGTCCTATGAGGAGCAGCAACAACGGCTTTACCAGCTAGCAAGCAGTATGGGTCTTCCAGGCCACGGTTAGTCCAGAGACTGTATTTGTAGTTGTGTATATTTATATGTGTGGTAATGATCAATCTTCACTGTCATCATTTTGGCTACCAAACATATGCAGTACTCCTTACATTTAACCTTAATGTTTCATTCTAATTTTTAAAATCTGATCTAAATGTTTTGTCTTGCTTTATTTGAAAAAAAATCTGTATCGTTCTCCCCTTTGAACAAAAAGACAAAAATAACCCAAATCATATTTCAAAAATTCTGATACCATTTGACTTAAGCTGTTCCAACTGTTGTAGAAAGATCAGATCTGAGACACATAGGAGCAGAAAAAAAGGTTACTTTAGCCTGCAGCCTTTTGACTCAATCAAAATCTCAGCACATATTTTGAAATTCAGAATGCAAGTTTCTTTTCTGCCACCAAAGGATGACTGATGACAGACCAAGAGGAACTTTGCCTTAAATTTTCAGTAGTTTGAACTTTAAAGTTAGTTTAAAGAAACTTAGTTTTTCCTTTAAACTTTAAAGAGTTTCCTTGCAAAGTAACACCTTCTGTAAAAAAAAAAAAAAAAAAAAATTAAAAATCACCCCTCCATCACCTGTCACCATGTCAGTGAGATGCAGAGCTACTTTGTAACCTCTGAGTGTAGCACTGTGTTCAGGGTGCCATGTTAAGGTGTGCCACACTCCTGCCATTGTAAAACTCCGGCCATGGAGACAGCTGACATTTCTATTTGCGGTGCTTGCCCACCCAGTGTCAAAGTGTCACTCAAGGTGATTTCTGACCACCACGGCTCTCCGTTGTTAACAACACCCACAAGCCGTCGCATGCATCAGCGCTACAATTGATCTATGAGCTCATTGGCTGCCTGCCAGCCCTCTAAATCTCCAAACACCCTGGAAACCACCAGCATGTCCCAGTTTTTCTCAATTTCTGCAGACACATAAAACTCAGTGCTTTTAGCTCATGAGGATTGTAGTTTGATAGGCAAAAAGGGAAAATGAGAGGAGCTGGCTGGTTTTAATTTCAGTAAGTTGGTTCCATATTCATTTTATTGTGCTTTCCATGAAATATTCACCTCTGTCTTACATTTTTGCTGGAAATGTAACATTTAGTCCTACAAGTCTTTATGAGCTCTTTTGTAGCTGCATAAATCCAATCAATGCTTTGGCCAGATTGTAGTTTGAGCTCTTTTTATTTTAGTTGATTAGCAACGATTTTTAATTGCTCGCTGCAAATCTGGGGGAAAAGCCTATGAATGCTTTAACTTCATTTTCCTCATGCCTAAGAGGAGTTTGGAGCAAAAGGCAGTGCATTGTGGGAGTTTGTGGCCAAGGGTTCAGTATGATCACTGGCTTTCTTTCCCAGAACTCTTGCTGGTAAGAGACAGATGCTCTCGAAAAGTACAGACACACTCCCTCCTTTTCCTCAACATTTCAAACCATTTGATAGTCCCACCATTTCCCTCATTCAACCACCTGTGGAGTCTGCTATTGGAAGAAAAAGAGCTCTTTTCTTTAAATGAATCTGCATACCAAAATCTAATTTTATTTGGGATTAAGTCCTTTTCGATTGAAAATTAGATGCATTGTTTATAAGTCATGGTCCAGGTCTTGACATTTCTGTTCAAAGTACTGAAATTCTATGTCTCATGAAAAATATTTAACAGTGACCGCTTTCTAACATCCAGTGCCTTGATACCCTCATTTATTTGACGTTGCACCTTTTCTTTGAACATTTGCATAGGCAAAATGAGGCATCAAGTTGACCCCGCTTGTCTGTGAGAAGGGAGTACACGGAGCTAGTGGGGGAGAGCAACACTGTAAGGGGCTGTCCACACAGAGACAAATTCAGACGTATTAGCACAAGTTTTTGATCGTATAGGTCAGGAGTCTGCAGCCTTTCCAAAAAAGCCATTCTCGCCACTCACACCAAAACAACAGTCAGTTAATATTAGCCTGGTCTCACTGTTCTATTTTTTTCAGTGTTGTTACTCAGTGTTTTTCCAGAGGATCACGTTTTACTTGCAATGGGGAAATCATAAATATTTATTTGACATCATTGGGTGACATGGGGGTCAGAGGGTCTTCCCCTGACATTTTTAAACTTAAATCATTTCTTTCTTGCATTCTGATCACTTTTTATGCACGATGTTATAACAATCATGAGGTAGTCTTGTGATCTATGGGGTACTTTTTTAAATCTCATCAGCATTTTAGAAGCTTATTTCACTTAAATAATTAATCAATTTTTAGTTTCATGTCAATCTTGAAATTATTTCAAAAATATGTCAGATGAACATGTAACACGGTAACCTACACACCTGAGTTTGTAGTAACTGACTAAGAGAGAGAGGGAGTGAGAGAGAGACTGACAGCTATCACATCGCACACATGGTAACAAAAAAACATACACCTGATATCTTTGTGTAAACATCCCCCCACTTCAAAAACGAGACCACAATTCTGCTGAATTTATCGGCTCCCTGTTTCTCTCGTCTTTTACAAAGTTTTATCGACAACATGCCTCGATTTTACAAAGTTTGACTCTCCATCCCTTCACAGCAGCAGCTGATGTTTTAAAAGTAAGAAAGTTCATCAAAACATCGGCTGGATAAACTGCATAACATGTTTGAAACAACATCACAAGTGAGCTCACAGCTAAAAATTTAGCAGGGTCCTGCCCTTCCTCCAAGCTGCTGCAGGTCCCACAGAGGTTATGGGAGGCGCACACATGGCACAGGTTAAAGTTGACAAGTTGTAAAAAATGAAGAAATAATCATTCAATGAAAAAAACACGTATTTTTAGCAGATAGTGCTAGAATTGTTTTCATAATGATGGAATTAGGGGATATGCTACCTTTCTGAGATGGGAGACACTCATTTTGCAAGGTGATTGTGCCCACAGCGGCTCTTGTGGAAGTAACATGTTTTACCATTTTTGTGGTGCAAAAGTAAACATTAGAGCACCACAACCAGAGAATGTGAGCTACAGCCATTTCATAGCAGAGGCATGGTCAGATTCAACTCATGAAGATCTACAGCACACTTGCAACAGTGAATTGTTTCTAGGCATCTTATCTAATATCAGAGTGATTTCCCAAGCAAACAACATCTTATTTTTCCTTAGCTTCTCCCTTCTCCCCTCTTTTGGGGACCAGCAATCCATTAGGTGGGACTGGGGGACAGCGGTTTTGGTCTGTTGAGAGTCTGATGTGAATCACTGCAGTGACAGCTCCTTGATATTGACCTGACCTTAGATTGGGCACCTGTGACCCCTGCTCCTTGTTCTCTCTTGGGCTGCCCCAACCACCACCATCTCTCCTATACACTTCCAGCTCAAGCACTGCTTTTAGACCCCCCTCCCTCTCCTCAGTGCCTCCCTTTCCTTACCCCCACCTACAACTTTCCCTTTAGCCCTGGTCCCTGCAGAGCATCCTTTCATGTGTTTGAAGTGTAGGGCACAGAAAATTAAAGTGTGTGCGTGAAAGAGGCAGTGGTGAGGAGGAACTTGGTGTGCCTGTGTGAGGATGTGTGTATGAATGTGTAGATGCAAGGTGTTGTTTGAGAGGTTCTCCCTGGACCTGATGGGCAAAAGAAGAGCAGGAATACTGAGAGTTAGGGGGTGTAGAAATGGCCAGGAGGGCTTTCCCTTCCTCTTCATCTGATGAAAGCGGAGAGAGGAAGAGAGAACAGAATAAAGAGAAGAGGGGGTAGAGCTCCAGTTGAAAGTAAAGGGAGGGGCTGATAGAAGGGTTGTGCTTCTTTTTTGTCTCCTGTAGTTGGTGTGAATTGAAATATTGAGTTGATTCAAACATCTTGTCATCATCCCCAATAGAAGCCTTAAAAGTGCCACATGATTGGTCAAAGCACAGGCAATCAAAGTCAGTGTGTGCAACAAACTTATGAACTAATTTACTGCAGGCTAAGTCTCCAACACCGCCTGAATCCTGCTTCCTGAAAAGACACTTCATTTTCTTATGTATGTTGCTCTTTTGCGGATGGATGTTGTGTTTTGTGTACCTGCCAGTCTGCCAGATCCATCACAAGGCCGGCCAAGCTGTATCAGAGCAGCTCTCCACCGCATTCTCGCGCTGAGAAAACCCGGTTTAACCAAGGGGATTTGGGCCCAACTCCAGGAATGGTGGCGGAAAGAAAAATGGGGTGGCACAATAGGGGGGATAAGCAGGATGGGTCCAAACGGTAAACTGGGACCTCCCAAAATAACTCATGCAAACAAAGAGATATGTGTATGTGCGAGTGTGTGCGTGCTTCAGTAAGCATTTTTGTGTCCTCAATTAGGCCTTTTAATTTGCAGTTTGAGGGACTCTTTCCTTGTGTCAGAGCAGCTGCAATCTAAAGAGTTTTGAAGGGGAAATCCTGCATCTGAGTAGCTTCTTTGTGCACACACACTCATACACACAAACACACACACCTAAAAACACACACACTCTGGCTCTGAAGGGCAGAGCCCCAGGTGACATAGCTCCTCTTGGTTTACATGAAAGAGAATTGAAGATAGAGGTGGAATGGGATGGGGGGGGTCGAACCTCATGTTGGAGTGAACCTTTCCAAACATGCAATAGATACAAGAAAAGAATGATCGAACATTCATTCATTCATTCATTTTCTATACCGCTTATCCCTTACGGGGTCGCGGGGGTGCTGGAGCCTATCCCAGGTAGTATTGGGCGAGAGGTGGGGTACGCCCTGAACCGGCCGCCCGTTGATCACAGGGCCACATAGAGAGACAGAAAACCATTCTAGCTCACACTCATACCTAAGGGCAATTTAGAGTCACCAATCAACGTAATGAGCATGTTTTTGGTCTGTGGGAGGAAGCCGGAGTTGCGGGGGAGAGAACTCACGCATGCACGGGAAGAACATTAAAACTTCACACAGAAAGGCCCTGCCCGGCCTGGGGATCGAACGGGCAACCTTCTTGCTGTGAGGCACGTGCATTCTAAATGCCTAAGATCTAGTGAATAGCCTTGTAGCAGTATTTTCAACCACCTGAAGACTTAGAAGAGTTAGACGTACAATAACCATGCCTTAATGACAAAAAGACAAGGAGAATCAACTCCAGTGCACATACTCACACAACCAGCCAAAGTCTGGCAGTTTTCCTCAAATGATAAATCCAACAAATCCAACCATTTATACAATCAAGGCTTGGAGCCTGGTCCATACAGACACTAATGTAAATACAATGAATAATTAAGAATGATGATAAATAGATTAAGGGTGTTAAAGGGTATTAAAAATAAGGTTACACAATACAGGTTGAGCAGCATGCATTGCATTTGCCAAAAGTAAAGTGTAAAGCATTCAAACTACACAGAGATGAGACTTTTGTCCATCTTTTCACAGTGATACATACAACTAGAGCTGTGGTTTTCAAACTACCCAGTAAAACTAAAGTCAAGCCAAAACCTCCAGGCTCTCCATATTCTTATCCATGCAAAACATCCTCTTTAACAAATGTTAGAGTATTATCAGTCTGTATGTTTCCCTGTTTTTAATGATGCCTAAATGCATAAATGCATAAATTTGGCAAACTTCTGTATAACTCATGGAATATTCACTTACAAGATTATTTAGTGTTCATTTGAAGTTTTGTCAAATTTCATACATTCAGCAATGCACAATTAAACTTGAAAAAGACTTGGTGGAGTCATACATGAAGAGGTTTAATATTTTTTGGGAGTTACAGAAATGTCAGATACATATGGACTTAATGCACATTAAGAAATGATTAAATATATTAGCTGTATAGCTCATATATATATGTACAAACTCCCTAGACACACCTAAACTTGTTTTCTAGTGAAGTGGTTCCCACCATCTGGAAATCACTTCACCATAGTACCACTTGCTAACATGTTTGCAAGATCAACAAGATGAATTTTCATTAGTAACTAACAGATAAGGGATGCATTGCCCCCTACTGCAGTGGAGGCAGACAAATCTAACCACGTGCTAACTGGGACAGGACAGTATTGTGACTAATCAAGACTTATCTATGTAAGAATACAAATGCTGAGGTCAGACAGCACAATTTTTTTGTCAGTTACCATGGTCCCTGTGTCAGACTAGGTGACCACAGGCCATAAAACTGCATAATTGTAGCATGACAGACTACACGACGAAACTGACTGTAGTTGATCACGTTAGGAGGAGGGCTGGCACAGAGGACAGCAAACAGACTATTTAGAGTACTGTACTTTTGTCTTTCCTAGCATCATTATGTTAGCTTGATGATTAATGCAAGCAGTCCTTCACCATGTTGCTAAGGCTTCTCTGCTGTTTTTTTTCCAAAATCTATCTTTTTACAGTCTAGTGGTTGCTCCTTTACAACTCTTAATAAAGGCAGAGATGTTTACAGAGTTTAATAAACCTTCTTGTGAGTCTCAAGGCAACAACTTTTGTCTGTTTACACCTGTGTTTGTCACACATGCAGAGCTCCTGGTGCTCTAATTGATCAATGTCTCTGACATGAAGGAGGAAATCGTAGGAAGCAGACTTTCTGTTGTGAGGTGGCCCAGAGTGATCTTTTGTTGTTAGTCACTATGACACACCACAAGACATGAACCAACAGATTTTCATGGCCGAAGAAGGGTCCTGAAACCCTATGACTGTCAGGTCAGGCAAGTAATCGTACATAGATCACGTTGTCTGACCTTAATGTTAGTATGTGTTATTGGCTGTGGCCCAGATCACAGTCAGTAAATACATTTCAACTTTTTTCTGTCTCAGACGAAGTTTTTTAAAGTCTCTTAAGACTTCTGGAAAAAAACTAACTGTTGGAACTGGGAAAAGGGGAGTGTGAATGACGTGATCTCTGAGTTATCAGCGTTCCAGTTACAAAGTCAGAAAAAATGTGCCAATCTACCAGGCTATTGTTAACCATTGTGTTAGCAGAACTCCTCTGCTGACATTGCAAGGGAAGCTGGGATATGTAGTGACATAAGCTTGAAAAATGTTGAAGTCAGTTGCAAAGAAACTACAATTCCCATAATGACGTAAATGAATGGGAGTTGCCATTCTAAACTTTAATATTTTTTTTGTGACGTCAATCTGGATCAGATCAGCACCAAAATGTAATGGGTTCCTTGGATCAAACCACACCTCTGGCAAAATTTTCATGTAAATCCATCCTGTAGTTTTTGTGTAATCTTGCTAATAGACAAACAAACAGACAAACAAACAGGCAGACCCTAGCGAAAACATAACCTCTTTGACGGAGGTAATTATGTCTCAGTGCAAAGTGAATTGCGTCATAGGAAGTGTTGGGGTCATAGACCCTCACTGAGGTCTTAAGTCTAAAGTTGAGGCCCTGCACATGTTTGAGGAAACTTCGGAGATAATTTGGTGTTAGGTCCACAACTTATGAAAGTGTGTTATAAAATGGAGAAATCCCCCTTATCCTGAGCAAGTTTCACAAAGTGGTGAAACAGGAGGTTGTGACCACATGAAACTCACACAGGTCAACTCATGTGCCCTGTCACCCCGACAAAATGTATGCAAGTGCACAACTGACTCTCTGTGTGAGTGTTTGTGTGCGCACGCTCTGGGGCTCCAGCTCCCTCTGATCCTTCCCTTATCTCTCGCAATGCCCCACCCCCCTTCTAACCCATCCACCTACACACACATCCACATGCACACAAACTCCTGTCTGCCGCCAGCCGAGTCCCCTGCGGCCTGGCGCAGCAAACAGATCGATACACCGGAGCTAGGCCGCATTAATATCTGTCGCTTCACCCACCCACCCCACCCCCCAGCCTGGCGCCTGCTCAACTGCTTTAGTGCGCGTGCACACACACACACACACACACACACCCACCCCCACACCCACACACACACACACACCCCTACACACCCAGACACACACATACAAGCACCTAAATCACACAGACACACAAAAACACACGTCACACCCGTACCGGCGGCGGCGGAAATGGCCCCTCGCTCCCGTGGGATCTGTCTAATTAAAAAAAAGGGTGGGGGGGGGGTGGGGGGGCGGGGGAGATAGATGGAGGCGGAGGGAGAAGAGGATAGAGAGCAGGATGGATTTTTCTCTCATTAGAAGCCATGTCTCCTGGTGTGGCCTGGCCTGGCTGATAATGATGAGGCCTCTTCTCCTACGAGGGCAAGAGAGAAAGGGGGCTGCTGGGAGAGGGAAAGAGGAAGAGAGGAAGAGAGAGGAGGGTGAGGAGAGGAGAAAGAGGAAATGGAGGAGGAGAGTGGTGGAGGGCAAAAGGTGAAGAGAGAGGGCAAGGCACAGGTAAGAGGAAGAAGGTGGTTGTGGAGTGGGGAGGAGTTAAAGCACTGATGTGTAAAGATGCTTTTGCTTGCTCATATAAACTCATAAGTCAATGAATGTTCAGTCTGGCTACACACAAGATCATTTTCAAATCTTAATTTCTAAACCAAGGGAGGTTTAAACAGATTTTTCCTTTGACGATTCAGTCTGACCACAAGCCCCCATACCAGCCAATCTGTAGTGGTGATTTTGCAGTGATGATTTCACTGACTGGAGATCTCACAGAAACATGCATGATGAAATGTGACTTCAGAAGTAGAACAAATATGATCGGTGATCAATTGCATGACACAGTATCAAAGCACTTGGGTTTTTGCCTTATTTCAAGACATCTTTTGCATGGGTCATGTTAATGTTTATGTTGTTATGTTTATGAGCTATAAACATATGCATCATCCAGATGTTGAATGTCCTGGTCTGCTTGCTCTCCTTCAGGGTAAATATTCTTTTAAGACCTTTTTCAAGACCTTCTTAGTGCATTTTAAGATCCATGATCTTAAGATCTTTAATCTTGTCGTATTTCTGACATGGTTATGCATGTATTGCTAATTCTTAGACAGCAACCTTGAACACAGTCTTTTCTCATTGTAATTCTTTATTATTATGGCTGCAGCGTTAAGATTTTTGGTTGAAAGTAAAGCCCAGATCATTTGAGAAACCTTAGATTTAATTACAACAACAAAGAAACCAGAATCCAGCCATTTAAACTTAAAAAAAAAAAAAGTAAATTAAAAGAAATGAAATTCCCAATATTTCATCTTATCAAGTAATCCAAATATCTCCATGGGGGAGCAGCAGGAAGTGCTAATGCCTTACAACAATGGAGTTGGCGGTTTGACTCCGGAAGGGCCTCCCTGTGTAGAGTTTGCATTTTCTCCCCCATGCATGTGTGGGTTTTCTTGAGGTACACCTTTGTCTCACTCTTAAAACATTCTTGTTAGCTTAAATGGTGCCTATAAATTGCCCTTAGGTGTGAGTTTGTAAATGGTTGTCTGTCTTTATGTCAGCCCTGTGATTGGCTTATGGCCTGTTCATGGCGTACCCTGTCTAGCTGCCCAATGTCAACTGAGATTCAGCCCCCCATGACCCCAAAAGGGATAAGCGGCAGGATGGATGGATAAAATCCAAATAAATTAAAACTTCAGTCTACAGCATTTTTTTTTTCAGAAAGCTATAAATTTGTATTTAAGACTTTAAATGCCTAAATTTTTTCTAAATTGATCAACTTCTACTATTTCTAAAGACCATACAGACACTCTCCTTTTGGCTTTTGTGGGTTTTCCATCAGGGGAGAACCCATTGGTAATAACAAAAATTAAACATGTCTGATATTTACAGTCCTAAATCAGACAGGCTCTTAGTCTGAAGTATAATCATACAGACTCCATAAAATCTTTATATCATCTTTATTCTCTCAGGTTTGCCTGAAACAGGTCAGTTCAGACTGAAGCACTGATGATGTTTTTTTTTGTGTACCAGTTCATACACATCTGCAAAAATGTGTTTGTTTGTCCTTGTTAAATGTGTGTGTGTGTGGGTGTGTTTATCAATAAATGGTTGCAACACTGGGATTAGAAACTGCATGAAAGTCATTTCAAGTAATATTGTGTGAATTTGGCAAGTTGTATTTTTATGAGCTATCTGCATACACATGAGTCAAAAACTTTACTGCAGGATAATGTACAACTTTTTAAAGTTGTGCTGATTCCAAAACTGGAACTTCTCTCTCATGCTCTCAGCTACAGTGCAGCACACTTAAAATAAGCCAGCAACTATAAGCTGGTGAAATGTTCAGTCAGAGGACTTTTCATTTTAAAAATGTTCTGTCTAAAGCTGCAGTTTTGCTGAAGCTCTTGTGAGAAGCTTTAGGGTGCTTCTTTTACAAACTGAAATAAATACTCATGACTCTCTTTGCGTTATTTGAACTGATCACTGAGGTGGAGTTGAAGAGGTTCATGTTGATGGTAAATACATTGGTCACACATTGGCAATCAGCTCTGCCCCTGTAAGGGGAAATCCAGCACAAAAGCTAGGATATGTCACTGTGGGGGCCAAGAGCTCAGAGTAATGCAGCAGATTTTTGGAAAATACACAAGCAAAGGAACATTGGATTGATTGTACACAATCAATGACACATTTACAGAGCTTCACTTTTTGCAAGTAAGCCCCTTGATTTAGCACTACTTTGACACACTGCACAGCCTACATGTCCTTCAATCCAAAGCGGTGGTTCCTTACCATTTTTCCTTGTAGCCCTTTCTAGCTGTGCCTAAGTAGAGTCAAGCTTCCACAGGACTCACTTAAAAAGTGATACGTCTATCCAAAAGTAGTATCAATTCTCATGGCTGACATTGGTTTTAACCCGATAGGATATGCATAAACATCACGCATCTATCAAAAGACCTTTGAAGAAAATATCTGTGGTTTCATTGTTTTAATAAGTAAATGGGGCAGAGCCCTTTGACCACCTAAAACTTCTCCCCCTGTCCTAGAAGGACCTGGATCCTAGGATGGTAAGCAAAGGCAAAGTGTTTCTCTACCTTTTTATGTAATTGTGCCTATGCAGGGTCTAGCCAAAGACCCGCACAAAAGGAAGGACACATTGCTGTCCAAAACGAATATCTATATTCGTTGTTGACATCTAGATAGTATAGGTGGACAGATGCAGGTACTGATCAAAAGTCCTTTGAAGAAAACATTTAGCATGTTTGTTATATCTCTCTCTCTATCTATAATTTATATGTGTATGTATATCTATATCTATATATATGTATATATGTATGTATGTATGTATGTATGTGTATATATGTATATATGTGTGTGTGTGTATATATATATGTGTGTACATATATATCTGTACACATATATATACATACATACATACATATATACATAGATATAGATATAGATATACATACACATATAAATTATAACACACACACACACACACACACACATATATATATATATATATATATATATATATATATATATATATATATATATATATATATATATATATATATATATATATATGTATTTGAGTCTATCTTGCACGGCTGCCCAAGGCCTCCAGTTTTGTAAGATGTGCAAAAAAAAGTGCCTACTACATTGAAAGTTAAGTGTTGTGATTTAGCAATACTTACACCAACTCCAATGGTCTGATTATCAGACTTTTGGAATTGCCTGAATAATCAATTAATCAACAGATTTTGAAACCCTAATCAGATAATGACCATCATCATCATTTCACTATGAGAAATCTGCGTAGAATACCAAGATTTTTGCCAAGTAGTCAGATTGTGTGGTGCATGTACACTTCTTAATGTAATATATTTTGTTCTATCTTCACACAATTAACGTACACCTGCAGCAGAGGAAGACGAATTAATAGCAAACATGGCAAGCAGCAGGAGCACTGGAAAGTACCATTTGTATCCAAGATAAAGAATATAAATATAAATCATCAGCTGAATGTTGAAATACTTTCTCACTTAAATCGTATTACTAAAAGGGTAGGGACAACATTATAGTGGGTAGAAGACATGTAATGAGCCAGCTGTTTATCATCAAAATAACAAAATCATGTAAACTAGCTTTTCAAGTATTCGGCTGCTGAAATACATGTAAACACTTTAAATCAGAATATTCTCATAAACTGATTATTTCCAGTTGTCTCATTTATGTGTGCATGTAAATGGGCCCAGTGTGTCAGTTACATGTATAATCACTCCAATGCTGTTGCTCGAGCTTGTTGCACATGAAAAATCACTGAGACATGAGAAGCTCTTAGCCCCTACTGCAACAATCTATGGCCTAGCTTCCACATGGGTTCCCTCCTTCAGGGACAGAGCTGATGGCCACTTTCACGACTAATGTATTTATTTACTATTAAAATTTACTAAAACAAACCCTCTTCAAAAAGTATTGTACCGTCCTTGTAACAACTCAGAGAGCTTTGCATGCTTATGTTTACTTGTCAAAACAAGGATGGCAAAATCAGCAAGAAGACAAGCCATATTCCATGGTCAACAGGGGTATTACATATGAGCTTTAGTGTTTTCAACAAGATGAGCCAACTCTTTTCTGCTCTCTTTATCACAACTATTATTATGCTGTATTTGTCAAGTCAACTCAGTCTTCTTATGTCTCTCACTTCCCCATTTTTCAGACATGCTACGGGCCCGCCAGGAGGCATTGGCTGCAGCAGTTAGGAATCCAGCGGCCTTAGAAGCTCACCTGCCGTCCGCGGGAAGCTCTTCATCATCCAGCCAGAGACGCAAACAGGGTCTGCCGCAGCATCGAGATGCACATTACACAGACAGGTATGAAAGAAGTAGACAAGCAATCTGTTGCCACACAAATGGCAATGTTAGCCATGCCATGGCTCCCTTTTATGCTAAAACTCTGTCCTCACACATAAACACGCAAATAATTAACCTAGGCCCCCGCTGATGTGAGCTCATGAAAGTGAAAATCACAAAGGGACAGTGTTTGAGAAAAAAAACACATCAGTAGTTGAACAACTAGGAGGAGTTAATCACCTGCCAGCTTGCATCTCAACACCACTGTTATTTTTTCCCTTCCATACCTCTGCCCATTCCTGGCTTCACCAGATCTGATCTCATATTTGGCTTCCTCAGTGTGCCTCCGTGCACGTTTGTACATGTGGATTCACGTGCATCTCCACATACATGGCTGAACCGAGGATCCAATAACCTCTTGGCTACAACTGTGGAGCTGCACGCTTGCATCCCCCCCCCCCCCAAGCGTTGGCCCCTGCGCCTCCCAAACAAAGCCGGGGGCAGCGGGAGTGGGCGGGTAATTGCTTGTCGATTATTTATGTGGCACGGAGAGGGGCGGGGGATCGATAATGGGCCGGCGGTGCGGCAGCAGCGGGGGGAGGTGTGTGTGTGTGTCTGTGTGAGACTCAGAAGGGGGGTGGTGGGGATATAGGCAGGAAGCTGAGCGGCCAGGCGCTGTGTGGTGCAGCTCTGGGAGGCTGTGGGGGTGTATTTATTGTGTGTGTGTTGAAGCGAGGGGGGGGTGCTGATTGTGCCTGTGTGTGTTTGTTTGTTCCATTTTTCAAGCTGGCGGTCTGCATGTGTGTTCATCTATGCGGACTGGATTTGGGTTTGTTTGTGTGAATATGTCTGCTAATTTGTGAGTGTGTGCTCGTGAGAGGCCAGTAGTGCAGCATGAATATAGTCAGTGAGCCGCGGCTGTTCTCCGACAGCACACAGAGTAATTAGCCACACAGGACCAGAGAGAGTTAACTAGGCATCACGCTCTTTCCCTACATCCATCTCTTTCTCACCTTGGCTTCTTTGCCCTCAATGTGTTTGTTTAAAGGGGAATATTAAAAGATTGAGATCTAGAATTAGTAGAAAAACTTGTTTTGCAGCCATTTCCATCCCCTATCCCATTGTCCAAATAAGAACATGTAAAGGTAAACATATAGAATGTTATAAAACATGCATTGCATTAATATACCTCTCCTACATTCATTAGAGGGCCAAACATGTGGACAAATTCTCCTCCTAACTTTGGTTCAGAACTGTTTATTCTTTTCGGCTCAGCATTCGACTGTTTATCCCTTTCCGCTTAACCCTAAAAAGCAGGATTTTTGGTCTGTGGGAGGAAGCTAGAGTACCCAGAGAGAACCCCTGCATACACAGGTAGAACATGCAAACTGCACACAAAAACATCCTGACCAACACAGAGACACCTAAGTGCACTATTTGCTGCACCATCATACAGCCCACCCATAGATTATTTAACCTGACACACTGGATGGACTACTCAACATATTTCAC
Organism: Cetoscarus ocellatus; assembly: GCA_037902135.1. Lineage (NCBI taxonomy): Eukaryota > Metazoa > Chordata > Actinopteri > Labriformes > Labridae > Cetoscarus > Cetoscarus ocellatus. Next base: position 219,795 of record JBAMNC010000455.1, on the reverse strand, counting down.
TTGTCCACATGGGCAACAGCCCATAGAAAGTGTTTGGGAATGGGCAGAACCTTTCAAAAGCATATCCAGCAGGTGATTGGACAGTAGTTCCATCAGTCACATTTACTGGGCCAATCAGATAATGTACACTGCGCAACTGCTGCAGTGTAAAATACAAAACATGAAATAATTTAACTGAACAAACTCTTACCAAAGCATGCCAGAAGTAGAGCCAAACCACAAAATGCTTTCAGTGTTATTTTTTTTTCATTTAATAAAAAAATGTGGTCCTGATCTTATAAAACTGCTTCTGAAGCTGTTAGCACCCATGCTAATCTCTACATGCAGTCACTTTCTGCTGTCGTCATGCTCATAGCTTTCACCTCTTCCTGCTCTAAAGGAAACTGATTGGGCTGTACCACTTTGGGCTGTTCACAGTAGTATTGGAGCTTGGCAAGAGTAATCTCCAATTACAGACATTTAATCAAGCAGGTCCAGCTGTGCTGCAAGGTTTCTGATTATTATGATTGAAAAACTTTGGGTAGGGGGAAGAAAATATAAATAAAATTTTTGACATTTTATAATTGCTAGGAGAATAAGAGTAAAGTGAAGAAAATATCTTTAAAAAGAGAAAAACACATTAAGAATGTGAATAAATGATGGGAGCTCTCCAGCTTTCTCTTTCCCTCTCTCTTTCTCTAACTCTCACTGTGGCTCACCTTTCCATCGACCCCTCATCATTGATTATCTGGGGCCCATTAGGGCCCATTGTTAAAAACAAATCATTAGGGCCGCTCAATGGGCTTAGAGCCTGGCGCTCCATTTGTCTGGCCTTAAATGGCACTAAGCTCACCAAGCATCTGCAAGGCAAATAGGGGGGGACAGAGAAAAGCAAAGAGAGAGGGAGGGAGAGAAAAACATGGGAGCTTTAAATGTGGATGAAGAAAGGGGGAGGCAAGAGAGGAGAAAAAGAGGAGAGGAGATGGAGAGAGAGAAAGATGAACCAAAATAGGAAGAGAAGAGATCGAGAGAGTATGAGATAAGGGGAGGGAGGAAAAGAGCAAGAGAGCGGGCGAGAGAGAGAGAGAGAGCGGCGAGCGTGGAGGGAGCCTCATCCATTTTAATGAGCTTCCTGTGTAAATGTGTTCCTGCGGAGAAGGAGCTGAGGGCGGCCGCGCGGCGCTCCTAATCCCCCCACGCTCCTGTCATTAAGGGCAGCCCTGTCACACATACACACACACACCCACACACACAGACTCAGGCACATCAACACACACACAAACTGGCTAGGCTGCAGTGGGACGGGACTGCTGTCGCCACTCTGACAGGTCGTCACACACCAGTGAATTCCCTAGGAGCCCCTGGCCTCACTGCAGGCGGAGAAAGAGGGAGAGAGAGAAGTAGGGAGAAAGAGAGAAAGAGAGAGTTGTGATTTAGTTTTGTGTGATTTTTAGCCCACCTTCCATTTGTGAATCTGCCTATTCTGAGCCTTGTGCAAAAACTAGGTGAATGTTTTTGCCTCATCTTTTTATAGCACGTATGTGGTTTGCCAACAAAATGTACAGATAGGGCAGTAAGAAAAACCACACAACAACAGCAACACACACACTCATAGACACACACTTAGCCCCAGAGCAACACGACTAATGTCTGCCACTCCTCCCTTAAAATTGCCTCCTATAAAAGGAGGAAGAGAGGGAGAGATGGAGGAAGGGAGTGGAGGGGAGCGTCCGACACTCTTTCTCTCCCTCTCTTTCTCTTTCTCTCCCTCTGTCTCTCTCTCTCTCTCTGTCTGTCTCTCTCCCCCCGTGATTAGGCCTAATTATGGTGGTGCAGACGCCTGGCAGCCCCAGTCATGCAGCTTTAATTGACCGTTATTCATCTGCGGGCTAACGGTAGGCAAGGGTAGGCGGTGCAATGAGAGGAAAGAAAGAGAGGGAAAATCAGAAAGGGGGTTGGGGTCGGGGTGGGTGATGAGAGTTTGGCATGCGGGAGCTGTGGCGGGGGTGGATGGGAGTTTTGCGGGCGCCTGGACGTAGCCTAGTGAAACTGTGCGTCGCAAGGCTAATTGCTAGCCCCAAGGGATTAGGCCAGGTGATTACACACTGGGCGGTGTAATTACATAAGCAGCGGCTAGCGGGGCCCCGGCTCACGGCTCCGGGGTCACGCGCCGCAGCCCTCACCCAAGATTAATTGGAGCTGCCACTGGAGTGCGAGGCACCGCCGGAGAGAGCGGTTATACGATTAGCATTAACATTTCAGTGGCGGAGGCGATCGATGAATGGTTTTCATCCCCGCCCCCCCCCCCCCCCCCCCCCCCCCCCCCCACACACACACACACACACACACTCACAGAACATGCTCCAACCCCCCCACCCCCCACCACCACCACCACCACAACCACCACCAACATCTCATCTCCTTGCTCACTACTAGCAGCTCCTGACTCTACTTTTCCCCCAGCATTTAGCGAGGCAGGAGACTTGCAGGCGCTAGCTAATTTGAACACGTTTGCAAAACAATTTTTGCGGTTGCAGGCATCCCGGTGTTGGTTTTGATTTTGTTGTTTTCCTCAGTGTGTTTCCCATGTGTGCTTTGGTGTGGTGACAGTCACAGGCAGCCAAGCTCTGATTGGTGTGATAGCAGGAGCTCAGGAGAAGAGGGAAGAGGAGAGGTGTGGCAAGGAGAGCTCAGAACAGATCCTGAAACAGCTTTGATTTGAGACCCCCATCGGGCAACATCACCCACTTCTCATACTTGCACTTTGAAAGAGTCATAATGCAGATGCCCCACTGCTCTTACAGCTTTTTATCTCCAAAAATGTGCCCCTGTGCTCATGAAGATGAACACAAAACTGAGAGTAAAACAAAGGACACAAAAAATAAGAGAGAAAGAGAAGAACTTAGGTTGGATCTAAAGGAATGACAAAAAGGAAGTAAAGGTGGAGAGAAGGAACATGATGAAGTGATGGCAAAGGAGTGAAGAAAACAGCAAAAGAGGGAAGGAACAAGACATGTAGATCAGAGGTCAAAGAGAAGTAGAGGGGTGGGACTACAGAAAAAAAGGGGGAGAGAGAACCTGAGACGAAGAGCGAGAGAGAGAGAGAAAGAGAGAGAGATGGGATGAAAGGTGAGAGGAGCCTCTCCCCCTTCAGGAGGACAAAAGACGGAGCCAATAATGGAGAGGCCTTTTCAGGAGCAGAGGTTGCAGGACGCTCCATCTTTTCAATGCTTTCAATGCAGCTCTAGAGAGTAAGAAGGAGAGAGGGAGGGAAACAGGGCGAGGGGCGTTCAAAAAAAGGGGAGAGACGAGAGGAGGGATGAGTGTTAATTAGAAGGTCCTTCAGCCCGTGGCCCCGGTCAAGATGCAGGGGCCGCCCCAGCTGTCGGAGCATGACACACTGGCATTGTGCATTCAGCCCTCATTATGTGCGTGGATCTAGAGTTGTGTGTGTGTGTGTGCAAGTGTGTGGCAGCGGGGGAAGGAGAAGGCTGCAGTCCAGGGTACAGCAATGGCCAGCGGCGCTTGCTGCGGCGTGACAAGACTGATGAGGCACTGGGGCGACACAGGGGCCTCTGGAGCTCCGCTGATAAAAATACACTGCATCATTGGTGTGGCACTGTGCGCATACACACACATGAGGGTAGACTGGATTTCTGAGGAGCAGAGATGACCACACTTAGTAAAAGATTTTATTTAACAGAGGGAATCATTCATTTTACTTTAATACACTGCATGATCTTGTTATAATTTTAGAGAGCCCTTCAATCCATGAACCAGTGTCGTTTTCTGTGTGTGTGTCCACAGAGATCTGTCCCACCCTCCACCTCTACTATCACCTCCAACTGCTCCTCACATCGCCCTGGGACCCCACCTGAGGCCCCCTTTCCTGGGCATGCCCTCTGCTCTTTGCCAGGCCCCTGGTGAGTCAACAGTGATGCTGAGGCTAAATAAATCTTACTTAGACAGAACAAGTACACATTCATACAGAACACCTGGCTGACAGGTACCGGTATATATCATACAACATAAAGAAACATTTATGTTACAAAAAAAATCCTTTAGGAGAGTATGTAAATATACTTACTTAGATTTGGAAGCTGTAGGGTAATACATTTAGAATAATGTTTTGAAGGACCATAGGACTTTGAATAAAAGCCTATCAGTATTTAGGCCCTGTAGCCTGTTCAGTCAGCAATGCATATGCTCTAGCTGAGAGGTCATGCAAGATGGAAAATACACTTTCAGTGTTTTTATGCGAAAGTACAACCAAAGCCTGTCTACAGCCTGAACCAGCTGACAGTGAGCAAGAGGTGGTGTACAGCCTTGACTGCTTGTGAGTGAGTCATGGGGCAAGGTTAATATCCAAAGTAATTATAATATTGTTGCAAGAATGAAATTCTGCGTTAATAGACAGTCATTGAAAAGCACTATTTAATGCAGTTTTCTTATGGTGCTGCCTCTTATGCTTTATTGAGTCAATAAAAACATGGACTGATAAATTATGTTAAAGGTTCCATATTTTGCTCCTTTTCTTCAACATGGATCCTTGATGTCTTCATTAAACATTAGTAACATGCTTTGGTCCAAAAAGCCTATGAATCAAGCATAGCTGCATTCTTTCCATGCTCACATAACCCCTCCATTCAGAATGGCTGGTTTTTATGGCGGTCGCCTTAATATGCTAATAAGCCAGAGCAGAGCAGCGGCCAACACAGTAACATACAGGGACTGAACGATAGTCCTGCAGTGGATCTCGAGCGAAACGGACAGTCCTGAACACACACAAACAAACATCACAGGCTAACGCACAACATGCTAACCTCGGCCTAGTCACCACAGTGGGACATAGTCCGGGCCTTAGCCTACCATCTGGGCTAATGTTAGCAGAAACGGAGGGGTAAAAGGGTGGGTAAAGGACTGATTATATTCAGCCAATTGTTAAACTTCTCTTGACTCATGTAAGAATGCTTATACATTTAGGTTTATCCTTCAGACTTTCAACAAGTAACGTGAACATTGATAAACATGTTGTGCAGTTACCTCTGGTTCACTTCCTCCTGCTGTTAGCATTAGCTTCTAGCAATGAACAAAATAAATAATACACGGCATTAAAATACTCACATTTCCATCATCAGGTTTGGCGACGGATTGTTGGTACTGAGGCTGGTAGCCTATATGTGAAGATATATGTGGCTGTTTACAGCCAACAACAAAGCAGTGATAGGTTTTAGGTCTAGACATGGCGTATGCTGATTTCACGCTAATGGTAAAATCAACAATGGTGGCACTTAGCACAGAAATTTCTCAAGCCGGGGGGTGGGGATACTCAGGTAGAGGTAGGCTTATGCCATTGAAAATGCTTGTTACGTAACAGTATATCCACAGACTCAACAGCTCACCAAATACCACGAGTTTACATTTATGCAGCCTGCTAAATACAGGTTTTGTGTCTACTCTCACATGTGAGAGCAGACAAAAATGTGTTCAAAAAGTGATTTTTGCATAATATGTCCCCTTTAAATGGTAAACAAAGCAAAAATGATTTTTTTTAAATGTTAACTTAAAAACATTTTAAATGTGTCCTCTTGGTGTGTTCTCATTTGATGGTTTGATGTATTGTGTGAAGCCCTTTGAGTTGCCTGTTATTGAATTGTGCTTTACAAGTTAACATGCCTTACCTTTTAACTTGATATCTCAAATATCTGAACATTTTCCCTCTGGACTGGCTTACTGAAGAGCCGACATGCTGCCATTTTCTTCACAGGCATATATTTTTTGTCTCTCATAGGCTATGGTTTCCTCCAGCCAGCTCAGGCCGAGATCTTTGCTCGTCAACAGGAGATGTTGAGAAAGCAGAATCTGGCCAGGTGTGTGCACACATTGTACTGTTAGAGTTGTAATAATTGTGAAATTGCTGCAGTCAAAAATGGGTAATGAGAAAAAAATGTCAAGAATAGCTTTAGGGTAGGACTTTGGGTAAAGCTAACTCAAAGAAGATACTTCAACCTTTCTCCCACAAGCATCTGGAATAAAGTCTGGAATAATGTGTGAATGCTGATACCAAAATCATTGACCAGGACTTTAGAGTTAAACCTGAGAGCCTCCTTGTATAGTTTGTTTTGTAAGTGAATGAGCTCATGTGTCGTTTCAGACCATTTATGGTAAGTGATTGAACATGATGCTGTCATGTTGTACAAGGGGAACTTCATCATACGTTGATGTTCTTGTAACAGGTTCTTTCTTTTTTTGGTTCACATTTGTATTTTTGAAACATGTAAAAGATGTTATAGTGATATTAAAACAAAATGAGCTATAATGAAGGGGTCCCCATTTTTTTGCCTTAGAAGGTATGTTTTTAGTTATCAACAACAATCTGATGAGCTGATGTGTATGCAAGGGCAGGTTTAGACAATGATCACAGGTTGTTTAAAGTTCAGTTGTGAAAACAGCTTTACATTTTATCTCACACATATGCAGGCAGTGTAAAAAATGTTCAACATCTGGCCTGATTATTAAAGTCCTGTTGTGCTCCTCTGCTCAGACTGGAGATGTCGGCAGAGCTGCTGAGACAGAAAGAGTTGGAAAGTCTCCACCAGCGACAGCAGCAGCACCGTCTCCTGGGCTCCGATCCTCTGGGGGCTTTACCTCCTGGCCTCCCCCCAGACCATCCAGCCCTGCGGAGCCTCCACGACATCCCAGAGGGCCACCCTCTACGGGAGGAACTGGTGCGACGCTCAAATTCAATGCTGGTGCTTCGCCATGGTGCTGTTACACCCCTCCTTACCCTCAATCACCAGCAGCAGCAACCTGGAGCCCCCTCCACACCCAAAGACAGCCAGGCACAGAGCTCAGCTGTGAGGCAGGATGCTGAGTCCAGGAAGACCCCTCACAGGGGCCCCAAGTCCCAGCTCTGTGCTGGGGACCACACAGGCGGAAGAGAGGACAGGGGGGGTGAGGGAGAAAGAGAGATGCAGGACGAGGAGATGAAGGACTCAGACAGTGACTCAGAGATGTGTGAGGACAGAGTCAGTGCCATGTCCAGCAGTAAAACCAGGGACACAGAGAGAGACAGAGGGAAGGAGGGCTGCAGTAAAGGAGCATGTGATGGTGCCAAAGAGAGTGGAGGGGGCTCAGGGAGGCTGAGCGCCCCCTGTAGCTCAGCAGGCACAGAGTCGCCCAGTCATCACCTCTTCACTGCTGGACTGGCCAAAGCTGATGTGAAGTACCACCTGCCGCCTGCATTCATACCACCGCTGCCTGCTCTGCACGCCCAGTCGCTGCCCTTTGGATTCCCGTACGCCAACCCCTACTTCCACACTGGTGAGACACACACACTCACACACACACACACTCACGTTTGTAGGCCGACATGTGAAACCCATTAGCGTCACTCTCTGTGTGCGTGTCTCCAGTGAGGAGACCTCTCCCTGTCAGGGGCCCTGCCTCTGACCCCACTGTGACCCTCGCACTCACCACAAAGCAGCACCGCCACGTGGGCAGAAAAAGGGAGGAGGGCTTGTTTGTTACACACTGTGCAGACACACACACACCGTACACTTGCACACACCACACGCGTCATAAATCTGTGGAGATCAGGACACTCAAACTTAAAAAGAAACCTTTCATAAAGGAGTTTATCATAATGTAAGATTAATTTATACAGCGGTTATAATATTATTGGAATTATTTTTGGCTTTTGCTTTTCTGTCCTGTTCTTTTTTCTCTGTTTTTTTTGTTTGTTTTATTTGCTGATTTGTTAGTTTTTTTATTCAGTTACAATGCTTATTCATAGCTTATGTGAACACCATTATAATTTTTTTAACACTGGTGGTGCCAGCCACGTTCGACCTCCCAAAGCTTTTCACACAGCCCCCAAAATATATTTTCAAAACTCAGAAAATCATAGGAAGAAAACACATGTTGTGGTTTTAAGGGTATCTCTTTTTTGTTAAAACCCTGCAGCTATTAAAACAACCCCAAACAATTGAGATTGAAGCAGTTTTATAAGAATGACTTCATGTGTGATCCTGTTTGCAGAAAGCCACCTGTCAGCTGTTAGTAGTGAGAATTGAATAAGGAATATGAGTGTCAAACACAGCAATGGGCAACACAACAATCCAACAGATAAATAGCCTAAAATCTCAGTTGCCACCATGTGGCTGACATCAGCATAAGTGGTTGGGATTGATTTCACATTTAAAGGTAAAGAACCACATAGACTTTGAAAGAAAAACAGATAATAAAACATTCAATCATTCAATCAACAATCATTAAGTAATCAGATAAAAATACAACAAATTGATCACTTAATCTATTTAAAATGTGTCCCCTACAGTGTCTTACCAAGAAAAAAAGAGCCCTTGTAAAAATATTATTGATGGCCCTGCCTTACTGGCCTGGTTTCTCTCACATGTACAACTGACCCCTCTTAATTAACTGGGAGAAAATTAGGCGAATTGGTTTTATTTTTAATTTCTCATATTTGGAAATTTAATACAATTAACCACACAAGATATGAACTGAACGAAACTTTGCATACAGCAAGCATGTGCTGCTTGTGAGTGTAAGTTAAACTAGGCCTAGTTGATAAAAATCTGTTTGGGTATTTGTGTTCAGGAGGAAGTTCTTAAAAGACAGCGTAAGAAAATAGTTTAAGTCACAGCTTTAACCTCTGCTTTTACCAAGCTGATCCAAATTGTAATTCACTGTGCCTGACATAAAACATATCAGACATGTCAGTTAGCACGTTGCTATTCAGACTAAATCGAAAAAACCTGTCACTTTTATTCACTCTTGTTTGTAATACACAATACATTTTCAGTTTTAATTTTCTTGAAAAGCGTTATTCTTATTTCAAGTTTAGTAAACAAAAAATAACAAAAGCTTTTGTTCTTTTGTTTGTTTTTGGTAATAATAAACTTGATTTTCACCAAAAGCAGCTTTGACCTCTTAATTCACACTTGGATAGACCAAACTTGGATTCACTGTATCTCTCTATTAAATGTGTTGAATTTGTGTAATCCTGACCTTCTCCGTTACATAGCTGTGGTTTGTAATGCAGACACAAACAAACCACTTTCTCTGTTTCTAAAGACTATGAGGCGTCTAGGGTAAAGTCAAAGAATTGAATCTTGTTTAACTAAAGATAACTTATTTGTCAATAAATTACAAAAAGAGGCCTCAGATCAACCAGTGAGGTCTGATTTATGGCATGACTGGTTTTCACCAATTTCAAAACGCAGTACTTTTGGGCCAGAAGGTTTTTCTGAGACTTATTTGGACTAGTTTGTGTTTTAGGATTTACAGCTTAAAACATGAAAGATCAACATGTTCCTGTTTTTTAAAAGCTACTTTGTACTGTGTGTTTATATTGACACATCATTTTCACCCGCTGCTGCTCTCTCAGGCTCTATGGGAGGTCTTTTCATGGATGGGGAGGACTCAGCCACAGCAAACCCTGCGGAGGACATCAGCAAGTGGAGTGTGGAGGACGTGTGTGGCTTCATAAGCAGCCTGGCCGGATGTGCTGAATACACACAGGTGAGGATACCAGGGAGTAAAGAGAGACAGAGAGACAAAGAGAGAGAGAGAGGAGAGGATGAGGCCAGGGGCAGGCTCACCGCTGATCATAGAAGAAAAAGAACAGATGAAGCTCAAACTGCAGTACTAATGGAGTTTCTCTGATTATGTTTTAGACAGAAGTTTTTCCCAACTTTATTGTGAATGTGTGTGGATGCTTGAATGTTTATGTTCACAAATGCTGTCTTATTTTCGTGTGATCAAGGTTTGATTTAATCATATAAAAACTTTTCTTGTTTGTAAAAAGTGCGACATTTTTGACTGGGCTTAGCTGGAGGCAAAACAGTCCTTTAGAAACGTCAGCCGGTGCTGGCAGGAAAATTGTTTTTGTCTTTTGAAATATAATACAAACTTTTCTGATAATGTGGCTTCAAATACTCTCTGAAACTGAGAGTGTTACTAAAAAGTAACGTTCACACTGACACATGAGAGCAGACTGGATAACTTCTAGTATTGAGCCAGTTCTATTTTACCACTTTTTTGACCATGTCTACATGGGCTAGCATCCATTTTAGGCATTCAGATACTTGGTTGACTGCACTCAAGTACGTGCAATGTCTTTATGTTTTACCAATATGTATTTAGTTCTGAGCCGTGGTTTAATCACATCTGTCCAGAATTGTTGAGTATCCTTGTATGCTATGTGCAGTGAAGTGAAATGAATGGGGCCAGAATAGCCACAGTGTAAGAGACTGGCAGTGCTCTCCAACAACTTTTCTTCTTTATTTTTTTATCAAAACACTTAAAATAAAATGCGACAATGTAAGCAAATAACTAGCAAATAAACCTTGTGGGGTGGTGGCTGTAGTTAAATAACAACTAAATGAAAAATGATGAGTGAATAGTGTGTTGTTTACGCTGCATCAAAGACCAACGTAATCTGTGTATAATGAGAGCTGGCTTTCATTTGAAAGATATCTTTCCTTCCTTTTTATTTTTGTTGTTGATTAATGGAAATTGAAAAAAAAAAACAAAAAAAAACGTAATGGGACCAAAGGAAAAGCTGTTTGAAACCAGGACCGGCTTTTATGACTGAACTGAGCCAAATGACCCAGATCTCCCTAAGTGGCAGTAATTCCCATCACAAGGGTAAGGTTGGGTGAGAGGTAGTAATAAAAAAGATATTAAAATTAAGATTAAAAATATTTTTACAAGGCAAAAAACAGCTCTCTTTTTGCCTCATGTCAGACTGCCATAGATTATATCAATTGATTGGATGATGTCGGTATAATTAACCTTTTTTTTCAAATTTAACTTTTAATGTAATTTTCATAAGTTAGTCCCCTGTGCAAGTCTGTGGTGGAGGTTTATCATGTCTGCCAAAATTTGGATGAAAAACATAGGGAGATTTGGGACAGTCGATCTACCACCAATGACCCTTTGCCATATAACTCTAAACTATAGATCAAAAACCAAACAGATTTAAGATTAAAATTGACTTTTAATAGACAATGTCAAAGCACTGTTTAGAAAAGTGCACAAAATAATTCATGTCTTACAAATTTTTCAAACTCAAAACTTAAAAAAATGTTGAAAAATAAGTATGTACAACCCTGACATTCATACATGATCAACATTTTTTTCTATGTGAGCTGTATTTGTGACTCAGTGAGCATTATTTCCCCCAAAACCCTTAAATTTCATGCCCCCCTCTATCACTCCTACATTGACTGGCATCAGGCAGCTTCAGGTAAATTTCCTTCAGCGGGGGACATGTGTGAACAAGCAAGTAATGAAATTTTCTGAGTATCTGTAGATTGCAGTGAAAGATCTGAGGTGCATGTGTAAAAAGGGCTTAAATTACTGAGAGGCTGCTGAACTACAACTATTACAATCATCACAGGCCTGGTGTTGCCTCTTATTGAGGTTTTATAAAGCTGATTCATTTACAGAAAAAAATATCATGAAACTTAATGAGATAAACAGTCATGTATTTGTGAAGAGGCAGAGGAAGCTTGATTTGCTCCTATACACTGACATTCAAGCTTAACAAACCTTTAAATACAATGTTTGAAAAAACAACAGTTAAATAATCACATTTAGTTTTTGCTGCTGCAGTCATTTTAATGGTGGTGAGAAATCTCTGCTAAAGTGGCTCCACTCTAGGATATGGGGGGAAAGACACAAAATCCAATTCCTACTCCATGCAAAATGGATTAGTAAAGTTCAGCTGAAGCTAATATGAGGCTTTAACTGTCTCAGTCAGCCAAATCAAGAGAGTGTATTCCTAATCACCCTCTTCTTAGCAGCAATTTCTCTCTTATAGCTTCAGATGAACTTTAGAAATTATTTTATAGGGCCTGACGGGGAAGTTTAAATATCTCATCTTTATATTCATGTCAGGCTGTGAATTTACGGACAGTTGGGGCAGAAGGATTCAAACTACTAATTTGCACAATGTACAGACTGAAACAAAGAATCCTTAAAGAGACAATTCTGTTTTACTTTACTGTGGATGTTTGACAAAATCTAATAAGCCATTATTTTTAGACTCAGAGCTGATAAAGATGCCAGTATATGTTGATTAAATTCATATTTTTCATGTTTGTTTTTAGTTTGAACCTGAGATATACCTGTTACTCTTGTTGATAAAATCTGTTTTAGAAACAGGCTTACGATGAGACAATGACTGTACCATGATTTAAAAAAATGTTTTCTTTTTCAAATACAGACATGAAGTTATCTGAAAGACAGTAATTCCTTGGATTTCATTCACAGTATTTGCAAAATGCAGTTTTTACAGTAGCCAAGCCTCATGTGCCTTTTTAGAGCTACAATCATCTCTGTAACAACCTGACAGCCAGTGAGCTTTGTAAAAAATAAATTGTGTCCCATTCAAAAGACAAAACACCAGGGTTTCAGTTGAGCTGCGTCAACCTTCATATATATATATATATATATTTTTTTTTTAAAAAGGCCTTTAGGAGTGACATGGACAGGGCTGGGAGGGGGGAGAATCAAGACACACCCACTCACTCCTCAGTGCTGTTCCTATAAACCAAATTATGTGCTGCTTTTGTAGATTTGATCAGTATCAATATCATCATAATCATCTGAAGGTAGAATAATGACAAGATGACTGATTGTAAAATGGTATATGCTCCATCAAAAAACAAACGAAACTGGGTGTATGTGTTTCCTAGGTCATTTAACAGAAAAATGTTTTATTTGTAACACAAACACAACCCACACTGCTAGCAGTTCACAGCAACACCTGCTCTGCCCCCTCAATGGGGTTGATTTGCCAAAAAAAGCCATAAAAAGTCTCTTTTGCATGTCAAAGTCTTAAACATTAGAACATTATCTGTCCGTATGCATGCACATGCTACCCCTTTGTCTTCATCTCGTTTTCTGTTTTGGAGCCCAATTCATCTTGAAGTCCCAGGTATATAATGTTTAGTACCCTTGGTTGTTATATTTTAAATATAAAATAACAATCTGACATTAACAAATCAGCCCTTAAGCATAGTATAAAAATATATCTAAGTTTCTACACCTTGTTAATTGTTTGCTCTGTATTTGTTTATCCCATTTTAAATCTTACAAGTCTTCACTGTGATAATAAAAAAACTGAAGGAGAAGAGTCAAACTGGTAAATGATGGTAAATGGTACTGTAGAAGACAAGCTTAAATATTACCAAACTTGAGCTAAAAAAAAAAAAAACAGTATAATTGCAATCTTAGGCAAAAAACTACACTACCCATATTCTGAAACTAAGATAAAAGTTGTGGAAAAAGTGAGTTATCCAAGATGAGGTCAACAGAGACAAAAAAAATAACAACACACATAATCTACCTGTCATTGGAGATCAGATAGAAGAACAAAATCACCTGCAGCAACTGAATTCAACTCCTGGAGAGCAGTCACTATGCATAATTCCTACACAGAATAGAGGATTTAAATGCTTTGAACCCAAATGTCTCAGTTTGGACTCTTGACTGATCAAAAATACCACTTAAGTGCTGTATACTGTATAGTGGTTTCTAGGCAAAGTGGTGCTACTGGGGTTTAGTTGTACTTGAAGCAGCTTACACTTTGAAATGGAAGTTGAATTAAATTAAAGTGTTTTTAAACAAACATGTTTACAGGGTGGTTCCCAAACATATTCATGACTTAGTACTTGAAATAACTCAAAAGAAAATCTTCAGTGGAAAAACTAAACTAGCAATATTTCAGACACCTAAAGCTATTAGTGGAACAAACATTAAATATGAGTAATAAGGATGGGAATAATAAAAAAAATCTGCTCAAAACTGTAATCTTCAAAGATTAGCATTATGGTACATTCAGCCAGTATGTACATCTGATGTACAGTGCTCAGCATAAATGAGGACACACCTTCAGATTTGTCAGAAAACCTTTAGTTTCCTTTCAAAATCAACATTTTCTATGGCATACTATACCTCAAAGTACTCCCCCAAATGTGGGTCATTGATTGCAAACAAGATTTTTTAAGTTGCACACAAAAAAGTATTTTTCTTAATTTAGATCAGGATGCAAAAAGGAGTACACCCCAATCAAAGCTGTGGGAGCAAAGCTAAATTTTAGTTATCATATTACCATTCTTTTCATCTTATGGTAAAAGAAAATGTTATGTTAAACTCAGCTTTGTCAAAATGTTGGAAATTGTTCTTTTGTTCATTAAGACATTGAGTAATAAATTAATTTTAATAGGGGGTGTACTCATTTATGCTGGGCACTGTATGTGGTGTAAGTATCGGCTGACATTCTCATCGGCAGATACCAACATTTTGTGGATAATATTGTGCATCCCTAACAACTGGCTGTTCAAAAGACCACTGTTTTGTAGATTGTGTGAATGAGCATGTGGTGTGTTGAGTGTGTTCCTGTGTGTGTGTTTGTTGGGTCTGTGGCTGAAGCAGCTGTGTCTCTGCCAGGTGTTTCGGGAGCAGGCCATCGATGGAGAGACTTTACCACTGCTCACTGAGGAGCACCTGCTCAACACCATGGGACTAAGGCTGGGGCCTGCACTCAAGATCCGCTCTCAGGTACACACCCCACAGACCTGCTTGTGAGTGTGTGTTTGTGTGTGATCAAATGAACTGGTGTGTGTTTGAATGTGTGTTTCTGTTCATAGGCCCAGACAAACTGTTAGTGTAGCATAGATGATCCCCTTCAAGTAGCCAGCCCCTTAGACAGCAGCCTCTCTTCTCTCTCTTTTTAACACACAGCATTAGCTCAGTGTTCAGCTGCCAACCAGCCGCACTGACAGTCATGTGATCTACTTTCGTCTCTTCAGGTGGCGCGGCGTTTTGGCAGGCTTTTCTACATGACTGGATTCCCGCTGGCATTCCCGTTTCCGCCTTCTGCCGCACTGCGCCCCCCAGAACGGGATCGGGACCCCCTGACAACACCATCTGACACCCCTCTGCCCCTCTCTCTGTCGTTGCCCCACAGACCCACCTCCACCAGCAGCAGCTCCTCTCCTTACAGCGGGCCCACCCCAGGGTGCTCCTCCCCTAAGCAGGAAAATGGTAACGGGCCCACAGTGGTGGGAAGATATGAGGCCAAAACTCCTTCATAGGAGAGGGCCGGCAGGAGCACAGAGGACACACCTGCCTACAAACTAGCGGAAAAGTCAAAGACACTCCACCACCTTTGGGACCTTTACAAGTGAACTAATGGGACAGTATTGGACTGGAAAAAGGACAACTTCAGACTGGATCAGACAAACCAATCAGCGTCTGAGTTCCTCTGCCTTGGCTGTAGTCGTGCAGAATCCAAACAAACTGGGTTGGAACGGAGACATGTGGGGAACAGAGGAAGAGGAAAAAGGAGACAGCTGGTCACAGACAGCCTGCCAAAAAAAAAAAAAAAAAAAAAAAAAGAGCAAAGCCCTGCCACAAATGCGACATTCTTGCAAGTCAGACAGTCAGACGCTAGCGGAAACTCTTCCTTCCTTCCTAGGTTGGAGGAAGCTCTGCTCACTCACTATCTTTCTTTTGCCTCTGTGACTACGCTCGCCAGAAGTCCTGCAGTACCCAGGAATTCAAAAGAACCCCCCCCCCCCCACATCTTCCCTCTCTAAATGAGACACGGTAAAGTCGTCTTTTTAGAGGCTTGAATTGAAGCATACACTGAGCACCAGACCTGACCAGCTCCCTCTTACCACTGCAACTATGCATTCCACTGTCCTGATACCAAAGATGACCGGATGTGTGGAATTGAACCCAGGTTTCACAATGTGTCTACTTCTTTTTGCATTAATGGATAAAGACTGGTCATACAAGGATACGCTAGGCCAGTGCCTCACCTGATGGACCAGTTGAGGTGACATTACTGACTCTGAAGTGTTGGTGAAACGATACAGCCTTAAAGGTGACTGTGGTGTGTACGGCTTTCATCATCATGCGCTTGTTAACTACTGTGGGGTTGAGAAAACCATGCAAATTGTACAGAATCATGCTTAAGATGAAAATATCCTGAAGGTTACATACATGGTACTTTAAAGTTTTGTTTATTGTAGTTGCACGAATAAGGTTTTCTTTACTGAAAAATGTGACATGCTGAACTTTGATGGTACTTTTGTTTATACTTTTTTGTTTTATCATTTTTAAAAAAAATGTAATATTGACACGCTCCAATCTTGAATGCTACTTAAGCATATAAATATGAGGAAAAAATATTTATAGGACTTTTGATGTAGTAGATAAAGCAGATTATGATATGTATTATAACTACCCTTGAAATGGATTCCAAAGACACTTTTACTTCGTTTTCTTTCTCTCTTGGTTGCAGGGAAAAGAAAGGCACAAAGCGCTCAATGCAAATGTTTTGATTTTCTTTTTTTAACTACGCAAGCAATTAATTAAAATAATGGTCTCTAGATTTCCCTTCAAAGGTTTTGTCTTCATCCTATTTTTCTATTCACCAAACTGGTGAAATAAATCCTGATGAAATTCCACTGTCTTCTCTTTGTGTGCTTGCATAAGACCATGTTTTACCCTCCTCATCCCCAAGAGTTTGTGCTTCTCCTGTTAAAACGAGCAGGAAGGAGTCTCCTGTTGTGTGTGTGTGGAGGGGCAGTGACCCATGGGGGGCACGGTTCAGGTCAACACCAGCTGTCAGAGTGTGAGGTTCAGCCGCAGGCCAAGGCCTCCATCGCCAGTGGGGATAAACCTAACCCTCCTTATCCACCCACACACAGGAAGAACCAGGACACCCCCCACTCACTCTTACCCTGCTTCTTCAAAGAGTTTACACTGAGGCACCACGTTACACACACTCTGCTGGGACTTCCCCTCGCTTTCACGCAGGGCCTCTGCACCACAAGGCTCTGTATGACTGCAGTAGAGTTGATTCTCAAACCAAATCTCCATCTCCAACATGTCATTTTTCCAACTTAGAAATGTAGTTGTTCAAGGACTTTCACCAAGGGTGGCTATCCCACTCTCTCATGCAGAGGTTAGACTACATGATATAAGCATGGTTTCTGCCTGACCTAAACAGTCAAATGTCTTCAGGACTCGTTAGTTGTTTCATCTTGTGTTGTGCGTCATAGTAAACAATCAAAATCCCATCTAGGACGCCGCCCCTACATACAGAAGAACAAAGCAAAAGGATTGGGTTGTTGCTTCAAAAGGGAGCTTTGAGACAGAGGAAAAGTTTGTAAAGCTTTGACAACATCCCTGCTTCCATGAAGTGTCCTACAGGAATTACTATAATATTGAAAAAGAGAAATATTAGAGGGAATGAAAATGTGCCTAAACACCTTGGTGAGTAACTGCTAGCATTTAACAATAAGCTAGATCACATTAGTCATAATATTCAGAAAGACAAAAGTTTAGTACTATACATACATACTTAGCCCTACACAGCCCTACTTAACCTACAGACATACTGTGCATACAGTGTATTTTAATTGATGTTTTCGTTGAGACCCCCCCGTTCCAGTGTCCCCACATTGGCTATAATCGGTTGTAACTGTGCAGTCTGTCATGTTTAAGTCTAATTACAGCTCAATTTCATGGATCTATGATGGCCTAATCTGACAGTGACCCTCGCAATTGGCAGAAAAAAGTGTAACCTCAGCATCAGTGCCTCCATCACCTGCATACAGCACTATGAAACTTTGGCAGCAAGAAGCTGTTATCTCATGAGAAAAGCGCCCTGCTTTGCAGCACGAGCTCACACTCGGTTAGAGGAAGTCAATTAGCCAAGAAAGGAGGCAGTCTCTGCATCGCACTCCACAATAGCTGGGGCTTGGAGACATGGAAGGAAGGGGACAACTAAGGCAAAGGAATCAAAAGACAGTAAACAAGTAAGAAGCTGGACAACAGTAAACAGCGGACAAGCTTTTGTACATTAGTGAAATTTCAGGAAACAGCAGGCTGCAAATCAGATGCTAAGATAACTTTATTGCCATTGGACAGGAGAGTACACAGGTTGTTTCAATGTCTTTCTTAGGTCTGCTAGTATGTCATGTCAAACCCTTTTTCTATCATAAACCCTTTGAACCTACGTTTCCTAGCATGTAATAAATCAGCCTTTCCAAAGTGGCCCTTGAGCCACAGACTACAGACATCCCAGTAACAGCTAAATGCAGACAAAGAGACTCCAAGAATGGTCACTTGACACAAGAGAAAACATACAAGTAATACTGTCCCTTATTAGCCAATATAGTTCTTTAGTTTTTTTATTAAGTCTTCACCTGCACATGTTAAACAAATGCATTATGTCTGTGCGTGCCACTCGGGGTAGAACTAGAGTTAGGTAATGGAATTCTTAGTTACTGCGGTTTAAGGTCCATGTAAAATAGTAGTTCTCTTACAGTAATAAATGAATTGTCCCCATTGAAGGCAGTATCCCCTTTAAGTGAGGTGATAACAGCTTGGGAAGGTTTCATGTTTTGAGGAAGAAAAGGGGCTCATTTGCAGCAGGAAAGCTGAGGGTGTATACACACACAGAAGACAGTGGTCTGGGTGGTGGGTGGGTGGATGAGGAGTTGGAACAGAAACAGACCAGCCTGTGTTGCTGCTCTACCACCTGGGCAGAGAGTCTTGGCACAGCATCAGACACCACCCTGCCAGCCTGGCACGGCACCGCTGCCTCAGGGCTCAACACCCGCCTCTCAGCAACCCTTCTCCTGGCCTGCCAAACCGGGCCCGCCAAGGCTCATCGCTCTCTCCAAATAGCTTGCCCTAACAATGCCTGAGGGTGCCTACAGGTGTGCACATGTACAGACAACACAAGTGACTCGTTTCAGGTGCATCATCATGCACATAGATGCTTCAATTAATTAGCAGCTCAAAAAGAGAAATAAAAATCAAAGAGTCAGTCTAGGGCCGAAATATCTTTTATACAATCTCACTGCATAAACATATCATGGACATTTGCACTGTACAGGTTTAGTCATTCAAGATTCAAAGGCGAAGAAAAGAACAGTCCATCATTATTTGAAGGGTACAATAATTGAAAACGTGAGAGTATCACAGTCTCTCAGGTGAGCAGGAGTGTGTGCAACTCTGAAACCTCAGTCATCATCAGACAGTTCCAGGTCCTCCACCACATCCTCACCTCCCTCTGCCAGCTTTATCAGAGCAGAGGAGGATATTGGTTGAGGGGCTTTAGAGGCCTTTTCTTCCCCATCCTCCTCCCCATCATCGTCATCGTCATCGTCATCATCTCCTAAAATACAAAGAGAATTTATATATGTGTGTCTATATATATATATATATATATATATATATATATATATATATATATATATAATATTGAGGGGTATTGTCACTCCTATCAACATTGCTTTGCTATTTTTAGACCAGCTGTCATAAAAACAAGAATACATGAATATTTTTGAAAACTTTCAAAAACTTGTTTAAAACTCAAAATGTTTTTGGACATACATTTTCATCAGGAACAAGTCATTTCTAACTGAATTCAAATTTTTACACCCAAATTTGAGTCGGTTCACTGGGCTTCTCTGACAGGTCAGAAATTAATCAAGCAGAATATTCAACCACTAGAACTATTTTCTCAGGACTGCAAGTAAATAACTATAACTTGACATCTTAATCAAGAAATATTAATGTGATTAAATACTTTTTCTGTTTTTTGTAAAACAGAAAAATTTTAAATTCATGGATAAGAAAAATGATCATATTTCAGCATTAAAAATATCATTTCTGTTAAAGAGCCTCTACATACTGGTGCATTAACCATCACAGAAACAAAAAAAATGATTTTGGTAAATACCAATGCTGGTAAATTACAACAGCTCTGGCATAAGCCTGACATTGGGTGGTGATGTGATCAATTTTTTCATGATTGAATATTAATAATAAAATCATCAGTTTGCACTTTTAAAAAGTTTGGAAATTTAAGAATGACAGAAAGTGACCCTTGTCTTGAACCTTCATATTGTACCCACCAGAGTCTCCATCTTCCATCCCCTCATCATCACTCATGTCTGACAAATCATTAAGATCATCGTCATCATCATCGTCGTCATCAGACTTGCTGGCGCCCTTCTTACCTGCAGAAAGACAGAGAAGAACACCACAGAGTTAAATTTTGTCTGAGGATGCTTTATTCTCAGACATTCCTAAGTTTGCGTTGGTGCATTGCTGACGTCTAAGGACTTTGGAGATACCTATATGTGGGCCAGGCTTCAGAGGCAGCTGGAAGTGTCTATTTCCTCCAGAGATGGAACTGAGAGTCGATTACAGACGCCGCTGCCGCTACTGCTGCACAAACACCCATGACAGTTTACTACCGGCAATTTCAGACATCTTACGCTCACGGCCTAAATATAGCAAATGGAGATAACAGGCAGGTTCCACAGCTACCATGATGGTGGGAGGGTGTGTGTTTGTGTGTGTGTGTGTGTGTTTGTGTTTGCATCGGAGAGAAGTTGGGAGTTTGTCTCAATTTGTGTTCTGGTAAACTTGTGTGTTTGTGTGTTGTTTAGCCAAAGGGACAACTGGGGTCCACAGGCTTTGAAGTTGAGGTATGACGAGAGTCTGGGGGCGCGGTGGAGGGAAGCAAAACATGGCTACTTCCTCTGTCTGATACAGAACTAACACGCACAAACACACACACAGTCAAACACAGAAGAAGTGCAGACACTCTGACACACACAGACTTCTTAAAACACCAGGTACTTCCCTTCAATCTAAATTTAAGAAGACAAAAATATTTAAACTCTCTGCCATCGTACCTCTGAGGCTGACCCAAAATGACCTGCATGACTTATTACCCACACAGACACTAAGATAAACATGCTCACACAGACACACGCACATCAGTCTAAATCATCAGCCCCCTCCTCTCGCACTCCCCCTCTTTCCGGCAGCGTGTGAGACCACAAAGAGTTTTGGTGAGCAGCCCAAAAGCTTTTGGCTATCGAAGACTGGATGAGATGGTGGTGGGTGTGCGCTTGTTTTATGTGCTATCATCTACATGCGTGTGTGTGTCTTTGTGTGTGCACGTGTTGTGAGGACATGTGCGGGCAGCTGGTTAAAATCCACAGAGCCAAAGAAAGAGAGCGAGATGAACTGAAAGAAGGAAAAAAAAAGGGAGGGAGGAGTGGAAGCAGCCACCTCTGGCTCTTCCAGCAGGCTGGTTTGAATTAGGATCCCCTGCTGGGATCCAAGCCTGTACTTCCTGTCGGGGGGTTTCAGTTTGTGTGTGTGCGCGAGGTGTGGGAGGGGAGGATGGAGAGTGAGAGGCGGAGACCCGCCGCTCGCCGGCAGCTGCCCATCCGTTTGTAGGGACTCTCCCTCCAATGAAGTCCAGATGCAGAGGAATAAAAATCCCCCGGCTGCCTCCTCCTTTCCTCTGTGACCTAGTGGACGACTTTTTTCTGTTTGGAACGAGTCGGAGTGTAAAGCTGTAAAAAGGGAGGGTGCGGCTGTGACCTGAGTATGACCCCACAGGGACGAATGAAACTAGAGTTCAAGAAATGTAGCTGACTACAACCTAGCTTCTGAGCAGAGATTTTCCTCGAGAATGAATTAAGATTTCATGTTGCTCAGAAAACACCTCTGTCATTGTTAAAAACGCTGATCATTGTGGTAAATTCATGGTGACAAATCAGTCAGTATCTCTTGTGCAAAAAACACAAGTTGTGTCTGAAATCAAACACTCATTTTGCTTTCTCCCTATCTTTATATACTGAATTGTGTGTATAAGCCTGACTATCAAAGACCTTCTAAATTTCCATGAGTCATGGATTTGACAAAAAAGCAAGTTTTGGTTCCACTTTTTAGACCACTGTTGGTCATAGGTATTTTAGGATAAAACCACAGTAACATCCCTGCTGTCCATAAAAGTTTTGTCTAACTTTAAGGACCTCTTACTCACCATAGTATTCTGTTATTTGTGATGCAGAATGTAAACATAGTTAGAAGAAGAGGGTCACAGTGGACCACAGAAGCCAAAAATTTGGCTTAACTATGCTAAAAATATCATGAAAGCATGTACAGCGAGGATAAAGGAATGGAAACATAAAAAAAAAAAAAAACACAAACTAGAAAAGCACTCAGAGAGCGCAGACCTCCGCCAAGCAGCTTCGGTCCACTTTGGCGAAAATGGTCCTATCTGGCAATGTTAAAGAATCCTTTAAAAAATTCCTGGATCCAGACGGTGATCCGGATCACCCCCAAAATTTAATCAGTTCTTCCATATCCCATTCTCGACAATTCCTGAAAATTTCAAGTTATTTTGAACACAGACAGACAGACAGACAGATAAACGCCTGCAAAAACATAACCTCCTTGGCGGAGGTAATAAGGAAGCATTTCTCCAACACAGTGTAAATTTGAGGCTCTGTATTTGAAGTGTTACTGTTTTCTGTCTATGCTAACCAAAACTTTTCTCCAGCACAAAGTAACGGAAGCAGTGATGGAAACTGTGGCAACATCATGTTTCACTCAGGTAGGTACGGGAATTGATATGAGTTTATCGAGGTCAGTGCCATTATGGATTCTGCCAATTGATCTGATTCATGACGATTTCCTTATCTGCTCCAGTTCCAGTGGCAACAACGTTATACACGTCACTCCTGATTTTTTAATGCCTTGCTGCATTGATAAATGCCTCTGCAAGAAGTTGGTGTTTCCACACACTTAAACATGGTGCAGTAAGCGTCTCTTTTTGTTGAAAATTGAGCCACAGTTTTAACCACTTCTGTGCCCTGTCCACCATTATTAAATGATTGACTTTTTTGTTATCATTTCTGCTGACTGCTTCTGATTAGAGTGTGACGTCCTTGATTTACAAGGCATGCAGAACAAAGTGGAAGGAATTGACAATCATTAAACAAAAAGATAAATGCTACGGATTCTTTGAAAGAGTTGTTATTGATTCTGAGCTGGAACTGGTTTTCAATTCCCATGCCTAAATATAGGTTAGAAACAAAAACAAAAAAAGAGCTGAGCTCAAATCAAACTTCAATTAAAAGTAAACAAATCATGATGACGTACATTTCAACTATGCTTTTCAGATTCACACTCGGGCAGTCAGGCACTTACCTGACACATTAGATAGACCGTTCAATATACACTACTGGTTAAAAGTTTTAGAACACCCCAATTCTTCCAATTATTTATTGCAACTCAAGTCGTGCAAGTCCAATGAATAGCTTGAAATGGCACAAAGGTGAGTGCTGTACTGCCATAGCTTAAAAGAAGAAGTTAGGTTACTCAAAACTGAAAAAAATGTACATTTCAGAATTATACAAAAAAGGCCTCTTTCAGAGAACATGAAATGGGTTGACAATTTAAAGCTGTTCTTCAGCAGTGAAGGTTGATCAAGACTTGAGAGCTGACTACTAATTCCTACAGTTGTTCCAACTTGTCTTGATTGCTTACAGCCCCCTCTGTCTGCATAAAAGCATACCCTGTGGTACCATACCCTTGTGAGCATCAGTTGAACAGCATTGTACTGCAGAAAGTCTTGTGTTGCTACAAAAATGGCAAGAAAAAAGCAATTAACAATGGAAGAGAGACAGACCATCATAACACATAAAAATGTAGGTCTTTCTTACAGAGAAATTGCAAAGAAAGTCAAGGTGTCAGTGAGTACAGTTTTCTTCACCATCAAAAGGCACTCAGAAACTGAGGGAAACTCTGACAGGAAGAGGTCTGGCAGACCCAAAGCCACAACTAAATCAGAGGACAAGTTTCTGAGAGCTAACAGTTTGCGTGACAGGCGGCTCACAGGACAACAGCTTCAAGTAAAGCTTAATAGTGGTCGTAGTAAACAAGTCTCAGTTTAACTGTGAAGAGAAGACTTTGAGCTGCAGGTTTGACAGGACGAGTTACAACGAGAAAGCCATTGCTAAGACGTCAGAATAAGACAAAGAGGTTTGCCTGGGCCATGAAACACCGCCACTGGACAGCTGAAGACTGGAAGAAGGTACTATGGACTGATGAATCAAAATTTGAAATCTTTGGTTCATCACACAGGATCTTTGTACGCCGTCGAGTGGGTGAAAGGATGGTTCCACAGTGTGTGACATCAACTGTCAAACATGGAGGAGGAAGTGTGATGGTCTGGGGCTGTTTTCCTGGATCCAGGGTTGGTGACTTGTACAGAGTGAGAGGCACCATGAACCAAAACATCTACCACATTATTCTGCAGCATCATGCAATACCCTCTGGTATGTGCCTAATTGGTCAGGGGTTCATCCTACAGCAAGATAATGACCCAAAACATAAGTTCAAGCTATGCCAGAACTACCTCAGGAGAGAAGAACAAGATGGTAAGCTTGAAAACATGGCATGACAGCACAGTCTCCAGACCTGAACCCCATCGAGCTGGTTTGGGATGAACTGGACAGAAGAGTAAAAGCAAAGCAACCTACAAGTGTCACACATTTATGGGAACTTCTGCAACAGACGTGGGAAGATCTTTCTGAAGAATATTTGATTTCTATTGTAGAAAGAATGCCTCCAGTGCGTTCAGCTTTTATATCTGCCAAAGGTGGCTACTTTGATGAGTCAAGAGTTCAGAATACGTTTTGGCCTATAAATTGATTTCATGATTTGTTTTTTTACTCCAATTGCTTATTTGTACTATGCTTTCATTTCAGAGTGCATTGAGACATTAACTAAATACTATTCAGTAAAAAAATGGAAAAATTGGGGTGTTCTAAAACTTTTGACCGGTAGTGAATCTCACCAGTCCATCTGGGGCACTGCCCATAAAAAGTTTTTTGGTCATGGGCAGAACCTTAAGTGGGGTACACACATAAGGATTTTCTACATCTGAAGAGATTTTGTTTTTATCTGTTAGAGACCCCACACGTAAAGATAAAAAATCAGGCATTGAACAGTTTTGATCGTACTGTGTTTGGTGTGCTCCGATAATCTCAACCAGCACACCACACACATATCATTCCGTCCCACCACTGATCAAGAATCTGGTCCTCCTCCTAGATCAAACATGATCTAACAAAAACAAAGAAAAAGAAGCATAGCAACAACTATAAACGTTGTCTATGGCAACAACCGGAAAACACAACATGCAACATGGGAGAGGACATTCCAGAAGAGGAAATGATGGTGGTCTTTGGACTATTTTCGACGGAAAATCGGGAACTAAATAAAAGGAAAGATGGTGGAAAAATCCTAGGAACATGTGAACACGTGAGCTGGTCCTCCGCTTCTTAGGTCCACTGAGCTTAATGTTTATGTTTCAGGTCAGCCATGCTTGGTTTTATTTATGCCTGACTCCTTGTTCCTCAGTCAGCTCACTTCTTGATTGACTACATTCCGTTCCACGTCACAATTCATGGAGTCATGACTTGGGAGTCGTCGGCTTTCCCTACACACATGAAGATTTTTTGTCGTAAAAATTTAACAAGTTTGATATTTACGATTGTTGGCCCCAACCGGTTACGGAGCCGATTAAAGGGACAAATTCACTCTTAACACACCTCAGACCACAGGATAATCTTATAGGATAATCTTATAAGACAGAAGATAATCGGGCCTTTGCCATCCTTGGTCGGGAAGGGGTAAAGTTGGGACAAAAACAGCCCGATAATCTTTATGTGTGTACGCTGCTTTAATAAACCACAGCACTTCGTGATCTGACCATCATTCAATTAATTACATTCATTACAGGCCTATCAGATAATGAAGAAGGTAGGGGCTACTGCAGCAGTGTAAAGCATGGAATGTGAGCCAATTCCTAAAACAAACTCTCACCAAAAGATGTTGCAAGTGGAGCAAAACTATCCTTTGTAAAGAGAAGTTTTTAGTGTTGTTCTTTGTTTTTCATTTGCTAAAGAAATGCGGTCCAGATCTGATAAAACTGCTACTGATGCTGTTAGCATCTCTGCTAATCTCTGTACAAGGAGTCACTTCCTGCTGTTGTCTCGCTCGTAGCTCTCACCTCTTCCTGCTCTAAAGGACTCTCAAAGGGCCATTTTGGGCTGCTCACAGTTGTTGTATATTGGAGCTTGGTAAGATGGATCTGCCCGATTACAGACATGGAATCAGGCTGAACCAGCTGCACTGCAAGGTTTATCAGGCAGTGAGCAATGACATTTCAGTAGGAGGAGTTCAACCTTTTTAACACTGCCATTTGCTTTATGGGTTGTGCAACAGAACATTTCTGGATACCCATGGTACTATCCATGGATTTAAACATGGTTTCAATTTTTTTTGTCATCATTATTATTTATAAGAAACAACTAACAGAGTAACTAACATCGATATACAACAAAGCAATTCAACTGCATAACTGTTGCTATGTCACATCACCATTTTAATTTGCTTTGTTTTCTGATTATTATGCATTATTGTGTCAATCCATCTTCGTCAAGTCATTTTTTTTTTGATATTATAAACAGAGGAGAAATAAAAATCTTTGTCACAGTTGACAGTACACTGTTAGCAACTGTGACAAAAGTGAGCTGTCACTGGTAGCCATAAACTGGCTGCTCACAGTTGGTAGCCATAAACTGGCTACAATTGTCTGACAATATTAGGAGCCACATTTGAAGTACTACATTTTAAAAATCAGTTATATTCTACCTTCTCAAAAATGTGTAGCTTGAACAAAGAAAAGTTGAGAGCTGGAATCAATGAGCAGAAAGATTTCTGAACCAGGATGGATTAAGTGAATGGGTACCCCACCCAAATGTAGTGGAGCATTCATAAACACAATATGAAAGTAATTTTAGACACATCAATAATGTCAGTGTTATTGTACAGTTCATTAATGCAGCAGCCATGCCTTGAAATTAATTATGATGGTTGAATTTAACAGATAATTTCCAATACTCGTCATGTTTTTTTTTTTTAGCTGGAAAGAGACAAAAGAAAAAAAGCTATGAAACTTTTATAGTGCTTTTCTACTCTTTGACTACTCAAAGCGGTTTTGCACTGCAAGTCACATCTACCCATTCACACCCATTCACTCTCACATTCACTCACTGATGGTCGAGTTTCTATATCAGTTGTCCATCAGTATCAATTAACACATTTTAGCCCTTTCATGCCCATTTACACGCCACTGATGCAGTAGTAGGAGCAACTTGGGGTTAAAACTCTTGCCCAAGGACACATCACCACATGATGGCTGGAGTGGGCTCAAACATGCAACCTTCCAATTACTGACCAAGCACACTAGCTGACTGCGCCACCGACACCACCATATTTTGTGCCCCACTTTGTTCGTCTACTTGTTTATATCTGCTGTCAGATTATAACAGTAAACATTTTCAGAAAAAAATGTGCATCCATTTCCATACAAATCCATCTCTTTATATTAAATGTGATTACGCATACAGATTTGATTAAAAATGCCTCCAAATATGATCTGTCCAAGTTTCTGTGGTCTGTACTCACCTTAGTAGCCCCTCATATCTGTCATGAGATCAGCCGAACGTCATTTTATGCTTTTCAGGCTTTGATCCACAATGCATGATGGGATATTTTGTCGGTATAGGGGACCATTGTTGTGTCCAAAATCATACATTCACTCTCTACTTCTACTACTCTCTACATATGTGTTATGTCTGAAATGATTCTTCATTATAGAGGAATCATTTCCTCTATAATGATTCAAATATAATGGACTACACAGTGCACTCATTGTTGAAATAAAAAAAATGATTTTGCAAATCACCACAGCAACAGTAACGTCATTGCTGCTGAAGAGTAAATACATGCAGCATCAATGGGAAAATATACTGAATGTATCTGGGTAGTTTAACTAATAACTAACCTTCTTTACAGAAGACTGACACCAAATAACTAAAAGTTGTGTTTTTTTAGCATAATGATAATATTTATATTGTGCCACATTCTAAGCATTTATTCACAGATTAGTTAATGCTACAATCAATTTAAGAAAACTATAGTGCTATCAAAAATCCACTCCTTTACAGTAAAACACATTGGGCTGATATGTTTAAGTAAAAAAAGGTTTTATGTGTCTCTCTGGTCCATAATCACAATGTTTGCTCCACACACCCGTCTTAGAGCAGACAAACATGACAGTTTGCTTGTTAAAGCTTTGATCCGCAAGGCATGATGGTTAACTTTGCTGGTGTGAGTGACCATCACTTGTTCTCTACCTTTCACAATGCATTGTGGGATCCAATGAGAGCATTGTATAGTATTTATTGATGCTCGATTAGATTTTAGATAGCACTTCAAATAATGCATTAATCTATACAGAGAACTACGAAGTGAGTGAGGAGTGATTTCAGTCACAGCCATAGACGACACTGAACTGTCAGCACCTCCCTCACCTTCCCTCTGCACTGAAGGGGTAAAGGAAGCAATAAAACACAGCCCCCTAGAGGCCAAGTCGTCTCAGCCTCAAGTTATGACCTCAGCAAGGAAATATATTTCTGAGAGAGTTCAATGTGTGTTTGTGATGTCGGTTCACCTTTGATTTTGAGTCCTCCATCATCTTCATCTGAATCACTATCAGACTCAAACAGATCTTTAAACTCCTTTTTGTCCTGAGCCTTCTTCTCCTGAATCTTCTTACGTTTGATCTCAGGGAGGTCAAGATCCTCCATCTGTGCAGTGCACAAAAACAGCAGCATAAAGACACAACTCACTGCATTTTTAATAATGATCAGAATATTGCTCTGAGTTTGTTTGAGAGTATTTTCAAAAGTATATCTGGTGATCCACAGTTAAGTCTATAAATGAAAAAAAAAACAATGCATGATTCACGCAGACTAAGTAGGATGAGGCGGATGTTTGTGGGTTTGTTTTTGTTTATAGTTACCCTTTCTTTTCCAGAGATCTCCAGCTGGATTTCCCTCTCTCTCAGCTTCTTCCACTGGCTGTAGTACCTGCTGAGGGGAGTGCCCTCCTCCTGTGTCTGCTTCTCCCAAGCCGCCTGAAAGAGGAATGAAGATGAAGATGATTTGAAATTTTGAATGATTGTTGTTGAACACAAGTTTGGGTTAGCATAGGCCTTATAACGAGTTTTTAAGATCTATTGATGTTTTCAAATGAGATGTGGAGTAAAAAAATGTGCTACGCAGTCTCCATTACATTTTTATTATACAATCACTGCAGAGTTTTATTTAATTTTACTCTAATATATTACAAAGACAATCATTTGTAACTGTAATTGTTCCCAATATGTTTCTCAAAATACAAAAACACACCAAGCTGTACTGCTGTTTTGTTATGTACATACACCAGAAAACCTATAATTTTTATCTAGACTGTTGTACTGTGACCATATATTTTATTTATTTTCGTTGTTCCTTTTTCCCATTTCTTCTGCTCTTCATCATTTCAATTGTCCCTCAAATCCTGGACAAATGCTACATCCTTCACTATTGTCATAACTTTCACCATTATTACCATTGTGTGTTGTAATTGTTTTCTTTTTGTTAATCTTCTTGTTAAACGTTTTACGTCATCCTCATATTGTCTCATTTGTCACATTCTTATTTCAACAATAAGAAAAAAGTCATTACAGTGTGACATTTACATTTTTAATTTCTTCTGATTTTGTTTAATCATTGGCGAGTTTAATGCTGAATGAACTGAATAAAAAAAAGATACCAGGTCTAATGCTCGGTAAAAAGATTGTTTACAGCAAGAACCACTACATGTAAGGCCCATTTTGACCACATTTGAACCAAACTTTGCATCAAGAGAAGTTCAGTTGACATTTCCATTGGTTTAACTAAACCCAGCTTCATGTATGAAGTACTTTTTTGCATAGAAGAATGCAGCCTTCGGTGCTCACATACAGGAAATGTAAAAGCAAAAATAGACAGCTAAAGGTAAAAAACCTAAGATACTAACATGAAAAAGAATGTGATGAAATGATACAAAGAAATTTCTTAAAAGTCCAAGCACTATAAGTATTCAGAACTTTCAGTCAAACAAGCCTACTGTGGGTTTCAACAGCAGAACCAAAGATCTTCATTTAGTTCTTCGGTAGATGATTTAGCCCCTTCTCAGGGGGGTCGAATTTTCCTGTGACCCAGGAGGCATGGGGCAGGGCCTGAAGAGCTGTGTGTTTTTGGTTGTTTAAGTACTTGAAGCCTTTACCCACACTTTGGACTTACAACAAATCTTCACTGGTGTGTGATTTGAATTCACTTACCAAACCAGTTCCCCAAATACTTTATTCACTCAATTAAAGTTCATGGATTTCTTTAGGCATATGTTTAACTCAACTAAAAACAGTTTTGTAATTGTTCACAGTGCTTTTCATCTGTTAATGAACGCTGTCCAAAATGTTTCACAAACAAATGATAGAGTATACAAACTATAAATAGACAGTGTTGGGCAAGTTAAAGAAAACATGTAACATAGTAAACTTAAGTTATTACTCATTACTCCTTAAAAAGTAATACAGTAATAAAATATCTTATTACTTTGTTTAAAAAGAAACTAAGTAAGAAACAGATGTCAAACAGAAAAAGAATATTTACTATCTAATAAATAATACTGTTGAGTTTTCCATGTAGACACTCTGTGATAATATGGTGAAAGATTATGGTACATTCACACATCCTGCAGATATTTTAGGCCTTTTAAGGGATATCATGTCTGATACGTATGGCTGTTTTATTGGCTGTAAATGGTAAATGGACCTGAGCTTAAATGGCGCTTTTCTATTCTCTTTTGACTACTCAAAGCTGCTTTACTACACTACAGGTCATGTCTACTCATTCACTCTCACATGCTCTCACTGATTGTTCAGAGTTTCTATGTCAGTTGTCCATCAATATCAGCTAACACATTCTCACCCTTTCATACCACTTTATATGCCACTGATGCGGCAGTGGGAGCAACTTGGGGTTAAGTGTCTTGCCCAAGAACACATCACCATGTGACAGCCGGGGTGGGCACAAATCTGCAACCTTCTGATTACCGACAGAGCGCACTGCACCACCGCGACCTAAATACAGGCAGAAATATTCATACCGGCACAGAATATTTTATTACTTAAGGTATTGTATGCCAATGCTGATATCATACCAGAAATATTGTGCATTCTACTTAATTGTCTGAATAGCTTAGTCTAAAAGGGGAATTAGTTTTTTAAATTTCATTTAATTTAGTGGAAAATATAAAATCAACATACTTCAGTGTTTCGTAGAAACAAAACTGTACTGACACTCCATTTTACATTATAGATATTTCTTTCGGTTAATAATTTGTAGAAATTCAGGGTGTTTGTTTTCTGTTGTAGGTCAGCCTCTGACCTGACTGGTTAGCAGGAAACACTATGGTGGTGTCTCAATAGGTGTACAGATATATCAAAAATAAATGTAACAGTTCAAAAAATTGATAAATCACCCTGCTTCTGGGGTTGTGATCTATTATATGTTATATCGTCACCCATGTATCTAGATATGTATCCTGTTTCTAGATACTTGCCAATACATGCCCTGTTTACTGATGGAGCCAATTATTTTGGCAAAATTCAAACTATGTGCCTGTTTGATGGCAAAACATACAAGTCTTAAACACCTAACACTGGGTGAATTGTTTTTCATTTTGAAACTCCCATGCCCTGTTTTAATTGCACAAGCACCTTAGCAACATTTGAAAAAGTAGGTGGAATGGGAAGGCGGCTCCGCCGGCCATTTTTTGAAAACATGTCTGATACTGACTCTCTTTAAGTTTCTGTAATTTTTGATACCGCAGATCATTAAAATAACAGAGATTAATTATCTTGAACTGCATTGTTCTTACTAGAATGTTAAATTTAGAAAACGCTAGTACCCAGAAATATGACCAATAATTTTTGTAAAAGTTTGGCAATGTGCTAAAGTTAGCCTGCAATAAGATCAAAATAAAAAGAAAGCCAAACATCAAGTGTCTAGGATTCTCATTTTTGTTGCTTCTGTAATAGGTTTCAATAGCGTTTAAATTTTACAACTATCACTTACCAAAGTTTAAAAATCTGGCATTGTGACTGCTATGTCTACTTTTTTGCAGAGTACAACACTGAGATACAGTATATATTCTGTACTGCTAGAACAAATACCAAGACAGGATCTTTGGTCCATATCACCTGGCCCTCGGTTGGCATATATAGTATTTTTCACTGTGCATTGTCTCTTATTTTCTCATAAGTAGGAATGAGATTGATAAGATTTTATTGATACCAATGTAGGGCTGAACGATATGGACAAAATTTAATATCTTGATTTCATGCCAGATATCTCGATATCGATACGATACAATATGACTACAGGTTCGGTGAAAACCAAGCATTTTTCAGAAAAATGAAAACGGTTTGAAAATAAAAAAGGTTTGTGGTTGGCTGGCCTTAGCGGTGCATTCAAGGGCAATCGTAAAAATGAAATTTGGTGCAACTTCCAGAGCTGTACATGCAGGGTGAGCGTGGGGGAAATCTATATCGTTTATATCATTGCTTTTTCAATATTAATACCTTGAATGTTCATATCTCGATATAGATACGATTACGATATATCTTTCAGCCCTAATACCAATGCCACTGTCAATTCTGCTTTTCGATACAGTTCTTCTACGATTCCTTGATTCCTGTGGATTTTCTGAGCTGAAAAAATTTGTCACAAATAGTTTTTTCAGCGGCAACAATGTCAGACACGTCACACCAGATATTTAATGCTGTGCTACATGGATAAACACCTCTGCAAGTTGCTGGTGTCCCCATCTATTGAATGTTGTAGAGTTTTTTTGTTGGAAACAAAGCCACAGTTTTAACCACTTCTGTCCTCTGTCTGCCATGATCACATCTTAAGCTTCTTTGTTATCATTTTTGCTGACTACCTCTGATGAGAACAAGATGTCTTTGATTTGCAAGGCATGCAGAGCAAAGTGTAAGGAATTGAAAAGGGAGTTGTTAAGTAAAAAAAACTTAGACTGATTCCTTGAGGGAGCTGTCATTGATTCTCAACTGGAATTGTTTTTCGATTCACGTCCCTACTCATAAGATGACAAAATAATCATATTTTCCCCAGAACCTTTGAATAAAAATCCTTTCATTAGAGCTTTATACATGTGAATTTATGCAAAAATGTCACACTGATGTTCCAGGAGAAAGAGACAGACATTTGGGAAAGTGATGAGGGACTGAGGATGCAGGGAACAGACAGACCAATGACACCCAAAAAAAAAAAGGAGCAGCAGATCCTCTGCAGCCCCTAAAGGTCTTTGTGGATGATATCGATTAGGCCAAATCACATTACCTGACCAACAAATCCAATAGAGTGAACAGATAGCAGACTTCTGCCCCCGTTGGCCTAACACATTTACAACAATTTGCAGTGCAGCTATTAAGATGGGTGACATGTATGTGCAAATAAACAGATAAATAAAAAATGAAACAGAAATACCACTTCAAAATCCAGTCTTCAATTAGATATATACAGCAAAACATTTCCAGACAGGGCCAGCAAAAAAAGACCGGAAACATCAGAGTGTGGCCAGGACAGAGGCCAGGCATCATTAATTAGGCGAGCGTTCAGTTTGGGTGACATGTCAGGAAGGGGCAAGGGGCCTGAGGGGGGCTGTGGCCTTTTCACAGCAGCAGAAGCAGGACCGTCCAGCCTTCTCTGCCTGCAGTGACACCTCCACTGTTACAGCCATGCTGGGGAGCAGCGGCTAAAGCGACGGCTTCTGGTGAGAACAGAGCAGCAGCAACAGGGGCCAGGGCTGCAGTCTATCTATGTCTCCTTAGTTTATATACAATTCCATGTCTTATAGCAACATTTCTCTCATGAAGTAAATTGTACAAAGATAGACAAATTTAATTTTAACCCAAAACACTTTTAATATCAATCAACAATACAGTGAGGATTCTAAGCAGTGGCTACAAATAGAACAGGTCAGCACGGCAAATATACTAATAACTACTCTTATATGTAAAAGTTATTCTCATCCATAAGAATATTTGCAGCAATCACAGGTGGGTAAATACTGCATGCCGTGGGTTCAAAGTAACTTGATTGGTATATCAAGCATATTTGGCCTGACACACCAGTAATCAAAATCAATAGCATCAACTCCAGCATCTGATATGATCTTTCTTAAGCAGGTGTTCCCAAACTTAGTCTGCCAGGACCCCTGTTTGACAAATTAAAATACATTCAAGTAGGGCTGAACGATTTTAGGAAAAGCTCTAATTGTGATTTTTCTGGCAGATACTGCAATTTCGATTCGATACACAATTTTCTTCAAATCAAGCTTCAGTGCAATATTCACAATGTTTTCAGTATAGACAACAGTAAGGAAATCAATGATCAAAAGCACATAACACTCTATTCATCATCTAATATTGATGATAAATAATCAATTTTCATTACTTAAGGGATACTTCAGCTTCTACTCCTAAACAGAGGCTCTGTATTGTTGACCTGTTTATCAGCACCTTTGTAAATGCAAATTGCCTGCAAATTTGTGGAACAGTATGTGTAAAATAGTTGACACAGCAGATCCTGGGTCAGTCAGGTGCACTAAAAAAATTGCAGCTTTGGCGATCACATGACTGTGTTGTCTGAAATTGCGATTTCGATCCGAAAAAGACAAATCGTTCAGCCCTACATTCAAGCATTTTTTAGTCAGCTTATTTTAATGTCTTGCTAACAGCTTCATTAGATTTATCAGATCTGGACCACATTTTTTTTTTTATAATTAAAAAACAATAACAAAAATGACAACGCTACAAACTTTTCTATGGGAGGGATATTCTGGCTCCACATGTTTTGCCAAGAGTTGGTTTTATGAAGTGGCTCATTTTCTGTCCTTTACATAGCAGCAGCAGCGCCCGTCTACTTCATTATCTGATTGGGCTGTAATGAATGAGATTGACTGAACGATAGTCCAATCACCTGCTGGATATGCTTTTAAAAGGTTCTGCCCATTCCCAAACACTTTTTATGGCCTCTTTCCCAGATGGGCTGGTGAAATATTTTGAACAGTACATCTGGTGTGTTGGGTTCAGTGTTGGGAGTAACAGCGTTAAAAATAATGGCGTTACTAATGCCGTTATTGTTCTCCAGTAATGGGTAATCTATTTAATTACTATTTCAAATGTTACAACGCCGTTACCCAACAGTGAAATGTGGCGGGATATTATGCACCAATGTCTAGCAGCTGTTATCTGACCTGCCTCGCTCAGCCAGGCACAGGACAGGAGCTGTGCTGCAAACAGCCACACAAGAGAACTAGATGCCAGAGTTGCCAGGTCCGCTTATTATAAGCGACTTTCAGTTTCTTTTTTTTTTTGAAAAGTTGCGTGTAAATATTGGCAGTTGTGGGTTGCCTTTTTGGGGTTGTTCACAAGTGCAGTTGCTCATTTAGGCTTGTTGTGTTCCTAAACCTGGGAGGGATCTGAATCATACTGTACTATCACTATAAACTCAATTTAGAGGTTACATAACTATTTTCTCTTACTCTAAACACAAATGTCAATTTTAGTGTAAAAAGAGGGGCAAAATGGTATTTTCACCAAAAAGAAATCCTTATGGCCAGAATTAAATCTATCTCGAATGTAGCTATTACTGTTTTAACCATAATAAAGCTGCAGAGGATCAATATAAAACTTAAATAAAAGCCCTAACTATGTCTGTTTGGTTACAAAAATCGAGGCTGGACAGACTGTTTAGCGTTAACAGAGTTATAAATAACAGTAGCAGTAACAATAACAGCAGTAAAGAAAAGGACGTTCCACCTCCAAACAACAGGATGTTTGTTGAATGAGTAAATTAACAACCAAATAATAAAAAATGTCACTGTGAAACTGAAATGTTATGTAGATGAACATTAAAACATGCTTTGTGCAGATTTCTCTTTTAAATAAAGTAATATATTGCATTAGAAAAAAGCTGCTGGAAGTCTCTTGTTTTGGGCTTGTTTTTATCAACCTGGTGCTTATTTCAGTCAAAAAGTCTGGCAACACTGCTAGCTGCAACAATGCTGAGTCCAGAGCAGTCAGTGGAGTTAAAACTGGCATTTTCGGGGTGGAAGTACAGGCTCTACTTCAACGTCACTGATGTAAAATGCAAGAACATCAACGTGAAGTGAACATTGTGTCCCAGAGCAAAGTGTCCACGTCTGTTGTAACTCTACAAAGCTAGTGGCCAAAAACACAGATAACACCGTTGATAATGCCAGCGCTGCTGGTAGCAAACCAGGTAACAACAAGGACGGACACGGAGACGGAGCCACGCCGTTCAAGCAGCAAAAAAGCTTTTTCAAAAAGTAATGCAGCAATTACTTCCCCTTGTAACTAACTACATTTATGAAGAAGTAATTTTGTTAGTAATGCAACTAGTTTTTGGGGAAAATAACTAGTAACTATAACTAATTACTTCTTTAAAGTACTTTGTCCAACACTGGTCGGCTTATGTGAAAAGTGCAGTAGAATAGAAGTTTGCTTACTTACTTTTTTTTGTAACTTACAGGCACTCCCTCTCTCTATTTGACTGTCTAGTGCAGTGTGCTGCCTCTCTCTTTTATGCTCACATAAAAGAGACAGTAAAAATGAGACAGTACATCTGTGTTTCATAAATTTGGTGCAATCAGTACTATCAAATCTATATTGTAAGTTGTTATTATAATGTTCAACCTGATAAACTTCATTGATTTTTTCAAATAGTCACTCTTTTTAAATTTGATGCCTCCAAAAGTTCCAAAAAAGCTGGGGCAGGGGCAGATCTACCACTTTGTCACATCACCTTTCTTTTTAACAACACCTAATGAATGTTTGAGGACTGAAGACACCAATTGTTGAAAATTTATAGGAATTCTTCCCCATTCTTGCTTGATATACAACTTGTACAACTGATGTACAAGTTTCTAAACAGTATTTTTTGCTTCATTATGTGCCACACATTTTCTGTGGGAGGCAGATCTGGCAGGCAGGCAGGCTAGTCTAGTACTTTCACTCTGACTGTGAAGCTGCACTGTTGTAACACGTGCAAAATGTGACTTGGCATTGTCTTTCTGAAATAAGCAGTGATGTTCCTGAAAATATCGTTGCTTGGCTGGTAGCATATGCTGCTCCAAAACCTGCATTTACCTTTCATCATTGATGATGCCTTCACAGATGTGCAAGTTACCCATGTGCACCCATATGCCACCACAGATTCTCGTTTGTTTGAACGCTGATAACAATCTGGATGGTCCTTTCCGTCTTTAGCTTGGATGACAGCATGTCCGTGATTTCGAAAAACAAACTGACCACAGCACACTTTTCCACTTTGCGTCAGTCCATCACAGATGAGCTCAGTCCCAGAGAAACTGTGTTTCTGGGTGGTGTTGATATATGGCTTTTGCTTTGCATGTTAGAGTTTTAACTTGCACTTGTAGATCCAGAGACAAACTGTGTTAACTGGCAATGGCTTTCCAAAGTGTGACTAAGCTAAGGGCCCGATTCGATTCGATTTAATTTGCTATTTAATTTGATTTGATTGATTTAGATTCAGTTAAGGATACTTCAGCCAGAGTACCAATTTACTTGAATATGGACGAGATTCTCAGAGAACTAATGCTGTAAATAGTAGAAGCTAACTCTAACTTTGTGCATTATTAAAAATATTAATGTTTACATTAAGAATTGAGCCCAAATCAGTTACAGTAATCATGTACTTGTTATTAAACATAACCTGATCACAACAAAAAAGTAATAATTTAAATCAAATCAAACCACAGGGCAGACAGTGTAAACAAGGTGGCTACAAACAACGCTGTATGGTTGTATGTCCTTGCATACGAGTGCTGCGACAGCATTGATTATTTTCTGGGCTCGTGGAGAGTTTGCTGGTAACTTACAAACAAATGCCCTCACAAACTGCGTTTGCTTCGGGTTGATGTATTTGCAGACTGCGTTTCCAGGTGGTGTCTCATTAAATGATTTCGGAGATTTGTTGTGTTTCTCCAATATGTTACCTGCATGCTGCATATCTTGCATATAGTTTTACTCTTGTCCAGTTCATTGCTGCCGTCGTGTTTTTTAAATCCAAAATGCATCCAGACATCTGCCTCAAAGTTTGCTGGCGGTGTCTTCAGTGCTCCCGCCATGACGTTTTGTTTAACAATGCTCCTCACCGAGTGACGAGATCTAGCGAGATCTCTGGTCTGGTCATGCGAGAAGTGACATGGCATTATGGGAAATGAATGGCTGGTCACGTGAGACTACTCGGCATTAAACTGCAGGCTGCATTACACACTGAGAAAAGACGTATTAAAAGATCGATTTAAGGATTTTATGAATCAATATTGGGCCATTCAATGGAAAATCGATTCAAATCGATAAATTGATTTTTAAAACCCAGTTCTAGTGGTAATACCCTAAACAAGTTTATGCTATTTTTATTTTTTCATTTTTATTTTTTTGTTGTTTTTCAGCCCTGACGCTTTTACTTGCAGTGATTTTTTTCTGATTCTCCAATGATATTATGCACTGTAGACGATGAAATCCTTTAATTCTATGCAAGTGTTCACTGAGAAACGTTTATCTTAATCTGTTGGACTATTTGCTCATGCAGTTGTTCACTAAGTGGTGAACCTCGCCCCATCCCTGCTTGTGAACGACTGAACCTTGCTCCCATTATACCCAGTCATGACACTTACCCATTTCCAATTAACCTGTTCACCCGTGGAATGTTAAAAACAGGAGTTTTTAAGCATTCCTTTAAGCATTCCTCATTCCTCCAAGAATTTCCCCTTTCCCAGCTTTTTTGGAACGTGTTGCAGGCATCAAGTTCAATATTTAAAAAAAAAACAAAACAAAACACAATTGTATTCAGTTGTAATTTACGTTCAAGACAATGTCACAACTTCACTGGAATTAGGGTTTGTAAAACAAAATCATCTGTGAAGGTGCCAATCTCATAAACACAATAAATAAAGTGCTTTTTATATTTAATCATAGCCTATTTTAAGTTTATATGTGTGTGTTAATTCTAGAAAGCGTACAATCCTTTCAGACAGAGAACCACCGGGGTAAATCAAGCTCATTCATAGATGGTATGGTATTCTGAGGCAGTTTTGAACTCAGGTCTTCGAATGCATAAAATATGAAACTTTTACAGCTTCATTTTCATGAGATTCAACATATGGTTCAACATGTACGAAATATTTCATAAATAACTCCCCATGATGTTTTATCTTTGTGATGACCAGGAGGTGTTTTCAATTTTTCTCTCCATTTATTTGAATTGAATCAACAAATATGAAGTGAACACTGTATTCTATTCAAAGAACCTTTTGATCATCAGGTGTATTTTTATTTTGTTTGTTTCTCCATTTTTTGTGAAAAATGTTTAAAACAGTTCTGTTCCTTTTTACTGTCATGGTACAGAGCAGCCATATAGGTGCCAAGTCCACAAAACTAATTTCAACATTTTTCAGGAAAAAAAAACAAAGACCCTTTATAGGAAAAGTATACAAAAATGCATGATGTGAAAAAGATTATTGGCATAAATTTATAGGTTATTTCATGATCTTTATGGTCTCAGTTGAAATGAAGGAAGAGAAACATTTCAAACCTTTCCCATTTCCAGTATTGCAGAAGCAAATAAACATGGGGAGTCATCTTTTATGTTAATTTTATACATTGACAATTGAATTTTAGATCTCATGATACACCTTAAAGTAGACTGACAAAGCAGCAAGTAGGAAAAGATAAAAGACGATGTTCAGAAGTCTCACAGTGTAATCAAGCTGTCTATGAATGAGTTTAAAATAGACAGTAAAACTCAGTAATACAGGTAAATCATTTAACAGTTTGTTCAGTCACCAAAAAAATACTCTCGTCAGGGCTGTTATTTTTGAATGGTTAATTATAATGAATTATATTATTGCATATTGCATGCATGTTTTAAATGTGCATTTAAAGAGACAATGTGTGTCCTCTTTTTGTTTACACCCTATGAATTACTGATGTACTTTTTACATGTTACATAATATTATCATAAACTTATATTAAGGTCCTATTTAAAAAAAAGACCATGTATTTATAGTATTTCAGCGGTAATTGTTAAAGTTTCACTAAAAAGTTATATTTTTAAATGGTGGAGCCAAACTGACCAGATACTATATCAAAGAAAAATGGTAGAATGAGGACTGGAGAAGCTGCCTGTCAAATCAGGACAAAAACAGTCTTCCTGTGGCCTTCAGCTGTCTTCAACATGCACTACACCCCCACCTACACACACTCACCACAGCGATGGCATTGGCCACTCCAAATGTGGCCTTCTGTCTGCATCCTGTGATGTAGGTGCTGTTCTCCTGCACCTTCTCCAGCAGCTGCCGCATCGGTTTGCTGTAATTGGCCACTTTGCATTCCTTCAGGAACGCTTTCAGCTGCAGGGACACAAGGGAGAATATAAGAAGGAAGGAACCAGTATTAGAGATCATCAAATCCTCCTGAAAACTGTATTCAGGCAGAGCAGAAGGGAGGAGGGTTTGGATTTTTTTTAACCCGAGCAGGAAGGCAAAATCAGTCTAGCAAATCCAAGATTGTCTTACGGACAGCTAGGGAATGATTTGTTATTGTCAATGTGAACATGTTAGTTTAAAATTGATCTTTTCTGTAAGGCTTTGTGTTGCATACATTTCTGTAGATATGAGGAGATAAAGTCATTTCATTTCCTGAACCCAGATCCCTCCTGGATCAGTTTTTAGGTTACCTGGATGACAGTGGGCAGGGCAAGTTCCGGGAAGCCAATGGAGCTGGCCT
Source organism: Cetoscarus ocellatus (assembly GCA_037902135.1). Classification (NCBI taxonomy): domain Eukaryota; kingdom Metazoa; phylum Chordata; class Actinopteri; order Labriformes; family Labridae; genus Cetoscarus; species Cetoscarus ocellatus. The sequence goes on along the minus strand of JBAMNC010000455.1, from coordinate 179,087 downwards.
GAGTGTGGAAGTATTCGAGTATCAGGTCATACAGCTGGTCAATCAACCCATCCTGAAAAGAAGCAAGAGTATGACAAATAATGAAAAAGACATTCAGGATTTACATATATGTAGAATACACCAGTTTGGCATTTGTTACATTTGTCTTCCATCTAATTTCACTTCAAACTATGGATGCTAAAACAAACAAACTGATGACGGCACTAGCATGTCACTTAATTTAAGAGACATAATTAACTGCTTAATTTAGCATAGCAACATCATCAATGTTACCTTGTATCTTAACTCAACATCATGATTGATGTGAGCCCTCTGAGGTTTGAATCGAATGGTTGCTGAAACAAATTTTGGCAGAACTGTGATCAGCCCTTTGAAATATATATTTTTTTGGATCCTTAACTCAGAAAGTTGTCGTAAAATATTGATATTTCGTTGTATGTGATGACTTTGTTCAAACACTACTTTGACTGTTCTTCGTTCCATCTTTCTGCATCTGTGTTTATCTAAAAGTTATCACCTTTTGGCAGCATGTGGCAATAAACAGGAGCTAACTTAATGTTACAAATGTGGCAGCCTGTGGTTGTCTGGTAACCTGGCACACCAGATGGATTGTTTAACCAGTATTATCTGTTTCTTCAGCAGACCACAGGGGATTTATCCAAAGTAAGTATAGACTAGATCTTTCACCTTTCATTTTTACCCTAATAGATGCTTTATACAGTGCCAGAGCTCCCAGTGTAATTGAGTTCTTTGGTGGGCTTCATGCTGTGTTTTTTTTTTTTTTTTTTGAGGGGTCTAGCTTTTCATTATATTTCAGTAGTCAATCTGGGAAAGAGTGTTTGGGGAGGGGGGAATCTTTCAGAAGCAAATCTGGCAGGTGATTGGACAATCGTTCCGTCAATCAAATTTAATACGGACCAAACAAATAAAAAAATAAAATGCATAACAAATAATAACAATGCAGGCACTACTGCACTACAGAATGTGAGCCACTTTGTACACAAAACATGTTGGAAGTGGAGCAAAAATATACCTTAGATGGAGAAGTTTGTAGCTTTATCTATTTTCATTTAATAAGGAATTCAGCCAAGATCTGGTAAAACTGCAACCGATGCTGTTAACATCTATGCAAACCTCTGAAGAGCAGCCACTTCCTGCTGTCATCTCAAAACTCCCACCTCTTCCCTGCTTTAAAGGACTCTGATTGGGCCATGCCACTTTAGGATGCTCACAATCATTGTAGATTGGAGCTTGGCAAGATGGATCTGTCTGATTACAGACATTCATCAGGCAGATCCAGCCGCAATGCAAGCTTAGTTGTTATCTGATAAGATACAGCTGAGTGAGACATAGCATAAAAATAAAATCACAGACTTTAAAAAAACAGACAAAAACAAAACAAAGCTTGCTCACAATTTCAACTCATTTTCCCTCCCTCGGCTTTACCATTTCAAAACAGTAACTTAAATTAATCTTTTCAGGTTAAAATGTAAGCTATCAACTTGTCTTTGAAAATCTCAGATATAGTTTCTTAGTTTCAGAAGGGGAGTTTAACATTCAGCCACAGGGTCTGAAGGTTTTAATCTGCTTAAGAAACTGGCAAAAACAAATATTGATGTCTATTTTTGAAAGAAAACAAGGCCATCAGAAGAATATTGACTATTTCTGTATTTATATTTAATCAATTGTCAAATTTCAAACTTGATCAATGTCAGACCAAAATTTAAGAGCAACCCTATCAAAGCAGAGCTTTCCACAAACATATGGATTAGGCAGCCAGTGGGAAAGTAGCCAGCCTGAGGTCCAGCAATCTCCCCCATGAAACAGGTTGATTCATTCACAAATGCATTCAAGTTTCACGAATAAAGCATCACCATTTGTAAGCAGAGCAAACTGAGAATTGCATTGTAACAACCCAAAATAATAGAAAATGCTGATAAAGGGTCAACAGAGATAAAACTATTAAAACTAAGGATATGCTTTTACTTTCAAGTCATTGATAAGTTGTTTGATAATCAATGTTTAATGTTTTTGATGAATAAATCAATGAATAACCACTGTTAAGTTATCAAACTTTGTTAGACCTTATATACAAAGCTTAAATAAAAAAAGAGCAAATTGTTGATCAAATGTTTTAAAGATACATTATTATCAATGGCTGAAAATATAGAAATCTATACCTTAAATAGGCAATGTGTCCTTGGAGATACGGACTATAAATGGAAAATATTGTCAGACTTCAGAAAACAATGATAAACAAAATGTTTTCTCGGTTTGGATGTATTAAAAATAGCAGTTACTTAATTTTCCAAAATGTTGGCACATGTATGTATACCCAATTAGGGGTAGGTCAATAGCAAAAAGTAGCTCACTGTAACTGAGAGAGTAGTCGGCTGTTTGGCTGGCAATGGGTGCTTAACCTGTTAAACACTGTAGCTATAATTTCTACTGAAAAGATTCAGGGTGTGTGGTGTGGATAATTATTAAAAGCCAGCAGGATGTTCCCCTCTCAGTTTAAGAGCACTGGTTATACATGACCAGTGTGTAATTAAAATCTACATAATTTGTTTAAAGGAGTCACCAAACTAACATAAAATTAAAATTTCTGACAGGAGCTGTGACTTGGTGTAATTGCAGTGAAGGTCAAGACAATCTAGATTTATATTTTCAAAATCTCAGTTTTTTATCTGACTTACAGATAAAAATTGATTTAGAGCCAAGGCCATCATGCCACAATTGAAATTAATGTCAGAGGAGCTGTTGCATCGTATTCATGCCTCATGCTTGCGCTTGTGCTCGCTCATGTGTAACACATCATGCTAGAGCATACCCCTCCTCGATCAGTGCAAGGGACAGAAAAAGGTACTGTTCTTAAGAATGCCATGGAGCAATCCTTCAACACAAACAAACTAGACTACAAGGTGAAGCACCAGCAGACAGCACTGAATGTCTCATGTTAGTGCAGAGAAGTCATTTGGCATTAGCTAACCATACATTAACAGCAAAATCAAACAAACACCTGCCTTTACATGCCTATAAAAGCAAAAGGAGCTGTTGAGTTTTCCTATTAAGGCTGATCAGTGACTGGTCAATTAGGACTGGTCTTAGTCCAAGTGGCAGTGGTTCCTAGGTTTTGCCAGGGTGACAGCAGTTAAAACAGCACTAGCAAGCGGCGTGCAATGGATAATCCCACAGGGCCGTCCTGCAATCCTCTTTGCTGCAGCGCTGACCGTAGCGACTGAGGACCAGTTTTAGAGTCCTGAGCCTTCAGTGTTGCCCTCAATCCCCTTATGTACACACGCAGGCCAACAAGGTGTTAGGGAGCAACGTGGAAATAACATTAAGTAAGACTTGAGGCACTATCTGATCAGCTGCTGCTCCTTCTCAGTGAGTGGAGCATGAGTAAGAGGAACACAAAGAAGAGCACACACACCTGGCAGCGCCACACTGAATCCTCTTCTTTAGCTGTAGGGAAAACAATCTGTCGTTCTTTCAGCCCTCATTAGTGCTGGATCCCAGTAACACTCACCTTGTAGGCTTTCTCCATCAGGTTGACCTTGCTGAGCTTCAAGATGACTGCAAAGTTGATGGGTTTCTTACTCATTCGTCCTGGTTTCTTATTAAAGTCCACCTGTTGAAAGATCTGCAAACAAGAGGGTGTCTGAATGTTAAACTTCAGACAAACCTGTCAAAAAAAGCTCAAATTTTTTTTAACTATGTAAGTATATTAGTTATAATTGAGGAGTAGTGTCCAATCATGACACTCCATACCAAAGAACTTCATGAGAGAGATCAATCTGCTCCTCCACAACAGTCAGACCCAGTCAGTAAGTGAAAGGCCATATAACTATGAATGTTTTATTCAGCTTTACAATCATCTATCTCCAACATAAAGTGAGCCTACCGTTTTTTCCTGATACAGGTTAAATAAGGATTCAATGATACACATAGCCTATGGTAGAATACATGCTTCAGGACTTTGGTGAATGTTTTTGGTTTGAGTCACTTGGCCCTGGCCTATTGATTTTTTTTTAATTACCGCCATAATCGATTTCAGATAATTCAACAAGAACAGCAAGATGGTATCAGAGAAAAAAGCTATTTCATTTTATTTCAAAAAAAATTTTTCATTACACAGTTCAGCAAAGATCTTTAGGTTATTTACATAACCCCGGTTCTCTGAATAATATCAGTGAGATGTCTTACTATGGGATGCACACCCCGCTGCAGACCTCAGACGCATTAATCTCATTACGCCAATCCTGATTGGCTGGTGAAACGTGTCCGTCCGCCCCAGGTACCACCTACCTTAAATAGCTCAAGCGGACAGCACCACGTCATTCAAGATAAGCTTTTCTTCTCACTCGCCCAAGCTAAAAGGGTTGTCTGGTGAGATATCTCACTGATATTACTCAGAGAACCGGGGTTATGTAAATAACCTAAAGTTCTCTTTCATAATATTCCGTTCGATATCTCACTATGGGATATGGTTGCTCCCGTATTGCCAGACAAGCTTATCCAGCGTCCACCAACCCACAGGGAAAAATACTCTGTTCCAATTAGGACAGCAAAACCGCTCGTGCCACACACGGAGCAGACACGTCCAGCATGTAGAAATGAACAAAAGTGAGAGGCAAGGACCAACTCGCTGCAGCACAGATGTCCTGAACAGAAACTCCCCTGAATAAGGCCCAGGATGCAGCCAAGCCCGGAGTCAAGTGCGCTCGCAGATCCACAGGTGGTTGCAGACCCTGACTCGTATAAGCCAAAGCAATCGCCTCCACCACCTAGTGGGGTAGACGTTGCTTTGTGACAGGTTTCCTCTTATTAGGGTTAGCCCAGGAGACGAACAGCTGATCGCTCCTCCTGACACCCCTTGTCCTATCCATGTAAGTGTGCACCACACGGACCGGACATAATGCATGCGACCGCTGCTCACCTGGTGAGGCAGCAAAAGCCTGAAGGTCAATAGAAGAACATGAGCCCACCACCTTAGGCACAAAAGCCAGGTTGGGCTTCAAAATCATCCTCATATCCCCCGGTAAGAGGGATGGACCGAAAGCGCATGGATGTCATTAACTCGTTTAGCCGAAGCTAGAGCCAGCAACAACACTGTCTTGAGAGACATGTGTTTCAAGGCTGCTCCCTCCAGTGGCTCAAAAGGAGGGCCCTTAAGCCCCTTCAGAACCACAGCCAGATCCCATGGTGGTACCAGCGGTTTGGACACAGGGAGAAGCCTATGCGCTCCCTTCATAAAAAGCTTTCGTTTGTCAATCAGGTCCTGCAGGAATGACAATATCACACTGAGAGGGAATGTAGCCGTTCCTGTGGCACCAACCCTCAAACACTCTCCAGTTACAATCATACAGAGAGCTAGTGGAGGAGGCTCGAGCACTTTGTATAGTGGAAATCTCCCGCTGTGAAAGACCCACAGCTGACAGATTTAGCCACTCAGGGGCCAGGCACTCTGGGTACGGGTGGAAGACCGTGACTGCGCACCCCCGCAACACCCCAGCCCGCATGAAGCCACCCAAAGTTGGAACTCTCTCATGTGGAGCTGGCCCAGGTGGACTACGAGAATGGCAGACGCCATCAGCCTGAGTAACCGAAGACATAATCTGAATTAAACAGATTTGCCTGGCTGAAAAGGCGCAAGACATGCCCTGAAGGCTTTCACTCGGTCCACCGAAATGCACGCTGTGAATGTCACAGAGCCCAGGGATAATCCCAGAAAGACTATGTCCTGCGCCGGGGACAGCATGCTCTTTTCCCCGTTTATCACAAAACCCAGATCGGATAGGTGTCGTATGAGAATATGCGTGTGCGCCCTGGCCTCCTGCTCTGATTATGCCAACAGCAGCCAATCTTCCATATATGTGGCCAAGCAGATGCCCTGCCCTCTCAGCGGGGCTATTGCCGCTATTGCCGTACCGCACAAACACCCTCAGGCTCAAAGACAGACCGAAAGGGAGCACACGGTACTCGTAACAGATCCCCCCGAAAGCAAATCTCAGATACTTTCTATGGGGAGGATAGATTGGGATGTGGAAATACGAGTCTTCCAGATCGACAGAAGTGAACCAATCGCTCTGTTGCACAAGGCCCAACAGGGATGCGTGCGTCAGCATCCTGAACTTGTATTTCCTGAGATACTTGTCTGGTGACTCGATCTGGTGTGACGGACAAGAGAAAAACTCCAAAGCTAGGTAGTGGCCGGCCACGGAAGCTATATAAGATCCGTCTGTGGACAGTTAAGCTAGCTAGCCAAGAATGTGAGATATGCTCCGAGTGAGAGGAGGTGTTTGAATGACGTGGTGCCGTCCACATGAGCTATTTAAGCTAGGTGGTACCTGGGGCGGATGGACACGTTACACCAGCCAATCAGGATTGGCGTAATGAGATTAATGCTTCTGAGGTCTGCAGCAGGGCGTACATCCCATATTGAGACATCGAACGGAATATTATGAAAGAGAACCATTTTCTTTATTTTGCTATTAGGAAAAAATCCCCTATCTACCCACATTCTTGATGCCTTTTATAAAATGGCATAAATCAATAAAAATATGTCTAAAACCTTAAGTCAAGAGTGCTTTTTCACTTTGAAGCTCACAGCAGTTAAAACAATTCTTTGCAAAGGAAACAAACAGGTTTCACTCGCAAACAACTGAAATTATTTAAGTTTTTAGACAAAACCAGATTTTTCTTTTCCCTAAAATTACATTTGTACACAACTTAGTCATAGTCTGACTGACCAACTGAGTTGGTTATTTAACCTTCATCTTGCAGATTTTAACATGGATTTCAGCGACGCTTAAATGTTTTCAACCAACAAGACTTATGACTAAAGTTTGGGTGGAGTTTTCAAAGTTATTTTGGGCAGATGTTGATTTTTTTCTGGCAAAAAAATAAAGCCGGTCTGCTTTGGCATTAAAAAAGATTTTGTTTCTTTTTCCATTGCTTTTTTAAGTTTGAGCAGACAATCAAAAAGAAGGAAATTTTGGTTTAATTCTATGTTCAGTGCTGATGTGCTTGGAGCTACATTACCCCATGAAAAAACTGATCAGTTTTTGAGCGGCAGAGATATGATAAAAAGACTATGTAACAGAACCCACAAACTTATTTATGGTATTACTGAGCTTGAATGTTTTTGCAAATGTAAAACTCTCTCTATCACTACACACGCCAAAGAATAGAAGACTGGTGCCTCCTCTTATTGCAGATTGCAAAGTAGCGCTTTCTGTAGAGTTGGGAATTGACTGGATTTGTTTTGTTTTTGTTTTTTTACCAATGCAATTTTTGATTATGCCTATCAGTTCAATGTGAATTTTCTGTCTGGACAAAAGTCCATCAACACTGGTGTTTAGTGTCATAGATGGCAAACACATGGCACTTCTGATATTTAAGGCTTTGCTGACTGCCTCTGATGACAGCCTTGAGGCCTTGATTTGCAAGGCCTGAGAACAAAGCAGAAAGAATTGATAAAGGAATTTTTGAGCATAAAGTCTAATGATATTGATTCCTTTAGCCATTTGTTAACATTTAATGACTGGAATTGGTTTTGGACTCATATGCCTAGTTTGGTATGAAATCTTTTTGTGGATATCTAGACTACTTGAGCGCAGGAGTTCCCTCATCCCAGCATTGACAACACATGAGCACAAACAAAGTAGAGCCAAATGGAGAGGAATATGATGGATGAAAACTAGTGTTACACAAATCTGTAAACATTCCAACCTCAAGTACATACTAAATCATGGAGCTGTTGATAAGTTCAATATCTTAATGAAAGTGTTTGCATTCCCAAGGTTCATGTATACTAAGTAGCTGTCTGAATTATGGCTGGACAACATGGAACAAAATTTGTTTCCTGATATTTTTTTTATACATTATTGTTATACATTTATTTTTCCAGATAAATATTTCCAGATAAAATCATAATACATCTTGAAGTCGGATTGTTTTGCTGCTGTGGGCTGCAAAAACTTTAGGTTCAGGGTTGCAGCTTAACACTTTAAGCTGCAATATGATGACACAGTCATCATATTACACTTTGTGGTGCTAATGTGCAATTTGGAAAAATTTGCCACCTATTTGAGCATTCAGCATTAGCATCCCTGATGGTATTTTAGCAGATCAGCTACTTTATCAATTTATACGATACTGTCTAGACTTCTATCTTTATTTGAAAATATCTCACTATTTTTCAAAATCTTAACTTCTCTCCAGCCCTGGTCTGAATACAAAGTAATTACAGTAAAACGGAGAAGGGGTATTAATGCTTCTGACAACTTCTTTTCAGGCATTCATGTGAATTAAACTAAATGGTTAACAATTTTGTTTTACATTATGCTTTGCACTGTTTTTAAACATTAATATTTTTCCTGATAGCTTGTTTGAAGATGTAGGTTTTTGTCCTAAGATGTTTGAAAAAAAAATGTCATATCATATCAAAATGTAGAATTTATTAAATCTTACATTTTAAGTACAGATTAATAAACCTTCTGCAAAATGTTAATAGTCTACTTCAAATATTCTTGATACTTATGTTGATTATTCTGCACAGTTTATTTTACATACTGCAGTGTTAGTCAGATGACACATTTCTATCCTCGTCTGTGAAGCTACATTCGAGCCAACGTGTGGGCTATTTGTCTACAAGCTTAAGCTTTCACATCTGCCCACAGTGTGCAAGTGAAATTCTGCATTGTATTTGTGTATCAGGCTATTTCTGACTCCCCATATCTCTGTGTATTTCAGTGCATTTGTGTTTGTGTGCGAGTGTGTAAGCGTGTGTGGTCGTTAATGTGCTCTGTGTGCGAAGCAGAGCAACGCTCCTGGCCGCTGCTGTCTGTGCAAACATAGGATGTGGTGGCGGTCTGTGGGGGAGCCAGGGGGAAGTGGGAAGGCATGGGCCAACCCTGGTGCATGCACACACACACTAGCACACACACACGCACAGCTACTAAAGCAGGAAGCTCCAAATCGTACACCCCCCTCGGAGATGCGAGAACACACACAGGCTCAGACACAGAGGAGGAAGGGGCTGCTTCTGCTGCTCTAATTAAAACAGTAGCAGCGTACCTCAGCCTGCCTTTAACAGTGCTTTAACAAGGGGAACAGTAAAGGAGGGAAAAAAAAACACAGGAAATATTGTGCGTCACACAGTTTGCTTTAGGGGGGTTAGGGGAGATGGCTGTGTGAGGAGAGAAGTGGGGAGTGGGCCCAAGGCAGAGCGGATGTGGTCTACACAGCATGTTAGGACCAGAGTGTAAACCACAACCATGCTTTTATCACTTCGGCCAAACTGCTGAATGCATGCACGCACACCGCTGCAAACCAACAAACAGCTGTGAGCTGCTGGGAGGCGGGGCTTAGTCTCTGTCACCAGTGCACTGTTGCACTCCGTCGAACCACAACCACCACCCCCCAACAGCATGCATAAAAACATGCACACAGTTGTGGAGAATATACGCAGCACACACACCCACGTGCTAAACACCTAAGCCAGGGAAAATGTTGTCGGTTGGTGACCTGTGATTGGTCTGATAACAAAGTTGTGTCTTTGTCATACTTCTCAATGTGTTTCCTCCTCAGCTTCTTTAGTTGTGGCCGTTGAGACTGTAAGCCTTTCTATACACCACCAATGTTTTCCACAGAAAACCACTGACGGAACATTTCATCATAACTACCTTTCATTGTTTCCACTTTTTAACAACAAAAACAACCGACTGTTGTTCACTGTGCATAATTTAAACCTACTCTCTAACTCACCTGTGTGCAGACTGCTTGAAAATTTGAACTTTACAGGAGCTGCACTGCTCCTGTTCAGACCACATTTATTTATCATTTGTGTTTACAAGAGATGGCAGGAAGTCTTACCTCCAAGAGGAAAGGAGCAACTGGAACAAAAGTGTTGGTGCTGCTGGAGAGCAGCATGAGGGCTCTACAACAGTGCATCCTCAGAGGGTAATATTTGGACGTAGGCACGAGTCTGTATAGACAGATGACAAAGAAGTGGTCAATGTCTCCCCCTGCTGTTTGAAAAATATAAATAAATATGGTAGGCTAGTGATAGAGAGGACTGGCCTGTATGGAAAATTGTCAATAAATACTTGGACAACATATATCATAAAGCAATGTACAGTTTTTCTTCAAAACAAGGCCCACTCCTTTTTGTAAGAGTTTTTACACTCTGTCTCAGCAGCTAGGGACTATCAAGTCTCACCTTGGCTTTGCTTATTTGACTCAACAAGCCACTGCCATTATGCAAGCATATTCAAACAGAGAAAGTAGTTCTGCTTTAAAAATCTACACTGCCTGGCCAAAAAAAAAAGTCACCACCAGGATTTAACTAAGCAAATAGGTACGAGCCTCCTGTTGGATAATTACTGCACGTGTGATTGTCTTTCAGCTGGCAACAACTTATTTAAGCCCAGCTGATGCAATGAGTAGCTTCTCATTTCTTAAACAACCATGTGGAAAGACACATCCTGTGGTCGTGGAAAAGATGTTAGTCTGTTTAAGAAGGGTCAAATCATTGGCATGCATCAAGCAGAAAAAAACATCCAAGGAGATTGCAGAAACTACTAAACTTGGGTTAAGAACTGTCCAACGCATTATTAAAAACTGGAAGGATAGTGGGGAAGCATCATCTTCAAGAAAGAAATGCGGTCGAAAAAAATCCTGCATGATCGTGATCGGCGATCACTTAAATGTTTGACCAAATCAAATCAAAGAAAAACAACAGTAGAACTCAGGGGTATGTTTAATAGTGAAAGTAAGAGCATATGGTGATAGGAGAAGCTAATGTAACATAGCACAGTTAAAAACAAGTCACAACAGGCACACAGGACTGTTTAGAGTTGCTGAAGAGTTTATCTGATGACTGTAGGCAGAGGAAGGCTTAAAACTCCCATTGACTTCCAGCCATTTGAGCTAAGCAAGTTAATGGTGGGTTACCTCTGTCCGTCTCTTAGGATGCATTCACACCGAAAGCGATTTGAGCGACTTGGGCAACCTCTCTCCATGCAAAGTCAAAGTACAGCCGTAATCAGGTGCGACCAGGCACGACCAGATCTCACGCCATCTGGGCAACTTGGTCGTGTCTTGAGAGACAAAAGGCAGCACCCTTGTCACTGCAGATGGGTACTCTTGGGGTTGCTTTGGATGTGCGACCAGGTTGTGGTGCTCAGTCGCCAAAGCTAAAAAATTTGAACTTTTCAAGAGACGTCACATGTGGCTGGGCCGCGACAGCCAATCAGCATTGTGTGGGTGTGTGACAACACCCGTGACAGACTGCTTTTATTCTGGTTCACAGACTGACAATCCATGTCCGTGTGTGAACATTAGTGAGTACATTAGTTCCGCCTAGACGGACTGCAGAAAACCCACAGACAATGCTGCTGCAGGGCCATCAGCTGCAGTGTTTTGTGGTTGGTAGGTGAGTTGAAGGGTACAGTTGGAATAAAGTCAGCTAATACATCCTATTACACGATATGAAATGATTGCGGTGAAACTCGAGCGGGCAAGACGTCACTGAGCAACGTGACAGTAACAAAATGAGCTATGGACAGGCAATGTGACTTGGGTGGATGACGCGAATTATCACAGCAGATGGACCGTGTGTGACGAAAAAAGTTAAAGAGATGGTGTGTTGTACCAGTCATCTTAGATGGTGAGAGTAGAGGACAATATTGACAGCAAAAAGATGCAGAAAAATGCTAAAAGTTTAACATAACGAGGCTTTATTTTTAACATCAGATATCATTAATTAAAATTGTGAATTTGTTGAAGGAAATTAAAGTGAATGTTTCTATATAGCACAACGATGGTGATTGTACACTGATTAAATAAAAGACACTAAAATGTTTGGAAAATATATCTGTTCAAATCTCCTCTCTCTGTCTCTGAGTATGGAGCACAGAATTGTAATAAAAAGGCTCCAAGTGTTTTTTTTTTTCCAGGACTGATATTGTTAGTTGGTTGTTAAGCTTTTGTCTGAAATAAAATTTCATTAGTTGGAGAGTTTTAGTGTTACGTTAACATTCACATTCACAAGTGTATTTCGTACAAAAAGCAGGGTTGTCCACACAGAGTGCTCCTTTAAAGGGTCTCTATACACTTAGACTTTTTAAGACCTTCTTAAGACCAAACTTTGAAAAAAAACTCCGTTAATTTCACTATGCACTAAAATGTATCAAAGGGACATTGTTATGTTACTATTAGGTAACAAGCCATGGTGCTAAATATTAAGTAACAGGATATCAAGTTGCACCGCCCTTCGAGGAGAGGAAAAGGTGATGTAGAAGTGAAAGAGCAGCACATGCACAGAAAACTCTTTTTCTGTGTTTCCTGTATAATTTAAACAGCCTAAAATAGATTTGATAAAGACCTTGTTTGTCATCATTGCCAGCCAAAACTTGATACCACTTACAGACAAAAAGTAAGATTTTCTTGGCCTAGAATTTAAGGCCCTGTTTACAGGGAGACGCTCTCACCTGAAACGCAAAGGTTTTTCCTTTGCGTCTTCAAAAATGATCTGTGTTCAGACGGAGACTCAAGAACGACTGAAAACACTGTAGTGTGCATGCCAGTCCAGTAGATGGCGATGTAGGTTTGCAGAGAAACAGCGCTGTTACAACACAGGTACGAAGAAGAAAAACTTTTCACCAACAACAATGGCGAGTGGACGCACAAAGACGCAGGAGTTTCTTGTCTGGACAACAAATCTTTCGGGGCAACAAATCTGTCTGGATAGTTTTGTCTGGATAACAAACCGAGCACGGGAAGCAGCACACGTTACTCAGTAGACGGCCGAAGCTGTTGTTGTTCCTGGTATACGTGTGCAGCCTTCATGTGAAAGAGTACTGCACATGCGTAGACGTCAGCGTTTCCCCCTGAAACAATGAATCCTGTTAACATGAGACCGGGTGGCGATGAGTTTTGAAAACTCTCAGCCTTGGACCCTGGTTTCAAAAGTTTGCGGATTCAAGCATGGTCTCATGTAAACGGGAGGCTAAAACGCAATCAAAACTCTTCGGATTCGGCCGAAAACTGAGTCGTGTAAACAGGGCCTAAAACTCGAATTGAATACCAGTAATGACTTTATAGAAATTAACGGGAACTCTGTTTAGGAATTTACAGGTTACATAGTGGATCCTGTTTACAATCATTGCTATGAAAAATCACCTGATGCTATTATAAATACGAATCTAAATAGTTATTGTGCTTTGGTCAGCAGTTCATATAGTAATATAATCAGAAATCGTGTTATTATAGGCAGGCACTGAGTCCAATTGTCTTTTCAGCATAATAACTCAAATAATTTATGAGACCTAGTTTTTTTCAATTTATTTGCACTACAAGTTAGGGTGCACTTACTTTTCTGTTACTGACAAAATTGAGAAAGAGGTTACATGCATGTTTTTTTCTATTCTTAAGACCAATTGATTGGTTGATGAGTGAGGGTAATTTCAGGCGACTAAGTCATTCTTTCATTGACTATGGCCCTATTTTCAAAACATTCAGTCAAAATAAATACAGAAATAGTTTCATCTCAGTAGTTTTCATCTTTGCAATGTTTGTAATAATCAAAAGTTTTCAAGTCAACTAAATGTCAGAAAGTACTCCCAGAAAAGAATACAAACAATGGAATTACAGCTCCTTCTTTGTCAAAACCCCCCCAAAACAACTAATTAAAGAAATCAGAACTCATTGACATCTGTACAATGCCAGTACTAAACTTTTCACCAGAATCACCCACAAAGAGCAGCTTGTATTTTTGACACTTAATAATTCAAATTTAGTTTGCATAATAGTTGATTATTTTCTTCAAAGTAAATCTTGGGTTATCAAATATTGTCTTACAGCATTTAGGACTGACAGACATTTCAGGAATAAACTGCATGTCTATGTACTCACTTAATGGTTCCAATGATGACCTGGCAAAGGGGATAGATGAGAGGCTGGAGTACATCACTGGGGTGCAGGGTACTGAGGACTCGACACCACAGGTACAGACAGTGAATATACTGCCAGTTATAGACTGACTGATACGTTTCCTAAAGAGAAACACACACATATACAGTCCTTATTATCATTTAACGGTTTACATATATGCTGAGGTCAGGGCACTCTGCTTAGATCACAATCACAAGAAGGTATGAATAAATTAAAACACTTGAAAATGGCGATAGCAGAAAAGTCAATAAATTAAATGATATATCCGTTTTAAAACAGGAGTAATTAGAATTTGAACAATCCTTATAACAAATCACCCTGAAATCATACAAAAGACATCAATTATTTTAATCCCTGTCATCCAGGAGATGGCTATGATTTGTCTAATTGAGAACAAACAACCCCTTTTCCCTGAGTGCATGCACAAAGCCACAAACAAACCTTTTTCTTCATGGTCATGGCATTCCTGAGATGGATGGCCAGCTGTCGTATATAGATAAAAGCATGCTGGTAGGTCGCTTGTGTGTCCAGGGAGTACATCTCTGTCAGTGTTCGCTGCATGAAGTTGATCATGGGGAGCATATTGGGTGATGTGAACTTGCAGTTCTGTACATAGGAAATGTACATTTGCTGAAAAAAAGGACATGATCATTAGTTCATAAATGGGCTGAGATGGAAATAGTTAAATCAAAAAGAAAGCAAAAAATAAAAATCAAATACTTTCTTTAAAAGTTAAGATTCTATTAAATGGGTGGCACTAGTGATGCGCCAATTGTGAAAATCAGGGCAGATACCAATACTGATGTTGAAAATAATCATTTTAACCAATGACAATTTTTTTTTCTAATAACCTCTTTTGGAATGCCAGCATTTTGTTTTAAATTTTAGTATTTTTGATTTTATATGTTCACCCCACAATAATTTGCCCATGGACGATGTTTGTTAAAAGGGCCAATATCAAATGATACTGATGTTGGATCGATGCAGATGTGCACCTCTAGGCGACACATCATACTCCTTTGCAACCTTTAAACAGTTGTCTGTGTTCTAGATCAGCACTTTTGAAACTTTGTTGTATTACAGACCTGTGTGACTGTGCTTCCATTATTAAAGTATTTTACTAAATACATATCTGATTAGTGCATTTTGACATCAAAAACTACAACTAAGAGAAATTTGTGAGGACGCTCTTTGTTTTTAACCACCCGCTGCAACAACAGAAGGGCAGTCAGCTGATCGTCTCAAGCTTGCATGATATCTTATCAAAATGAAGCACTTTAATGTTACATCTGAGCACAGAAGGAGATGATTACACAAGAGAAGAACGTGAGCACAAGTTTATCTCAGATTTTATTTTTTCCAGCTATCCCTGCTGAGACAAAGACAAAGAAGCGGTGTGCAAACTGTTGTAAGAGAACCTGGCTATCTTTTAAAATTACAACCCTGCTAAAAGGGAAATACATGCATTATTGGCCATGATCTTATTAAAATGTATGCCGAGTGCTTTGGTCAAAATTTAATGTGCATCTTTTCTAAAATGCATGGTTTTGGTGGGTGTCTCTTAATATGCTAATGGGATAGTGCTTACTCTGTCCCTCTCTTGATGTTTGAGGAAAGTTAAAAAGTAAGAGCCTGTGGGTAGAGATCTGCAGGTATAGACATTGTGTAAGTATCAGCTATTTTTAAACTGACTAATATTGATTTCAAAGCAAGCACAGACTCTGAACAGAAAATCAGTTTAATTTTTTCAGACAAAGGTGGACCACAAAGGGGGTTGGCAGATACTGTGGGTACCCAAATACACATGAGGACAAAATTGTTGGTTCCCTTCTGTTAAAGAAAGACAAACCCACAATGGTCACTGAAATAATTTGAAACTGACAAAAGTAATAATAAATAAAAATTTACTGAAAATTAACTAATGAAAATCAGACATTGCTTTTAAATTGTAGTTCAACAGATTCATTTTAAAAAACAAAATAATGAAACTGGCCTGGACAAAAATGATGGTACCCTTAACTTAACATTTTGTTGCACAACTATTTGAGGCAATCACTGCAATCAGGCAATTTCTGTAACTCTCAATGAGACTTCTGCACCTGTCGACAGGTATTTTGGCCCACTCCACACGAGCAAACTGCTCCAGCTGTCTCAGGTTCGAAGGGTGTCTTCTCCAGACTGCATGTTTCAGCTTCTTCCACAAATGTTCAACAGGATTTAGATCAGGGATCATAGAAGACCACTTCAGAATAGTCCAGTGTTTTGTTCTTAGCCATTCTTGGGTGTTTTTAGCTGTGTGTTTTGGTCATTATCCTGTTGGAGGGCCCATGACCTGCGACTGAGACCAAGCTTTCTGACACTGGGCAGCACATTTCACTCCAGAATGCCTTCATAGTCTTGAGATTTCATTGTACCCTGCACAGATTCAAGACACCCTGTGCCAGATGCAGTAAAGCAGCCCCAGAACATAACTGAGCCTCCTCCATGTTTCACAGTAGGTGCAGTGTTTTTTTTCTCTGTATGCTTCATTTTTGCGTCTGTGAACACAGAGCTGATGTGACTTGCCAAAAAGCTCCAGTTTTGTCTCATCTGTCCAAATGACATTCTCCCAGAAGCTTTGTGGCTTGTCAATATGCATTTTGGCAAATTCCGGTCTCGCTTTTTTATGATTTGCTTTCAACAGTGGTGTCCTCCTCGGTCTTCTTCCATTAAATTCACTTTGGCTAAAACAGCAACGGATGGTGTGATCTGATACTGATGTACCTAGACCTTGGAGTTCACCTCTAATCTCTTTGGAAGTTGTTCTGGGCTCTTTGGTTACCATTTGTAATATCCGTCTCTTCAATTTTCCTCTTGCAGCCACGTCCAGGGAGGTTGGCTACAGTCTCCTGGACCTTAAACTTCTGGATAATATGTGCAACTGTAGTCACAGGAACATCAAGCTGCTTGGAGATGGTCTTATAGCCATTACCTTTAACGTGTTTGTCTATAATTTTCTTTCTAATCTCCTGAGACAACTCTCTCCTTAGCTTTCTGTGGTCCATGTTCAGTGTAGTACACACCATGATACCAGACAGCACAGTGACAACTTTTCAGCCTTTAAATAGGCAGACTGACTGATTACAAGTTTGAAGACACCTGTGATGCTAATTACAGGACACACCTTAGTTTAACATGTCCCTATGGAAAATCATTACCTTCGCCGGTGTTTATCTGTCTGTTTGTCTGTGTTCAAAATAACTTGAAAAGTTATGAATGGATTTTGATGAAATTTTCAGGGATTGTCGGAAATGGGATATGGAAGAACTGATTAAATTTTGGGGGTGATCCGGATCACCGTCTGGATCCAGGAATTTTTTTGGTGTGAATCACAATATGGAGGGAACTGTGGCGCTTGGCGGAGGTCTGCGCTCTCCGAGTGCTTTTCTAGTTTTCAATCTTTTCTAGGGGTTCCATCAATTTTGTCCAGGCCAGTTTCCTTATTTTTTTTTTTTTAATGATTCTGTTGAACTACAATTTAAAAGCAATGTCTGATTTTCATTAGTTAATTTTCAGTAAATTTTTATTTATTATTACATTTGTCAGTTAAGTTATTTCAGTGACCATTGTGGGTTTTTCTTTCTTTAACAAAGGGGTACCAACAATTTTGTCCACGTGTGTATATGTATAAAAATGCAAAAAAATGTGGGTTTTCATAACATGTCCTCCTTGAGGAAATCATGTCTATCTCCCGTACAAGTTTGCTTTTATTCTATTCATATGACTTACCTTGAGAATAGGCTTAAGATATGTTTCCTGCTTGTGTCTGCAGATTTTGTTTAGGGCCAAGAAACCAAGAACACGACTTGTCTCCTCTCCTGTGCTCCACTGTTTCATTAGTTGCTAGGTAAATAGACAAGCAACAGGTTATGAACAAAAAAAACAAGTGAAACTGTTTTTAAAGGGGCCATTTTATGTCATATTGAATAACGTCCACTGATTAACAATGTCTTACCTTGACAAGGTGACGACACTGCTTGGGCAGACAAAGGTAATATGGTACAAGCTGGTTAGCATGGCGTAGGACAGCACTGATGACTGTGGCCTCAGTTAAACATGATAATAGCTACAGGTGGAGACATACAGTTTTGTCAGAGAATGACGCTGGGATAGTAAATCAGTGTTATTTGTCAAGAGAATAGTACAAATAAAACACATTTCTTAGCACTTTAAAGTCCAAATAATCATATGAACAAACACAGAATCATTTTGAGGAATGCTCAGAGGCAGAGAGACATGCTAGATGAGAAAAGCAAACCAAACCTGAACTACTCCACTTAGATACATCTTGATGTCAATCTGATTCCTCGGCCACTTTGGACTTGACGATGGGAGAACTAGCCTGAGAGCAAAACAGGGGAAAAAGACACAAAACGTAGAACACTGATTCACAGTTTTCATTTGAACTTTCTACAGAAGGAAGGACCAAAATGTGACAATTCATACTTTTTCTGGTCTTTTTCTGCCTTCAGATGGAGCATCTTCTGCAGTGCTACATGAATATCTTTGATACAGAACAGGACCAAGGCATTGAACACTGCAGGAAATGAAAGGAAGAGTTCATTGATATTTTTACAGGATATAAAATATTCAAGTAAATCATACATTTTGACACAAGTTACACAAGTAAATATGTTAAAAGCGGTTTGTTTACAAACATGTGAAACGGTTCAGAGTATAGTTTGGATTTCATCAAAGTGGGGCTGCATAAGGTAAATGTTGACAGTAAATAAATTTGCCACAGTAACCACGATCATCTCCGCCTCCGTAAGGATGGAAATGATGCCAAAATACAGCCCAGTGGTGATTGTGAACTTTTTGGACACATTCACAATATTTACTTAGCAACCAGTAGGTACCAGTAGGTAGGCCTAAGTGGGGTACACACTACATAAGCACTGGCCTGATTTTTAGCTTGAATCCCCACCTCTGACCAAAGTCAGCACCAAATTACCAGTTTATCTGTTGGTCCTTAAAATTATCTTATCTGATTAGTCCGTGGTGTGAGGTGTGTTATGAGTCATTTTATTCCTCAGGATCAGGGCTGCCCAACTTGAAATCCTAAATATCAAATGTAGGGCTGAAACGATTCCTCAGATAATCCGGGTGATTGGATTACAAAAAATCCTCGGGGCAAATTATGTGCCTCATTGTGGGACTGTGGACTCATTTAAATCTGGACCACTATACAGTGCACGGTGTTTGACACGGACTGTCATTTCTGTGGCACAACGTGCATGCTGCTTCCGCTGCTGCGCGGCTGAAACGTAGATGTGCGGCGCAGATTGAGAAGAGAGTCCGCTGAGGAAATGGCAGAAAGTATCCCAAGTGTGGGGTCACTACAAGTTGAAACGAAAAGAAAACACAGTGCAGTATGTCTGTTGTAAAATGGAGTTAGCTTAGCATAATAGCAGATTGTCAATGCTGCAGCACGTCAACAGTAAACATCCGGTCTGAGCGTCAAGTCCGCAGACCGGACACAAGAAGATAACACTCATGATACATCAGCAGAAGCAGTTAATGTGATCAATAATTGAGATTAAGTCTAGTAAATAACGTACTTTGATTATGGCTCTGTGTAAAGGCTGGTTCAGAACGTAAATCAATGCAGAGGATACTTGGATAGATATTCTGTATATTTTGTTCACATACTTTTCACATCCAATAACTTTACTTTTAATTGATTGCAGGGAGTAGAATAGAAATGACAGTGAGTAGAGGAAACAGGTGTGGGGCATCCTTTCATATCTTAAATAAATGTACATTAGCTGGTTGAATTATCTTAGTATCTAAGTATGATATTATTTTGGCCTTGTAATAAAATAAGCTAAATAAGATCCTCAATATAATAATTACCATCATTACAGCAGTAAAGGCAATAATGTAGCAAAATAAGATAAGCATGAATAAAAACAAAAAAAATAAAAATAACCAAACTAAAAAAAGTTACTACAAAAACAAATATGACCACTAGAAAAAATAAAACTGCAAGAACAATGTCAACAAAACAAATTTAAAAGTTCAAAAATATTTTCATCATTGCACATGGGTAATTATCAATATCATTTGATTTGTTTTAACTTGTTTAGTGCTCACTGCAGAAACAGTTATCATTATAACTAAAGGACCTGTTAATAAATTTTAGTTTTTACTGTATGTATGAGTGGTACATTTTTGAGATATCGGCTGTAGAGATGTCAGCCATCTCTCTAGTATATTTATAAGTCCTGTGACGCTCAAAGCACCAAAAATACATTTGAAAGATTCAAAACCAGTGTCTCATTCTAAAACTCATAATCTGCAGACCTTGTTGTGAGCAGTTTCATGTAGGAACTACTTTTTACCTATAAAAAAATATGTATTTTGATTTTGGGATCCCGTTTATGCTCAAAATGTAAAAAACAAAACAAAAACAAAAACAAATTGTCAATTTAAGACACCTGGCTTATTTTCTGTTTTGTATGTTATTGATGCTTTTCAATAAGTTGAAGTGATTCAATGTAAAAAATTGCAGTGAGCGCAATGTACTCGCTATCCGATGACTCGATTAATCGACAGAATACTCGGTAGAGTACTCGATTACAAAAAGAATCGATCGTTGCAGCCCTCATCAAATGTGTTCAAAATTTACATCCAGAAATCCTCGTGTGTGAAGTGCACTGAAGACAGCCAAGAATGCCCTCTGTGTTTTGCCACATGGACCAGAACAAAGCCAACAAGGCAGCAAAATGGCTGAAACAGAAAGCCATGACGAAGAGTGAAAACGCAGCATAAAGGTAGATAGAGGTCAGAAACAGAGGACCAACTTGTTGATTTGTGGAAAACCATAGCCTCTGTACACCATAATTTGTAAAGTATATGTAACACACTGACAAAGAGGAACTGGAGGGAAATCACAACTGCCAAGGATGTTACTGGAAGCTGCGTTTAGCTTGGTAATCCCTCCTAACATTGTCCGCAATGTTTTTCTACATTAAAGTTTTGTCCGATCACGTGAGGTTGCAAGCTGCAATAGTAAAGGCCTTGGTTGTTGGTGAGTTGGCTTAGCGTGGTGTTCTATGTCTCTCTTTATCGCACACCACACACTACAGGGGTGTACAAAAAACTGATAAATCTACCATTATCTGTATTCATGTGCTGTCTTTCTCACTTTTAAAATAGGTCAAGATTTTTAAAATCCTCTTAACAGACCATGGACCATGAAGAATTTGTGAATTTTGTTTGGTTCCTGCATGTTAAGAATCAATGTGCAGACTACAGACAAGCCATGTCACAGACACAGAGGTGTTACAGTTCCAATAATGACAATGTCAAATGGAGTCTTTCAGTTGGTCTTTTGCTTCCTGTTACCTTCTTTGTATCACAGTTAAACACACTTATTGTACGTGTCTTTAGCTAACATCCAAAAAATCCAAATACTTTGCACAAGGTCTGCATAGCCCTGAAGTGATGTCTGCATTAAATTTGTTTAGTGATACATTAGAAGTGCATTTTCTCCACTCATGTATCATTTACTGCTTGTCCTCAGCCACATTTGACTTAGAAGTCATAAGTTTTAACTTCTCTTTTGTTTCACCTCTTCTCTTTTCTTCCAATAATTGTATTATAGTCAACTACAGCCCATTATTCACTGCTCTTTACTCAGACATTATGTATCCTGTTTTTGTAGGCGTCTTGTACAAAAACAAGCAAAGAATTTGTCAGGAATGACAGACAGAAAGCACTGTCCACTAGTGTTTTGGAAAAGTAGCGCCAAGTAACATGGACACAACGGGCAAGTACAATTTGCTACAGAGGGCAAAGAGCACCATTGCATAGGTATGGCATACCTTTAATGCAGGAAGTAAAACAAGGCTTAGGAGTGACTGTCCACTCTCTTTTGGTTGGTAGATTTGTGAGGTCATGCATTTTCTCTATTTAGAAAAGATCAAATTCATATTTCATGAGACCACATGGAAGTTTCATGCAGTAATTACTTTCCTAAGAGGGAAAATTCCCTAAGCCCCTGAACACAACAAAACGTGATGCTGTGGATGTATATCCCTCTGTGAACTGGCTTCCATTCTTCTCAACTGCTGTCTTGTGTTTTTTTTCTGGTTTGTTTAATCTTATTTTCTTTTGCTATGCGTTTGTTATGTAACAGTTGTATCCTGGCAGTGTAACAAATTCACTGAAAATACATTGATCAAACATCTGTAACACAGACCAGCACTTAATAATGAGCACTGCGTCCTACCTGAACTGTCAGCCACTTTGTATCTGCACTGAGCACCTCCTTCGCCCTTAGTTGTGGCCACAGCAGCTTTGAAAGCCTGGGTGACTTCTCTAAAGAGACGGGGTGAAGGTTCTTTCTTCATGGCTACTTTCCATTCTTCTATCATTTTGTCAGTGACTTTAATTGTCTCCACTGTCTTCTTGGATTTCTTTGGAGCTTCTTGATCACTATCATTGTCATCATCACCAGAACTGGCCTCCTACAAGCAAAACATGTTAGAATGAAAAATATTGGTTTGAGGGAGGGAGGGAGGGACGGGAGGGACCCTCCCACTCAAGAGATCCGCAGCTGGCTCACCTCTAGTGAAGATGGCAGTCTGTGGTACTTCTCCTCATCTTCATCCTCAGAGCTGTCTGTGTCATCAAAGTTCAGTAAAGTTTGGTCATTCTCTTGCAAGAACTTATAGAACTCAGGATCTTTGCTCTTCAACCTGGACAGCTGCTGCTTATGCTCAGAAACCTTTCCTTTCTTCTTTTCATCACTAGGAAACAAATGGAGATGCAAAAAACACAGGAGTTGTACGACCAGCTTTGGAAGGTTCTGATGTTTTCATTTAATGTAGGCTGGGTAGATAACATTGAGAACAATGCTCAGTGTACATGCCAGAGGACTTACATGTTGGAGATTGCAGATTTTTTATCTTTTTTACTCTTTTGTAGTCCATTTTGTTTAGAGGTTTCTTCTTCAGATTCACCTGCAGAGTCAAAACCTGACAGCAGGAACTCATCCACACTTAGGTCCTCTAATTTCCTAAGACGACAAGAGAGAAAACAGAAGTCTGTCAGTTTAAGTAGCAGTTATCTAAAAACATTAATGGCTAATAATAAAACTTGAAATCCTATATACCCCTCAGTGACATATAAACACTCAGAATACATTAGAGGGGGGAGGCAGAAGAGGTAAAATGTAAAGAATTCAATAAGTGGAAACTGAGTCCCACACATAGGCATATCAGAACAAGAAGGAGGGAATATCTGTAATTGCTCCAACAAAAAACACAGAAACAAGGGCTGTATTTCTGAGAAAAATCTCCTGTAAACTGCCAACAAGGTGCTTTAAAACACCTATCATCAAATCAGACTATCCTGGTGTAATTTAGGGGGGAAAAAAAGCAAATCACAAGTATGTATAACAGGCAACAGTTTTGATACAATATCGTTCTCAGAAGAAAGTTTCAATGCCATCTTCCTTTAGGTATACAAAACTTACTTTTGGCAATTTTCCAAACCCCTTTTATGAACAGGGAAGAAACAGGGAGACTTAGAGGCATGCAAAAATCCAATACGCGAGTGGATTTTTAGGAAAGAAACTTTAAATATGGTCTGGGAACATCGATCATGGGTTATTATTTTGAAGGAAACTAGTACAAGTACTAGTATGGAATATTTAAGAAAAACAGAAAATGGACCAATTTGAATTCTTTGCACATGTTGAAAAAGAAAGCCACAAATACAATTTAAAATGTAAAACATTAGCACAGAAATTAAGAGATAAAATGACTTACTTGATTCAACTTTGAATAAGATAAAAGAAATTGATAGGACATAAAGAATGCAAAGACACTATTTGGGTTGATTATACCAAATTCCTGGTCCAAAAGAAAACAGTGTTGCATCCACTGTTTTCCCTCATGAGATTATTTGTAGGGAAGCACAATATTTTTTTTGCAGACATTTCTGCATGCATTATCGCCGATATCGATATCTTTTATCAAGAACACAAAATTTTACTTATAAGGACGACTAGATGTTTCAATGTAATATATAAGACACAGTTGTAAGCCCTGAAAAACGTTTAACTCTTCATTTTTAAATGTACAGATGCAATGATAATAAGCTGAAGCAATACGATACGTTTTGGTATTTTGATCATGTTCCAGCTGATGTAGGAGACATCTATGGCCAATAAATCTACATAAAATATTTGCCAAAATTTCAACATCGGCCAAGCCGATATTAAACTTTTTAGGCCTAATTTGGCCGATACTGGTATCCTACCTATAACAACATACATTCCGAATTTATTTGTGGTTCCTTTGAGGTTCTTTTTATTATAGCTATTCATTTTAATTATTTTAGAAGTTGCCATTTAGAGGAGTCACTGAGTTACTGAATGTCCTAACTACCTCGGAAGTAGACTTATGCCTGTGTATAAATCGAAATGACAAAAAACAGAACCCCTTTATTTCTATACATGGCATTTAAAAGTTAATTATACATGTACCTATATATTTTTTGTATTGCTTTTCTGATTTCCTCTCTAAAACATTCGGTGAAGTTATCTTAAAACAGAGGGGCAGATAACAGTGGTCTTTTGTTACACGTCTCACATGTGTTGTGGACCTTTGTATCATGTTTAGTCCTGTAGAGCTACCATTACCTGACATAAACAGCTTGTTTATTGGCAGACCCATTTTTACCTTTATTAACTGTCAGGTTACATGCCATGGGTTATTACAGGGCCAGCGTTCGTATTAGGGACTTTTGTAGCTAGTTCAGGTAGCATGGATGCTAGGACACTAAAGCAGGCTGTATTTAATAAAACAAGTATTACAAACACACAATGTACCAATCGGAATGACAACACAAGAATATTAAGAACCAAACAATTTGGACATTTAAACTCATAATGCCGAGCACAAATACAGAAAAAAAATCCACCTACCTCTTCTGCTTGCCTGCCATGCTGGATGCAAAACGTGATTGTGCTCAGCCACATTACCCACAATCCCCGAGTGCAAACGAAGGGTTGGTTTTATGTTTCACGGATGCCGAACCAGTGGCTAGTTGTGTTTACAAAGTATACGTTATCAGTTTTGCTTCATGCCCCGCGGGTGCCTGTCGACTCAGACTGTAACAATAGCACAGGTTCCATAATTATTTATTCGTTAATTGATTTCGAGTTAATTTGAAAAGAAAGATGGAGAGCACGACAACCTAGAAATATCACTGCAAAAGCTGCTCATACAAGAACAAGCGGTGTTTTGATGCTGCACGTGAGGTTCAAATTAAATGATCAGCTGTACTCACGGGACACGGTCAGGCGAAGACCCTCTGACGAAGAATCTGTTTTAAAAAGTTTTATTTAGAGAGATATTCAGCCACAAAGCTGGGCAAGCTTTCAAACAGAAAGAAATCATTGCTGTCCTATCGACACCGACGACGGCAGGTGGTGAGTGCTGGTTTTAATACCCCTGCAGTCCTTCTGAATGAGCTAACGTGAGCTAATCTGAGACTCCTCATACACGGACAGAACGCTCAGGATGGAGCAGTATGTTTAATTTAATCGCTAAGTTAGTATTGAACGTGTTTGGGCATATTTATGTTACAGTCTGTAAGTAATTGCGGGCTGAATTAGGACTTATTTGTGGTATTATTTTTTTAAATGTAGGAAAACCGAGTCAAAGATGGTTTATGTCCTGACCAATCATGGCGCATTTGACATAAACCCCGCCTTTCGCTCTTGCATCGTTGCATTTATGAAACGCATTTCCGGACTCTGACCAGACAATACGTTGGTGGTTAAGGTAGTTTATGTCTCAAAGGATAATAGACGAATATTATTGGTTAAATTTGATGATTGCGCTTCTTAAAGGTATAAATCTACATTTAAAATGTACCTCTTACGTCTTAGAGTGTCATATTAATAACAAAAGAAGCGTTGCCATTTGTCACCACCCGCTGTTTCACTTCCACCTTAACAAGCCGATGCCAGCTTTCATGCAGGGTTTTTTTTTTGCATTGACGTCAACCGTATACAGCACAAAACAGAGGCTTCATATAGCGTATGGTAGGAATGGAATATGGAAAGATAGATACAGAGTAAAGACATTTTTGAACCAATCTGACCGCGACAGCTGCTGATGTCTTTCTCATAGCCACGGGGAAGACGCCGTGCTTAAGGACAACCGCTGTACAACCACCGGTAATGAAAATTACACACTCATTCTCTCTGTTGTTGTTGCAAATTAAAATAGATGGCGTGGGGGTTGGGGTTCCTTCAGATCGTGTAATGGGGCTGGTGTGTGAGCATTATCCTGACTGAAGAGAATTCCCTTTATAAGTTCTCACACATTAGAGATTGTGCATGTTTGACAAGTGCTCAGTGTGGATGCTAGCAACGATTTCCTACTCACATAAACGGCTTTAAGAGGCAAGTTGAATATGTGCAGCAAAAGTGTTTTACTCCATTAGTTTGAATTGTGACAATTATATCTTTAACGTCACCCAAACCTACTTTGCGTAGGATGACTACATTTGCATGACTTTCTCTTGGGCAAGAGGGCAGACTGCTTCCTCAGAGTGGTACATGGTTGATTGTATTTTGTGTTCTACAATGAAAATGGGATTCAAGGCTAGTCCTAAGGCATATGTGGTGACATTTGAGATGGAAAGGTGACGAATGTTTATATGAAAATGTACCTCCACTGATTACATTTACATTCACTCTGATACCCATTGAAGCATCTCTAACAGGGTGCACACATGAAACTCAATACTGACAGCTTGTTGTCTATCAGTCCCAAAGTTTACAGCTATTGGACTTCAAATAGATGACTTTCCTGCCTGGTCAGGCTTTGGTGGCTGAGAATGTGTTCAGATACTCAGAGGAATATTGAACTTACATTACCATGTGCTATGATTTTCTACAGAGTCACCACAGCATTAAATTCAGTACATTTGAAGAGCAGTAAGTTAGGATACATTTGTTGAATCTTAATGTGGTTCACAGCCTCATCCAGTTGGAATTCTGAGTGCATACTTAATATGCAGAGATGCAGTGTGATTATTGTTATGCAACATTTTTGAAGAGTGTTTTCCACCCATGTGCAGGGCAATGAGAACACAGAGGAAAAGGCTAACTCAGACTGTTTCCCTTTTCCCCTTGCTCTGCCTACACGGGACTGCTGCTGTGGTGATGTTGGGGGCTTCACAGCTAATTCAAGAGCACTCATCCAGGATAACCTGCATAAAAAGATAATTTTCTGGGAAAGAAACCTGCATTACATATTTTTTCCTGTTTTAGAGTAATGACTGTCTTTTCTAGTGTCGTAAAGTGGGTAATGCAGACTTGGCAATCAGTGTCATAAAACCCATCCAGGCGACCTACTACTCTTTGAGATTTCTGTCATGCTGGTAGCCTTACTGTCAGGGTGAATCCTACAACCATAACAATAGATAGAATGACTGTGATTGCTCTTGACATCTGTCATAACATCTACTCCTGCTGATAAACTAATGAGACATTTTGTGCATTAATGACACTGGTATTAACTGACATAAAAATGTTTTTTGTGAATGTACAGTTGCCCAGAGTGCGGCCTAGGCAAGAGGCCACCACCATCCCATCTGGCATCATGATGGAGGGGGGCATGCAGCTGCTCAACCGTGATGGCCATAGCATCTCGCACAACTCAAAGCGCCACTACCATGACTCCTTTGTGTCCATGAACAGGATGAGACAGCGCGGGTTGCTGTGCGACATTGTGCTCCATGTCTCCAATAAAGAAATAAAGGCGCACAAAGTTGTGCTTGCATCCTGCAGCCCCTACTTCCACGCTATGTTTACCAGTAAGTACTAATCATAACTCTGTTTTGATACATGCAGTCTGTGTTTACTCCACTTCGAGATGTGTTTTTTCTGTTAAGGGTGGACAGTTGTAGACTTCAGAGAGTGGGGATAGAGAATAGGAGAATGGCATGTGAAAAAGGGTCCTAAGGCCAGAATTTGACCCAAACCAGCTGCAATAAGGACAGTTGTCTTCAGTACAACGGGCAAACAGGCATGACCTCGAGTTAATCAGCACCCATCTTCTCAGAGATTATCTCCCTGCGCTTCATGAAACATGCCATATTTCATGTGGCAGACTTTAGCTCTTTTGTCATCAAGCTGTGCATAATTTCCCTCTGATGTTTACAGTTTCATATCAAGGTAAGGTAACTTTATTTATAGAGCACCATTCATACATACAGCAATTCATAGTACTTTACAGAGTTATAAAAAACACATCATAACACAACAACTCATGTTTACAGTGAGTACAGCCACATCCGCTTTGCACCCTTACTTCCTTTCCTGTCTTCCTTTGTGGGGCACAGGCGGTCGGATGAAGTCCAAGCCCCACATTTCCTTCAGACACTTGATCTTTGTGATGGTACAATATGTCTCAAGACAGTCAATAGTCTGGCCTTGAGGCTCAGCTGTGAGGCTTCCCTTTGCCTGACCCATGCTCTAATTAGCCCATGTTAGAGTGTACTGATCTCCCCTGCCGGTATTATTGCTATTTATTTCAACCAAAATGACAAAGAATGCTGAACTTTTTATGTATATATTTCTATGGCAGAGTTTTGCAACCACACCAATGTTGTGCAAGAGACTGATTAAATGGAAATCTGCAAAAGCAGACATTTGGCAGCTGTGCTGTATACATAAGGTTATTTTATGTTCCAGCATGACTGAACAGATGCACTCTCTCTGATGCACAAGCTGCAACCCCTGGTGCTAAAAAGTAAAGCAAATGCATTGATGCCAAATACTGCAGTTCCCCGAGTGTCCATTCTTGGCTTGATGCAGAGGCATTGTTCATTTAGGGGCACAATTGACATATGACCTATGGCACAATTGACATAAGTACACCCCAGCAAGGTGCAGGTGCCTTAAACCGAAAATTTTCAGTTAGTTCTGAGATCTCTGCAGACCTGAAATTTAGTATCTTAAATTGTATGATCCGTTACACTTTGTCCTTTTTGTTTTTGCTTTTCCAACAAACAAATACAAATAGTTGGGAGTTCTGTTAAAGTGGCAGTCCGTGTCAAAAATATACTCATATTTCAATATGTATTGTATTGTGGCCACTATATCAGGATTTGTAATGTATCATGAGGTTGGTGGAAATAACCAGCCCAGCTGGTTGGTGCTGATAGCTCATGGTTTTTGGCTTTTTTTCATAATGAAGAGATGAGTTTTTTGTTTCAGGGAAGTGTCCCTTCAAACAGCAAAACAAAATCTTTTAAAAGCAGAGTATAGTTTGGGATGTCATAGGAATGTGATAACAGAAGGGGTTTTATTCCTGTGTCATGTATCCCTGTCACATTGTGGTGGTACTCCAACCTTTTAGTGGTGGCAGTGTCTTCATGTCACATTTTAGTATTGTCTCAGCTTGTCTGGATCCCCACTAGATGGGACATGAAAAATGTACCAGGTACCATATGCAATCCCAAATGGAAAAACAAAACATTTCAAAAAGAAAATGAGGAGAGTTAAGCAAGTTCCTTGTTGTGGAAATGCCCCATATTTCTGTTGCTAGGTTGGTCTGAAGTTAGTATGGGACAGGGTTTTGAATTGAGTGGTTGCTGCTGATTGGACTTCAAAGCTCCCTTTAGAGACCGAATGGCTGATGTCGCTTTGTCTTTGTCCAATATTTTTTTTTTAACAATTTATGGTTGACTGTAACAGCCTCTGTTCTGTATCTCCTTATAGATGAGATGTCAGAGAGTCGACAGACCCATGTCACCCTTCATGACATAGACCCCCAGGCTTTGGAGCAGCTGGTCCAGTACGCTTATACAGCAGAGATTGTGGTGGGGGAGGGCAATGTGCAGGTATGTTTAAAGATCACCAAACAGGATGGCCATATTAGATATTTTTCCTCAAATCAAACCATCTTGCTTGGCACGGTTACACCCTGACTCTATGGCTATGTTCACACTGCAGCCCTTAATGCTCAATTCCGATTTATTGCTCAAATCCGATTTTTTTGTTTGACTGTTCAGATTACACCTTTAAATGTGGCCTGTCTGCAGACGGCGATGTGAACAGCTCACGCTTCAGAAGTGACACGCATGCTCAGTTGAATATTAATGACATCACGCCCAGAATGGTGTGATGAGGGGCAACAAACACAGACCAAAAATGTGCTTCACCATGCTGGAGAAGCTTGTTCCCATAACGCAGAACCTGATGTTACAGCAGCTCACCTTGAGTGAGCTCTTATTAAAGTAATTATGGGTATATTTTATTTCTTATGAACCTAAAGGCGGCCGCTCTTTCCCGTCGACCCCTGCCGATGAGAGATTGCTGCTGGAGAGAAAAACAGCTCAGAGCCATAGCGCACTGAACAGGTGAACAAAGAGGCAAAAACTTAGTTTTATCATCTGTTCTGATGTTTCTTAGTTTGTCTGAGAGCAGATCAGACAGGAGCAGACTGTTCACTGACTGACGCTGTCTCGTAGAAACACACAGTAGCGCGCAAATGCGCACGGATGAGATGGTCAGCAGTGGATCATAAGTGTCTTTCCGCGTCCTGTAAACTGTTATTTTAGCCTGATAAATTCATTAAAACTGTTGGTGCAGTGTTAATAAACTAAGTTTATCAGTTATCATAATATAAACAGTGTAAAGATGTATGATTCATTCACGTTTATTGTTTATTGTGCATGTAATGGAGACATCAGTCGATCGCCCCAGCGCTCTCTCACATCACTCCCCACTTTATGCATTTTTTAATCATGCTTGTAGAGGGAAAATCAACTAAAACTCTTTATTTTAGGAAAAAATGGTATAAATTTTTTAATAATCATGTCTATATATTAACCTCTCCTTATGTTTTGGCCATGAAGTGACTCTGAAAAAATCTGACTCGAGGTAAATTGCTGCAAACCCCTGCTCTAGAATGACGTCAAAGTCGCATTGAATGCGACCTGGCTGTTCAGACCGCGGTCGCATTCAAGAAAATCAGATACATATCTGATTCAGTACCACATTTGAAAGTGGCCTGAATCTGATTCGAAAATGTCAGATTCAATGTGACTTGTGCTGTTCACACTGTCAAAAACAAATCAGATACAGGTCACATTTGAGCCAAAAGATCAGATTCAGGTCACTTTTGACTGCAGTGTGAACGTAGCCTAAGTCCCCCTGATAATGCTCTTTGCCCAGACGTTGCTCCCAGCAGCTAGCCTGCTGCAGCTCAATGGGGTGAGGGACGCCTGCTGTAAGTTCCTCCTCAGTCAGCTGGATCCCTCCAACTGTCTTGGCATCCGGGGATTTGCTGACACTCACTCCTGCAGTGATCTGCTCAAGTCGGCTCACAAGTATGTTCTGCAGCACTTTGTGGAGGTGTCTAAGACAGAGGAGTTCATGCTGCTGCCATTGAAACAGGTAGGAGACCCCTCTTCCGTCTCATGTTGGGTTACAGTAGATATTAAAATGGTGCTTCAAAGAAAGAAAATCGATGGTGGTTGTTAAGGAGGAAATACATAAATATTAAGTCACTTTGCCGTGTATTTAAAAAAATCTATTAAAGTTTATTTTTACTTATTGATGGGAGTCATATTGAAAAGCACACTGTTTTTAAGTAATGTTAAAAATATAGTTGAATCTTAGGTTAACAGGTTTTAGGTAACCACACTTTGATGATTCATGCAGTGACAAATGAATGTGTCAAAAACTCAAAAGTATTCAACAAACAGTAATTTGAGAATTTTAATTATTTTCAGCATGCTGTGTACGTTTTTCCTCACTCATATGCACAATTAAATGACAAAATGCTCTGCTGTATTGGTATTTGTTGAACTTCAGTAGTGGCCAGTACCTGCCATGTTGACAGACATTGGCCCCTCAGCAAAAAAGTGCAGTAGTAGCTGATGCATGCCTATCGTATTTACTAGGTTAATAACGGCAAGCTTCTCATTCAAACTGCTGGTTCAGAGATTAGAATTTTTATTGAGAAGGTGGTGTATTTTTGGACAATCTCTTAATTTGATCCTGTGTACAAAAATAGAAGAAAATACGGGCAATGTGGAAGCCTACTATGAAAGATTAGCAATATACAGTTTGTGAGACATGTTCCTGTGACATTAATTTGGCATCCTTTGTTGCAAGGTTCAGCTGGGCCCAGTAGTGGCACCAATCCTGTCAAGGAAGTGGTAATTTGGTGAGGCTTGTGACATTTTCACAGCTGATGCACTGTTTATAGAGCTACAGAAAAAGCACTGTTAACTGCTCTGTGGTAACAATAAAGGCTTTCTAGTACTCATTCCAAATTTGAAACTAACCCAAATCTAATAAGCTTAGCTGCTGTGTCCAGAATTATGCTAGTTTGATTTTTTTCAAGCTGCAGAAGTGTGCATGAGCTAAGCACATGTTACCTACTGCTCCAGTTGAGAAGCTGGTTTACCACAAATTAGGCTGTGGTTGTACTGGAAGGCTTTCAGAGTAAATGTGTATTGGCTTGGGTGTTTTTTTGTTTGTTTTGTTGTTCTTACAGTGAGTTTTACGTTCAAGAGAACATCTCTGTGAAATTAAAAGTTGTAAGGAACATTTTTAAGCCCAGCATTAACGCCAGATCTGGGTAATCACATGCCAAGTGGGGATCCTGAAGGCAGAGTATGGATGCACCTGCGGACTGAAGACGATTTGACATCCAGTGGCTCAGGCTGCTTGCAGAGGTGGTTTGGAATACCTTCACATGTACTGGCATGCATCAGAGACTGAAAGATCTGTTAAATAGGCACTACAAGACTCTCAGTTCATGTAAAGGTATCCCAGTAAGCTATGTATTGTGAAGCCACTGGTAGTACAATTGAGTGGAGCTAATTAGCCTCAAGCTAAGAAGCTAGTCGTGCCCAGCTAGATGACATTTTGCATTGAACTGAGAAGGCATTTAAGGGGCCGTTTACACGACTCCGTTTTCAGCCTAAAACAGAGAGTTTTCATTGCGTTTTTGCCTCCCGTTTACATGAGAACGGTGCCTGGAGTGCCTGAATCTGCAAACTTTTGAAACCAGGGTCCAGAGTAGAGGGTTTTGAAAGCGGATCGGTGCACCGCATGCGCAGTACTCTTTCACATGAAGGCTGCTCGTGCATACCCGGAACAACAACAGCTTCGGCCGTCTACCGAGTAACATGTATGCTGCTTACCATGCTCAGTTTGTTATCCAGACAAAATTGTCCAGACAGATTTGTTGTCCAGACAGATTTGTTGTCCAGACAAGAAACTCCTGCGTCTTCATACGTCCACTAGCCATCGTTGTTTGTGAAAAGTTTTTCTTCTTTGTACGTGTGTTGTAACACAGCTGTTTCTCTGCAAACCTACATCACCATCTACTGGACTGGCATGCACGCTACAGCGTTTTCAGTCATTCTAGCACCTCCGTGTGGACGCGGATCATGTTTGAAAACACAAAGGAAAAACCTTTCAGTTTCTGGTGAAAACGTTGCCGTGTAAACATGGCCTAAAACTGTCCAATCTAAACCTCAAAGTTTTATTTGCTAAATAGTGTATCACTTTACTGAAGGTGCTGCTTGCCCTCGAGCTTATTAGCAGTTCACTCCCATTCATAGGTATCACAAGCGGTTTAACTGCACATTACATGCAAAGACAAAGACATTGGTGACCTTTGTCTTTGGCGTCTATATATGCGTGGTGTGATCTCACGGACTGCATAACGAATCTACCTACGGGTACAAATAAAGTAACCTGAACCTGAACCTGAACATAAGTTGCTAGCTAAGAGGATAGCAGTAAACCACAATATAGCTTTTCCCCCTCACTTTGCCATAACTGTGCATCCAAAGAAAACAGCAAACTACTATATATATGAACAATGTGAAATGCTGGTTAGTTGAAAGTGAGTTTCAATCAAAGGTAGTCATTGTTTAACAACCAGTCAAACAACAAACCCCGAACAGTCTACTCCTACCAGGTGTAAGAGGGTCTCATGATGGTATCTCAATAAAAGAGAAAACTGCATCATGTCTTCTATGAAATGGTGTCTGATATAAAAAAAAGGCCTGTTGAGCCTCAACTAGTGACAATGAATTGAAGCGTCTGTGAAAAGGAGTAACAAACTGCTGCCAGCATCACTTTCCCATTATCTTCTTTCTGAGGAGCAATTCCCCCAGCACTAAAGAGATAGTTCTCCATGAGAGTAAAATGCCAAGCCTCATTCTGTCTCTGTTTAGCCTTCAAAGCCATGAAACTGAATCTGCAGTAAGTGTGTGTGGGCACAGTCCATTAAAATGAGAAGTTAAGCCACATAAAGGCAGATTAAAAACAGTTTTCTTTTCATTGTTCGTCTTCTTGCATCTCTTAGTTCCTTTGGCTCAACATCTCATTCTGTCTACAGCTGTCCTGCATAAAATCTGGATTTATATACTCACAGAGCTGTGAAATATATCCTCTATTTCTCTCCATATGTAGTGGAGAAGGTGGAAATGTAGAGCAGAGCTGTGACTACTCTGCTTTGCTTGTCTCTAACCTAACATCAGATGCACATCCTCACAAGGACAACAGCCTCATTACAGTGTCACATAGAAATACATGTTTGGCATTTGCTTTTTATTCACACTCCCCTTTCTCCTTGTGCATTAATTGAAAGAACAGTTAATGCAGTCATTATTAAAACATTTCTTTAAACATCTGTAAGCAGACTAAATTTGATGCAGTATGTAGACACAGAAGAAAAGGAGCTTGCAGGATTGAACAGCAACAGCAGTTTTTCTGTGTGTGACTGGATTAGTGGAGGCTGTTCCTGGGAGGCTGCTAACTGTTGCCCTGATCTGGTCGGGTAAGACAGCAGCAGCAGCTGGCTGCTCCGGCCCCACCCTGCCCTGCCAGCTTTTGGTTGATCTGGGAACAGTGCCAGCCAGCCACTCAGACTGCAGCACTCACTGAGCTTCAGATTCACACACAGACACAAAGGTACTGGTGACTTAAATATATTACCTCTATACCACACACTTGCAGGCACAATGAAGAAAGGGCGTGTGTATAAATAGTGAAAATTAAGAAGATGCCTGAAAGGATTTGCATTGTATCATCCTGAACTGATGTTTGTATTTGCCTGATGTCATTTGAAACAACCCAGAAAAAGGGAGCACTGCCCATCCCTTTCAAAATGAGTCTGGATAGAACACAACAAATAAAGGGTGGGGAGAAGGGGGGGGGGGAGCAGTAATTTGGCTGACAAAGTTAGGTTGCAGGGAAATAAAGATAATGTACAGTGCATAGAAATACAATTATCCCAACCTTGCAAAGAAGATGTTTTAATCAGATTCCATGTCTGTCATCACATGGATCCATTTTTAAAGCTTTAAGCTGATGCACTTGTTCCTGGTCAGAAAATAACCAGACCAGTCAGCGCCCTCTAAGAAGAAAGCAGCAGTAGCTATGAGTGGAGTTTATTAGTACAAAAAGCAATGCAGTGATTGCAGGTTTTTTGACAGTGGCAGCCTATTAAGAGGTAAACATGGGCACCACTTATGCACCAGTTTTATGAGAACTGGACAATATTTCTACATTTAAAGAATTGCAAAGAACAACTCTGAACTCAGTGTCCTGGAAAACCTGGAAAATTATTGACCACTTTTCCAGTCATGGAAAACATATGGAAAATGAGGGAAAAGGCTAAAATGTCCTGGAAAAGCTTGAATTGTCCTGGAAAATGATTTACCTTCTTTCTATCTTGTTAGCAAACAAAAATCAAACATGAGAAATGAAGTAAAAATGTACTTGGTAACTAATGCACACTTATCCATAAAATATGAGGAGATAAAATAATGCGAGTTCAGGAACAAAATATAGAAACTCAAAACAATGTTGACAAAAAAAAATAATAAAACATGGTAAAATTTAGGCTACTTTAACAGTATATCAAGAAAATATATATAAAAAAAGCAGGGTAAATAAAGATAAACAAAAAATAAGTATAAACCATAAATTTATTATAGTAAGACACTACATAAAAGCCAGACTAAAAAGACAGTTAGCAGACAATGTTCATGCCTGAGAGTTAGAAATAAATACATTTTGAGTTCAGTATGATACGGTGGAGCTAGCAAGTGATATTGGTCATCAAGCTTTGATCTTGTTTTTTAGAATGCTAGATTAACCTGAGAATTGCCCACACCTATAATGTAACTTGTTGTGTGACGCTGGAATTTGTGGGTGAATCTGGAAAACGTCCTGGAAAAGTCCTGAAAAATGATTTCTAGAAAAGAGTGGGAACCCTGGAACTTGTTTCCAAATGGATAAGTTATCTTTGCTCCTTACTGATGGGTCTATATTTATATGTACACGTAACGTTATTTTTCTCCTTTGAATCTTAAAATTGTACCTTTTATAGGCTTATTTTGGTAATTTTATGTCCAATGCTTATTGCCACAGTGTCTTTGTTCTTAACTTTGTAAAGCTCGTAAAATTTCTGTACTTGTACATTGCGCTCTGTAAATTAATATACTTTGCCTGTCTCTCTATTGTTCAGATGGACAGGTGGAATATTATATATCCTGTGGTTATTTTAAAACTGTATGGCAGGTCCATTTTCCCTCTTGTGTATATATAGATGTATAAATATGTTGAGTCCTGGTGATTTTGTCTGGTTGTTTTTCTCCCTTTTTACCATCATAAAATGCTCTTTCTAATGTTTCTGTAAAATGTCTCTTCCTATCTGCTTTACCTTTTACCTCCAGGTCTTGGATCTGATCTCCAGTGACAATCTTAATGTGCCATCTGAGGAGGAAGTTTACAGAGCCGTCTTAAGCTGGGTGAAACATGATATAGATGGACGCAGGCAGCATGTCCCCTGGGTAAGACTTGTCTCATCAGGATTTCTCATTAATTGTTTAACTTTGATTACACTGTTGGAAAGTACAGGCACCAAATTTCCTAAACTCCCCTGCCTCCAACCTCAACCAACCATCTCACTCTCCTTGTTAGCTAATGAAATGTGTGCGGCTGCCGCTGCTGAGGCGAGACTTTCTGATGAGTAATGTGGATACAGAGCTGCTGGTGCGTCATCACTCCGAGTGTAAGGACCTGCTGATCGAGGCTCTCAAGTACCACCTAATGCCCGAGCAGAGGGGAGTCCTCAGTAACAGCCGGACGCGCCCGCGACGCTGTGAGGGCGCCAGCCCTGTGCTCTTCGCCGTTGGTCAGTGTGCTCCTGAAGGTACCCTGTAGGGTACACTTAGCTTCATTTAGGTTACATGTTTATATATGTAGCATCTTGTGTCTCTTTTATTGCGCAAACAAAAACATTTCTTTCTATTACCTGAAGCTGCTATGATACACATATTAATTTATTAAATGTTTACTTTTATGGGGACACATATGAAGCAAGAGAATATTGCACACACTACAGCTTTAATAGCCTCAGTGGACTAGCTTTGCTTGTCTCTAGATAAGTCTGTGAAACACACAAAGCACAATAACAGGTAATTAAGAAACAAACTCATCCTTAAAAAGACAAAACAATTAAGAATAAATATATATACAATCATACAGAAACAGAAACAAATACAGGAAGAGAATGATCATACATGAGTCCTCTTTAAAGACTGTTCCCTCTAAAGTTAAAATCAGCCCTGTCCTGATTCAGTTTAAGTTCTGCTTGTAAAATGTTCTTCATAAATTACTTCTGAGGTGTTGTGCTCAAACAATTGTTTGAACCACTGTGACTGTTAAAAGCTAAACAAAATGAGAAAAATTGTATCTTTTACCTGAGTTTTTCAAAATGAAAATTAATTCAAAAATTAATTCAAAATCTCATTTGTACCCTGGAACTAATCAGAAGTTATAGATGGCAATAAGTGTTGTTCCCCACCACATTTAATGATTTTAATGATGCTGAAGGCTGACTGCTAGGCATGCTTTAACCATAGTGTGCTTGTGTTGTCTTCTAAAGGTGGTGGGAGCCTGTTTGCCATCCATGGAGACTGTGAAGCATATGATACAAGGACTGATCGCTGGCACATGGTGGCATCCATGTCTACACGGCGGGCACGGGTGGGTGTTGCAGCCATTGGGAACAGACTCTATGCTGTTGGAGGGTGAGTTACTGAATCACTCCTGCAAAATCGTGATTAAAGGGATCCAAATGTTAGTTGTTGTTGGTCAAGAGGAAGCCTTAGTAGGAAGATCATGTATGTCATATATTCTGAGTTGTGGTCTTATAAAATGCCTGTGTGGGGCTTTCATGGTTAATCCTCTTTGCAAAAATTCATCTTTAACTCAGTTGTTTGCCAACTGCCTTTTATTGTGTTTCTATTCTTCTGTTTTGGCACCTTACTACCATTGTGGTTTCCAAAACCAATATCTGATTTAACTCCTCAGGTACGATGGCACCTCGGACCTCGCAACTGTTGAGTCGTATGACCCCATCACTAACTCCTGGCAGCCTGAAGTTTCAATGGGAACACGACGGAGCTGTTTAGGTGTAGCAGTTCTTCATGGGCTGCTGTATGCTGCTGGAGGTTATGATGGAGCTTCCTGCCTTAATAGGTACACAGAAAAATACAATTGCTGATCAATGTTAAAAAAAAAAAAATCATGATACCTAAAGCTACATTAGTAACGTTGTTGTGACGCACCCCTGCCTGTTTGATGTTGATCCTAAAGTTTGTCTGATGAGTGCGGCTCTGCAGTGTCATTATGTTTCTTCTCTTTTTCTAGTGCGGAGCGTTATGACCCTTTGACTAGTACATGGACTTCAGTTGCTGCTATGAGCACGCGTAGGAGATATGTTCGAGTGGCGACTCTAGGTACCTATGCTCATTCTGTTTTACCCCTGTTTATGTGTCCACTATCTGCATTTTTAATGTGTGAAACCTATTGGGAGTACCAGCTGGGTAATCAACTGCTAATATTTACATTCTAAGTGTTTACTCCCTTTTCTCCTCCAGATGGTAGCTTGTATGCAGTGGGAGGTTATGACAGCTCCTCACATCTTGCAACAGTAGAAAAATATGACCCGCAGGTGAGTTATGGGCTGTTGATATTTATCATTACAGTAACTCTTCTATTGCCAGGAGAAACTGAAAAAGCAGAAAAGATATAACTGTGGATAAGCTTAGTATCTTACTTTGTTACACCAGAGCAACACATGGACAGCCATCGCCAACATGCTGAGTAGGCGCAGCAGTGCAGGTGTGGCGGTGCTGGACGGCATGCTTTATGTCGCAGGAGGAAATGACGGCACCAGCTGCCTAAACTCTGTAGAGCGTTTCAACCCCAAGACCAACACTTGGGAGGGAGTGGCCCCCATGAATATACGCAGGTCAGTCTTCATCCAGTGTTTACATTTACCCACTAAAATGGTTAGGGGGAGGGTTGGATGTTATGTGGACTTTTATGATACCAGTGCTGTATTGATCCTTTAAAAACGGTGCCAGTGACAAAACGTTTCCTGATTCATTACTTTTTAAAAGAAAAAGAGCCTCAATAATATTTACTTTTGTCCAGACCCATGTGATAAAGCTTCTGTTGTCTGCAATATCTGATGGAGCTGCTGGATTGTGGAAAAATAATAATCTAGACTATTTTGGTTGATACTGAGATTATGATAAAACAGGATTACTCTTCTACTCAGTGCATACATTAGAGATGATTACATGAGTAAAATTTTGTATGAGGAGTTGTGTGCTTAACTCTTATAAATCGTTGAAGTAGACCAATTTAGTCACTCTTCATTTTACAAGCGTTTGATCAACGGTACAGTGTGGTTTAAATTATGTGGGTTTCCAGGAAAACTGCTTCTTATTAAACATATTTTGTCTTTTGTCGAATTATTTATACATCTGAACAAAAGCCAACATGATCTAAAACTAATTCTTGGTGTTTTTTTCTGTAAAGAAAGTTAAGAAAACATGATAGGAAAGTGCTCAATAACTTTGTAAGTTAAATTGGTAACTGAAGTACTGGTCCTAAGGCATAACCACAATAAATGCAGTGTATGAAAATGCTGTTAGTTTTACTATTAAGTAAAACAGACAGCCTTTTACTGTGGTTCAGGAACCATTAGCTACTGGCACCACTCTAAGGTGGTTATTTTGACTCGGGTATGATATTATATTTACTCGGGTAAATGTCTTGAAATCGCTGCAGGATAATAAAATGGGACACTATTGTAACTGGATTTTGGTAAATCATCCAGGGAAGGTTAAACTCACAATGCAAATGTTTTAAATGCTGCTTGAATCTGAGTTCATTTATTTTGTGTGTACCTTTACTTAATACCTGTTCACACCTTGCACTAAAACTAAGCTTAGCTGTTGTGCTTTTGTGTATTCAGCTTGTCAAACTTGTATCCCTGCTACAATCAATTTTCCCTGTTGAAAATCTGTACTCTTTAAGCAGAGGGATTACAGCATAAACATCAAATAACCTATGTCCCAGAACAGTTGGCCCTTTCTTAAGTCTGAGAAGATGAAGCCCTCTCAGCTTTGTGTTAATGCAAGATTTGTAACCAGGAGGGAGATTTATAGATGTAGCAGTCCTGATATGCAAACAAACCAGCAAAGTCACTTGTTGTTCACCCTTTCCCATTGAAACACAGACAGACTTGTGTTTATGTGACTCAGTGTACTTCATGAGCAGGGAAACCTGACAACAGTTGACCGCGCAGCCCTATGAATAACCCATGTGCTAATCAGCTGTGTGGCTTTGAGGGTTTTTATTATCTGGTCACTGAGAGGGCCCATTTCCACAGAGCATCCAGAACATCACATGCCACATATTGATCTAATTCAGTCTCTATTCTAAATGATTTATACATGTTTCAGGGGTATAATGATCATCTTGACTATGTAAGTCTCACTTAATTTAAAAAATGAGTTAATAAAATCCACTTCATAACATTTTTAACTTAATCCTATTTAATGCAAGAAAAATTTCTGATGTCTCTGCCAACAAAACGTTTACTTTTCCTCCAGTCTCTGCCAGGATTAATCATCAACTCAGGTATTACTATCCCACGTAAGGACCGTTTGAAGCAGGAGGAAACAGATCTTTAATTATAAGTTACTGCAATAAAAATGACATAATATTTCCTCAGTTTAATTCATTGTTTTAATTGAAATGTGTTGTTTTTAAATCCTTTTTCAAACATCTCATAATCTTCATCTTTGTGTTTGTCAATGTGACCTTAGTCTATATTTATACAATAGTCCCTGCATTTTTTTTGTATTGCAAAGCCCGCATTGCAGAATCCATTTCATGGCATCCTGAACTGACTTTGTCCAGTTGTGCCATTCTTTACTGTTCAGATATGACTTTTTATTCAGTTAGCAAGACTTAAGGCAACACATATAACTTGTTATTTCTTCCTTACAAAAGCTGAAATTGTTTATCCTTCAGTGCAGTGGTTACCAATTTAATAAGAACTGGGTCTAGTAACAGCAAATCCCCCCTGAGTTGGTCCAGATCATCACGATGACTGATTAAAGATGTGATTAAGATTGGTTTGTTATAAACATTGATATCAGCAATGCATACTGTTAACTGGAGGCTGCTAGGATATGAAATGATAAAGATGAAGTAATAAGCCTACTTATTAAAATATCTAAATAATTTACCATTGCAAGT
Source organism: Cetoscarus ocellatus (assembly GCA_037902135.1). Lineage (NCBI taxonomy): Eukaryota > Metazoa > Chordata > Actinopteri > Labriformes > Labridae > Cetoscarus > Cetoscarus ocellatus. The sequence continues at coordinate 137,452 of JBAMNC010000455.1, read as the reverse complement.
AAATGGTTTGTACTCAAAACAAAATAGATGTATAGATCTAACATGGGGCCATGGGGGGCTTGAGCCTATACCAGTTGACATTGGGCCAGAGGCAGAGTACACCATGGACTGGTAGCCGTCCAATCACAGGGCTGACATGTAGAAACAGACAACCATTCACACACACTCTAACATCTAAGGACAATTTAGAGTCACTAACTAACCTAACAAGCATATATTTTGTCTGTTGGAGGAAACCTATGCCTGGGGGGAATTCAGGCATACAGGGGGAGACATGCTAACTCCACTTAAAAAGGCCTCATTGTGGAGCTGGCGAGATAACCAATAACACATCTAGAGGTTAAATAAAAAGTAATAAGCATTTCACCTTCATGGTCTTGACTATTCATTGAGTATATATCGCCAAAAAACTCAAGTATGTATGTAGCCTTGAAGCATTAGTTTTACACCCCTGTGACCCTTCACCTCCACTCTGAATGTCTCAGAGATGGAAGGGGAAAGAGTTGAAACCGTCTCCAGAGGTAGTACCAGAGGCGTAATGTTGGTGACAGGAGTGCTGTGGGTGTGTTCTCTGCTTCTGTATGTGGAGCATGCACCATGTCCTCCACGTGTGCAACTCAAAGTCTTAACGCACTGTGTATAAAGACAAATATTAAATTTTTACAGAATTAATGTGAATGTCTCGAGGTGTAATGATGATGGAGCTTTGATTTTGTGCTTTTATGTAAATGCACTGTGAAAAGGGCTTGCAAATAAATGTCTGTTTTTTTTACCCCTGACTCTGCCATGTATCCCTGATGATACAAGCGTAAAGTGATTGACCACACAGGTAGTGAAAATCAAATTCACAATTTTTTCCACGAGACTTTTACACAATTTTACTGAGGAAAAAAAAGCTGGGAGCTGGGAGTCATGTCATACCCCTGTTAAACGCCTTACAGTTATGAGCTGTCGAAGTTGGGGTCCCTGAAGTTTGTCTGACTTCCGGAGTACAAATCATACCCTGAGAGGGTGTTTCGGGGGATGCATCTAGCTTGCAGCTCAGACATTCGGACCTCAGAGATCAAATTGAATGCACCATTCGTCTCCACATGATGCCATTTTGTGGTGATTTTTGTTCTGATTACTTGTATCTATTTGATTGTTGGCATAAAATCACATGACCTGGGGACTTGACCCAAACCCCCTTTGGTGTTTCGGAAGAACACCCAATAATACTACCCCCACTGACTGTTAAAGGTTGGTATCACACAGAATAAAAAAACATTTAAGAGCTAGGATTGGTTAAGAAAATATTGCTGAAAAAAAGTGGAACTTAATAATAATAATAATAATAATGATGCATCAAATTTTTATAGCGCTTTTCAAAAAGACTCAAAGACACTTTACAAAGGATAGCAACAAAAAAAAACAAAATAAAACAAAAAATGCTATGGGTGGTTAGGGGTCATATGCATTTGTGAACAGGTAAGTTTTGAGTGATTGTTTGAATGACAACAGAGAGTCCGAGTTTCTGATATGGAGGGGGATTGAGTTCCAGAGGGTGGGAGCGGCGATGGCAAAAGCTTGTTCCCCAAGGTCCGGTGCTTGGATTTGGCGATAGGCTTGAGGAGGTTGGAGTCGGCGGAGCGGAGGCTGTGGGAGGGGCGATGGGGCTGAAGGAGTACTGTGAGGTATGGAGGGGCCAGGTTATGGAGGAAACTTAGAGTCTGAATCTGGTCCTTATTCTTACAGGAGCACCCATGATCTTGTGGCGATGGACGGCTGGTTATATGCTGTGGGAGGCAACGACGGCAGCTCCAGTCTAAACTCCATCGAGAAGTACAACCCTCGCAGCAACAAATGGGTGGCGGCCTCCTGCATGTTCACGCGACGCAGCAGCGTAGGCGTGGCTGTGCTGGAGCTGCTCAACTTCCCGCCGCCATCCTCGCCCACCCTCTCAGTTTCCTCCACCAGCCTTTGACACGGGGTCACCGCTTGGCTGACCTCAGCCTCTGCTGCTACAGCCCAGACTGGCTCTGGGAAGAGACGCAACTGCTCTGTTTGAGATGGGTGGAGGTGGATTGTGGGAGCCGACAGGTAAATACATTGAGGGTGGAGAGATAGAAGGTAGATGGCTCCTTGTTCAGTTATGTTGAAGTTCTCTCAGACTTTGTTGCTCTCAAGGAAAAGAATTGCTGACCATGGTTTATGTTTTAAACTTTGATATGAAATTTAAAAAAACACATGAAAAAAAGGTTACTGATGCATAGAAAACTCAAACCTTAAAAAGGTTAAACCGATAAAAACTGTCCCTTATTTTCAGATAATCAAAGTCAGAGAAATACAAATGATCTGGTATGTTTTTTTGTCTTGATTTTTATTTATTGGTCCAACCAGTGATGCCCTTCTTACCCACTTTTGCCATTAATCTGGACTGCACTGTATGTAACGTGGATGCCTGTGGCTCCTCAGTACAGCTCCAGCACAGATACCAGCTCCCACTTCCAGATAAAGATGTATTTACGCTGATTGATCCTTCCTCCAGCCTCACTTTTTATTAAACACTGCAGTGTTTGACACACTCCTTGTGAATTAGGTGGACACTTAAAGCTGTGTCTTGTGTTGTAAATGTTGTCTTCTGCAAGAGTTTTCTTTAGATGTCTTTTTTTTTCAATAATGTAAAGATATATTCTGAATGAGTTTACTTTTGGAATGTAGCTTTTGACTGGTTATATCATGCATGTTTACATCTTGGCATTAACTCCTGAATGGAGGCTAAAAGGTTTTAGTGCTGCTATGTCACACTAGGTGGCAGTAGGAGGCAAAATTAGAAACCCTTTCTGCACTTCAAGAGAGCATGGACACCAATAATATAGAAAAGACAGGCCCACAGAACTGTACATGAGTTTGGATGTTTTTTGTTTTTATATGAAATGATATAATTAAGTTAAGTATATGTATTTATGAAAATGTATATATGTAAGAGTATATTCTGTTTTAGAGATGAACCGAGAAGGAAACAGACCGGACCTATACCTATTCAAGAGTGTTTTAATATATTTATTTGGGTGTGTGATGATAATTTTGTCAATGGAAATGACAAAGAATGTTTAACATGTGAGAGGGAGTTGCTCAGTTAGGGAGAGATGAGCGTTTTATCTGGTTTAGGGGACTGAATGTTGCAGTTTGATGTGCAGCCTATAATTTGCAGTTCCTGATATTTCTACACTGCCACAGTCAAGATCTCACATGAGACTGTACCTAACATCGGCTACTGTTGTGCAAAAGACTTATCAATGGAAAGTCTTTTGAGCAATCTATGAAATTACAAAACCATCTTTGATTCTCCTACATTATTCGTAAATAGACATGAAAGTGTGTGTCATCTTTGAATAAATGGCATGCAGTCACTAGTTGACCTTATTTATTTTGACACTAAAGCGTAATGCTGTTGAGACTTGGTGCTGTCATATTCCATTCCTCTCTATATCCATATGATGTCTTGTTATATTACCTCATTTTTGAAGCATATCCAACTCAAAGTCAAACTACAAACAATTTTGGACCTTGAATTCTTTGGCTGCAGGAAATGTGGTGGTGGATGTCTTAACAAAATAATCACTTTGAGTCTTTTTCACTTAGCCAATTACCAGGTTCAGTTATGTTCATGTGTATGCAGTGATACCATTCCAAACTTCTGAGAAGTTACCTTTTTCCTTATTTTAAAGGATTTTGTTGATCCTATTTTGTCTGTGTAAAACTACCTTATTTTCATTTCTAAAGTGGACCCAGTAGAATAATGGCTGGGATGGTCAAGTTTAGACTTAAAGAGAAAGGCACACAAATCCACATAAAACTTTGACCCCCATTCTACTGATTGAGCTGTAAATAATAAAAAGATCGCTTACTTAAATTTATGTGTGCAATTTCAAAGTGACTGTAGCTTTTTCGTTTGTTTGTCTTCAATGTGGTGATAATTGTTTACCTATATTTATTTATGAAAAACCTTGAAATATTGAATTTTGCACTCTTGTGAAATGGAGCAATACACTGTAAAATGAAATAAAGATGTTTTTAGATGTGATAACAGTGCTGACATGTCTTACTCACAAATAATCACTCATTACAACCAAGGTATGCGGAAGACTATTTTGAACTCACAACACATCATATCATGAAACAAATGGGCTACAGCAGCAGAAGACCACACCAGGTGCCACCCCTGTCAGCCAAGATTAAAAAAAATGAGGCAATTGTTGACATTTGGCCCACTAAAGTTGGACAGTAGAAGATTAGAAATATGCCTTGTCTGATGAGTGTGCTGCAACATTCAGATGGTTGGCACAGAATATGGAAACATTTTCTTGCCACATTTGGGCACCACCTGAGCATTGTTTAAATATCTGAGTATTATTTCTGACCACAAGCCGAACGGGGCAGTAATGCATCAAAATGATGGATGCCAACCGCCATAAAACCAAAGAAGAAGAAAAAGCCTCACGAGAACTGCCACCTGCAGTAGCCTGGGTGGTGAGATTAGAGCCCACAGTGCACTCATCTTCTGATGGCTTTTTCCAGCAGGATAAGGTACCATGTCACAAGGTTCAAATCATCTCTAACTGGGTTCTTGGACACTACAGAGTCCACTGTACTCCAGTGGCCTCCAGTCCAAATCTCAATCCAATGGACTGCAGCAGTGATACTTTTTTCTAATTTTTACTAAAACATATTTGATCTCCCTGTGTCTGATTAAGGATTTCTCATCTATAGGTGTAAAATGTGAAGAAAAACTTCAGTTTGTTCTCTATCTGCATGGAAAACTGATGTGTCAAGCTCCAATATTGTTGTTTGTATTGTCATGCTGAACTATTCTGAGCCAGCTCAGAGCTGACTGAACAATTTCAAATCAGCGTTTTCTGGAACTGAAAACTCTGATTTCTTAGTTGATGGTACATAAACTCTGAATTCTAGGTTGGTATTAGAGTTAATTTGGCCTCTTTATTGAATGGGACCCCAGCTCTTATATTCCCTGCATCTGCAAATGTACTGTATAGTCAGATCTGGAGAAGCTGCAAAATTCCAAATCTAAACACACACACAGACATACACAGACAGGCATTTCAGGTTGTGTTGCCTCTGGTGTTTGTCACTAGGTTCATTCTACACTGTTGCCTGGTACCTCCCTAACATGCTCTTCTTTCATAGTGATCCGAGTAGACAGCTGAACACTCTCACTTTACCCTTCTTGACCTCAGTCTTATGGCATTCACACCTGTGGCTGCCTCCACTCACACTCCAACCTATGAACCCCAGCTCTCCCACAACTCGTACTAACACAGACTGAATATACACAAAACAAATCACTGTCAGCTTAGAATAGAAGACGGAAGTGAAAAAAATGCCCACAGAGGTGATTTGACAATTTATTTCCAGAAGAAAAAAACTAACTCTTTAAAGGATCAAGCAATAAGTGTGTGGAGTTTTCAGAGGAACCAGTGAACTTAAACTCAGCTGAAGATTTTCAGTTTTTGTCCTCATTGTCTAAACTTTAAAGGGGGTCCTTAGGACTGAAGTTTTAGATAAAACCACTTCATTTTATGAAGAATGTATTTTTGCGTAAGTTCAACGAACTTTGTGACTGTCTTTTGGAAATCACAGGTTCAAGTGTGAGCAGTATGAAGAGTTATTTTTGTTTGAAGAGTTAAAGCTCCATAAAAACAGGAATATGTTTTTATTTTGTATTAACTACAGAGCTTACTGTCTGTCAACAGGTTTTTAGGCTGCCGTTTTGTAATGGATTGTTCCTTGCGACAGGTGACTTTTCAGCTTGCTGACCTTTTCAAATAAAGGCGTACATTTTTCAAGTTTTTGGACTACAATGAAATAAATGGTATGTTTAACAATTAGAAACCTATACCAGTGTAGGCGCCTCAATAGTTATTTTATTGCACACATTTGAAACAAATCCTTATTTTTTGATACAACTTGGACTGGTCGGCAGACAATCACTGGCAATTTAGCAATTTCTAATGATATTGCAAGTGTTTCATTTAAACAAAAATATGTGTCTGGGACATCATTAAAGGGGTGATTATGCAATTAAGGGAGTTGAAATTGTGGGGAAAAAATCTAAATGCATTTTAAAGTAAATGTCATACCAAAAACCTAGATCACTTGTAAAATACTTCGATAAAATATATCTCTTTACACTATGTCAAAGAATAAGATTCATTTCCTGAAGACAGAAAAGATGCCAACAGACAGGAATGACCCAAAAAGGCGGTGGAAGCTGTTTTTTGCTGTTACTGTGAATAGTATAATATATAATGCAAGTATAATTAGTCTGCTTATAGTGTTTCCCTTCTGTTGGGGTGCTGGCCTTGTGAGTGGAATTTTAAGTTCAGTAAATCATGTACAGTTTTTTATTAGCAGTTTATTAAAATACATATTAAATTAATAATGTGTATAAAATTTATGTACAGCTCTACACCATCCTTTGACCCACAACTTTTTGTTCTACAGAAGCATGCTTTTCTGGCATGTCAGTCATAATATTAAATGTTGTTGGTTGAATCAAAACTGTTTTGACACTGGATGTATCAGAAATCCCATTCACACTTGCAAAAAAAAGCCAGAAATTATCCAGACTTTACCCGGGTGACCTGTATGTGTGAATGCAAACAGACAGATTTTTTTTCACTCAGACACTTTTTTCATTACAAAATACATTAATGAAAAAAGAAATGTGTATGCTTGCTGGCTGAATCAAATGTGATTTGTTTCGTTGTATGCCTGTGTAAAGGAGAGACTATTTTTTGGTTCATAAAGTTTACCATCTCAGGATATAAGCTACTTGCTTACTTGTTTTTTGTCTTTGTTTGACTCCAGTCTAATTTATGCATTATAAAAAAGAAGCTACAGCCAGCAGCAGATTAGCTCAGCATTATTGGCTTTTGAGGGGAAAAATGCTATAAAAGCAGTCAGCTTGTCAGTGTTGTAAGGGCAGTCCACCCACCCAGAATTATGCAATACAAACCAATTTCCATTTTCCAAGGAAGAGTCTGTCAACCTGGAGCTTACTCAGTTCTTGTTAGGCAGCCTTTCAAGCATCACTACATGTTCTTGTGGTAAAGATAAACAAACGGTTGCCATTTTCCAGCTCATGTCATCTATAAAATCAAGTATTTCTCCATCTTTGAAAACTTAAGGAAGTATTTCAGGAAATATTAGCTTTCTACAGCTAACTGACTCCAGAGTTATACATCTTCAATTTGTGTCTTCCATCATTCCTCTGTCACTTCCACTAATGGCATTTTAGGCGCCTGCTTCATCACACCGTTCTTCATCCATTAAAAAGACGTGACAGGAAGTAGGTATCTCAATCCCAAATGGCAGTGTGTAAGAATCAGTAGACTCATGACATCTCTGAAACTTTATTCACTTTTTAATTATCCATACTCACCCAGAGCTCATTAAACATTTATAGCATCACTAAAATGATGCTATAAAAGTGGGTGTCCCACAAGAATTTTGAGGATTGAAAGGTGTGTGGAACGTGTGTCAGATTGCTGAAGTCTTGAGTCATCTCGGCTGTTATGAAGAGTTTACAACCTGTCTCGATGAATGCTGCTGCGGCAGATCAAGTAAGTGGTCAGCTCCTTCTTTCCAGTCTCCCAGCATTCCTACCACTGGAGCCTCTTTCCTCTTTGCCCTGGTGTCAGCCTCTGCACAGCCCTTATCAAGTTATGGAGATAAACTCACGCTCTCTGGAAGGACTTAAGTGTCACCTGTACCACGAAGCCTACTGTGAGAGGCAATGTACTTTTTCAACTGTTACTTGAGATAAGAGCAGACATGGAAAACTCCATAAAAACTTCAATAAGTTTGCATACTCTGAATGTGTCCTCAGGACATAGGCGATGAATGCTCAGGCAAACTAAGAAACATAATATGAAGGTCATTGTAGATTTACAAAACAACTGAAACGATTTAAAGTACTATTACCCTACAGTTGAGAAAAAGTATTGTGTACAAACACTCATTAGATAGAGACACGGCTAATTATATCTGGTAGTTTTTAATGAGTTTGACAAACAGGACAAAACCGGCTTTGACAGATTTCAAGGTAATATGAGGCAGCTCCCAACTGACAATGAAGCTGAAGAGTGAATGAAATAAATAACTGTTTACGCGGATGAAAGCATAAACGAGCAGATTAAAGATAAAACATTTATCCTGACAGCTTATGGGCACAGTAAGTTATATTCATTAAAATCAAACAGGTTTCCCAGGGACACTCCAGTAGTGCTTCCATAAAACAATTTATTCTTTTGATTTACTGTATAATTATACAGTTTGAAACAGAGATTTTTATTTGCATTTTGGCCCTCTGTATACACAAACATAATTCAAGTCAGTGCAAAAGCACATTTTGAAAAACTCCTGCCAGATTGAATATTTTCAGAATCTATACCTACAACATTTCCATACAGACAGAGAAAACAATGCTTTAATGTAACTGTGCAATATTCTCACTGTTTACATGAGCTTTGTTCTCAGGTGCATATTGCTGGTTTCAATGTTGCTCACTGCGCTGTTCACAGGCTTACATACAATAAGTTTTGCTTTGTCGTACATTACTACAAACCCTGACAACATTTTGAATGAGTACCGGTGCTATTGTTTTTGAGCTGACTATGTGAACTGTCGGCCCATGGCCAGCTGTGTCTATGATTGCAATAGTAACAGCAGATATTGAAACCAATAAGAGTTCCATTGCAGGGTCTTCACTTTTTTATTATAGAATCCAGTCTAGGGTTGCACAGTGGAGCAGCAGGTACTTCTGTTGCCTCACACTGAGAAGGTTGCTGGATCATCATCTGAAGGGAGACTCTCTGTGTGAAGTTTGCATGTTCTCCCTGTGCATGTGTGGGCTTTCTTCATATGCTCCAGTATCCTCCCACAGACGAAACTTATTATACTTGCAAACAACACTTGCAACCACCAATTCAGGTGGTCACAAATTAAACCATAACACCCATCAAACTTGGAGTCAATGGAAGAAGTTGAAAATGAAAGTCTTTGCAGAGGAACTGGGAGAAAAACTGTGCATGTCATAAACACCAGTGCATGCTATTGACAGCATTTCAGATCTTCAAATGTGGAGATTTTTTTTCATTCAGATGAAGAAAACCTCTATTTGAAAAAATACCTGCATACATGTGGAGATTGCCTGGGTCACACTGGTAGACTGTGGTCTGTCATAAGGAGTCTTTAGGAGGACAAGAGGAATTTCATTACCTTCATTTGTGATGATTCACATTGTGTTTAGTTGGATCCACAATTTGCAGTTTCTGTGCAAAAGTATCACCCTTTCTGCTTGTGTCAAGGTTTGGAACCCAAAAAACAACTAACAAAAAACAAGATGAAGGACCCAAATGCAGATGAAAAGAAAAGGCTTTAATAAGAACAAAAAGGGATCAACAGTCCAAAGTAATCCTTATCAAAAGTGTCCAAAATACAAAACAAAACCTTTTACAAGGTAACAAGTTAACCAACTAAAAAAACACTGAAGGTAAAACTTAAAAGGCAAAATCAAAGTCTCAACAGAAAATGCAGCAAAAACAGACTACTACCTATACACTCTGGAGAATGCTGGAGAAAACACTGGAGAACACTGAAGATGAGCACACTTGGTGAAACAAGGAAGACGATACAAAATGAAACAGAACTAGCAGAACCATGACAGCTTGTGCTATGCAGAGTTTGTGCTTCAACTATCTTCTGGTAGTAGAGCTCTTATCTGCTGGGATTGTTATTAAATGCGGTCAATCTGTAATTTTTATGCTGCACAAACTTGCTAGCCTCTAAATGAGGAGCCATTTTAAGCATATCAGTCAACACATGTTGTACCTCATGATATAACCAGAAATAGTTATTTGGCCATGGTAACCTTGCAGTGCAGATGGACCTGCCTGATTCATTGTCTGAAATCACACAAATTCATCGGGCCAAACTCCAATCTCCTATGACTTCAAGGCATATAGCCGGACAGCCCAACCAGGGGAGAGAGATGGAAACTGAAGACGTGATGACAGTGGGAAGTGACTGCATGTTTGAAAACAATGGCGGCTTCTGAAGCGGCCTCCATGGACGTTGCTATATCTAGAATGCGGAAACCCTGGTGAAATATGCTCTCCTCAGAATTACCAGTGGAAATTGGTGGGGATTGTCGTTGACGAGCTTTATGTCACATATAAGTGGTAAATGATACATCTTAATCTAAAGTAAGATGATAGTCTAAGGACTAAACCATAGTTTAAAGGGACAGTTCAGTTTTTTTGAAGTGGGGTTGTATGAGCTCCATATGGCCAATAAGTACTTTAGATGCAGCAGAACGCTCTCGCCTCTCCCTCAGTAAGCCACAGTTTGTAAGAGTCTGTTACGCAGAACTAGCTGCAAACAGGGAAGTATTGTACCAAGAACAAAGGGTATTTTCTACGCCTACAAGAACTCCCATCAAAAACTAATACCACAGTTAGGAGAACGCTACCTATAAATGTTTTTTTAGAGCATTAACTTTTTGGAAATATAAAATTTATCTGGAACTAACCAACTCACGTCACGTATTCCTCCGCGCAGCGCTGCCGCGAGCTGCTGAATCACTCCGCCTCCCTCTAAGCTGTTGTAAACATAACAAGCTAGCGACTTCAGACACCGAATGTAGCCTCGTGTAACTTTTATCAAGTATTGTAATTCTTTTGATCTGACTCTTAGCAGTGCGAGGAAAAGACAACGTAGGAAATTAAAAACGAGTGATTATGACAGTGATGGTGAAGTTCCATTTACTTTGGAGTCACAGGGGATATCTTTATGAACCGGAGTTCACAGAAGAAGAGCTACTGCAGATGGAAACCAAACAGGCCTTAACCCGAGTGCTACTGATGCCACAAGTGGACCTTGGTTACAGACCAACTTCAGGATCTGTCTGAGTCAGAGGATACTGGTGACTCTCACACCGTCTGTATCACTCATCATACAGATTTTCCTGCTCTTCTGAATCCCGGAGTTTTGCGGACATTTTTCAATTTCCCAAAGATAAACTGGAAAAAACGTCCCAAACCTGAAGCACCTTATGACAGTTTGTCCTCAAAGTAAGTAACAATGATCTGTCAGAGACAAACAAGCAGAGTAGATGAAGCTGTTTACCATAACATTGCAGACTACTTGTGTGTGTGTGTCTCTCTCTCAAAAACACACAACCATTATTATTGTGTATTAGCATTGCGCGGCTTGCAGCAGTGCGCGAAGGAATACATGACGTAAGTTGGTTAGATCCAGGTAAACTTTATATTTATAAAGTTAATGCACTTCAGAACATGTATAGGTAGGGTACTCTTAAACTGCGGTATTAGTTTTGATGGGAGTTCTTGTTGGCGGAGAAAATACCCTCTGTACTTGGTACAATCCTTCCCCGTTTGCGACTCTTACAAACTACGGCTTACTGAGGGAAAGGAGAGAATGTTCTGCTGCATCTAATGTACTTAGTGGCTATATGGAGCTCATACAACCCCACTTCAAAAAAATTGAACTGTCCCTTTAAGCTTACAGCTAGCAACAGGGTCTAGCTGCTATGTCAAACTGTGGCTTGATATGGATTCGTCTGTGATGAGTGTGACTGGCAGAATGATTGTCCAATCACCAGCTGCAGTTGTTTTTGAAGGTTCCGCCCCTGAAAACATTTTCTATGGGCTCTTCTCCAGATGGACTACTGAAATATTTCGGTGGCGGATATATGGAACTGTTCATCTGGCGTGTCAGGTTACTGCTATTGCACTTCTTAGGAAACAATCAACTGATGTAATGTCAGACTGATTACTGTGCTGTCAGTGCTTCCCAAAATTATATTTACAAAAAAGTCTCAGCAAATCTGAACTCTTTTTAATGACATTCATATCTTCTTTTACCAGTTTTTCATTCTCTGTATATCACAAATGCAGCCACAATACCAACACATGTAAACATAAGGACTGATTTTCTGTGAGTTGTTCTTGAAAAGAGCATTTGGTACAGAGCTCATTTTAATCAACTGTCCAGTCACACGTGTTGATAAATCCAATGTGCAATTGGACTGGTCTTTTTCTTACCAAACAAAACAGCTCTCTCAGCTATGACTTACCTGGCTGACATTGACTGCTGGATGCTAAAAGCCCTCCGAACTTGACAGACTCAAAGAGTCTGCTTTGCACCCACTGTTAATCTATGTGAGGTAACTTTCAACTATGGTCTTCAGGGTTATTGGTTTTTTTCCTTTCGTTGACACTGGTGCTGAAACAGTGTTCTAAAATGGCTACGTTGCCTCAAGAGCCCATAAAATAATACTTTTAAGAGGTAATGGGACATTAATAATGTCTACATTTGCTGCTTCTTGTGATAATGCATCTATTGCTTTTCATGTCCACAGCTTTAGCTGAAAGGCAATATCAAACAGCTTACTGAGTAGAGATGTCAAAGAGGGCTCTATCATCTATTAAATGGAGAAGAAATCAACCACCAAAATATAAGTTGTGATTGGGTTTGGTAGGTATCGTATGTGTAGGTATTTATACCACGTTGCTACCACATTTTGACTCCCATCCTTAATGGTCCCTCACTTTGAGCTGAAAAGTTGTGCTATTCTTTCTATAGGTGTTTGCCTGAAGTGAAACAAAAAACTGCCGGGTGTGATGTTTAAACCCTAGGAGAAAAAAAAAGAGTAGATTTGGGGCGTAGCGAAGCGGGCCTAAACCACATAGAAGAGTTGCACTAACATCTGCCTTAGGATAATCTTGGAACTCTTAGTAAAGACTTTTAAAATTATATATTATCAAATGGTCTCTTCGATATTTCTAACCTTAGAGGCATAATTTATTTTTTAAAAATAGACTTATAAGGGGTACACAAAGAAAATACATTTGCCAAAGTGTTGCTGACTAGCTCTGCCCCTGCAAAGACAGAACTGACACAGAGGCTAGGCTATACATTGCTGCTGTAGGAACCATAGCGCTGCGTAATTTCATGAATCTAAGGTGAAAAACACTGTGTTGGCATGTTTGCACTAAGCACATAAACCAAGCTTGACCTCTTCTGATAACAAGCCGATCTGTTTTGCTTCTACTTTGACATCATGTCGCCAACATGTCCTTTCACCTTGGGGCTTGTTAGTAGAAAATAGATTGAAGGGACTGCAGCTAGTTGATTTTGGTGTTTTTTCAAACTTTTTTAACCTAAAGTTCATCAAGTAACATAGAGCTATTGGTCCTTACAGGAACAATGTATGGTCTAGCTTCTTTGCCCCTTTGTCTACTTACAAGGTCTAAGCTTGTCACCATCACTGTTCCTGATGTGTTAGCTGTTCACATGTACCCCTGCAGACCGCCTTCAAAAACTATCCCTCTGAAACTGAAAGAGGCCTTTTCTCTTGGAAAACACATCAGAAGTAGGGATCTACTGGATTCAATTGTAAAACGTAGTTAACCTGACTTTGACTGATCTTGCCTTCAAAGGAGGACTGGGGTCCAATTAAGATTCCTTTATAGTCAGCCTGTGTGAGAACTTTGGCACGTCAGATTCTCTGTTGGACACCTGATGTTGGGGGCCCAGTATCCAGGCTCCGTTTTAGTGGCCTGAGGTGTGACTTTAGCACCGCTGCTCTCACCCGCTGGGTCTGGAAAAACACAAGCGGGTGACTTCTTGGAGAGAGCCAGAGTTCAGCCCACCACACATTGAGAGAATGACATGTAGAGCTCTTTTTCTGAGCAGATGTGACACAACTAGTAAAATTATAAGAGTGGTTTCAACTTTGAAGAAAATAACAGTGGAAGGGGTTTTGAGATTACACAGACAATTGCACATGAGCCAATTCAGGGTGAGGCTGAAAGAAATGTTATTTTGGTGAACACAAACTAACATTTAAAATAAAGCTTACAATAAATCTTTTTTTTTTCAAGAAAATTGTAGTTTGTGAGCCTTTGTTGGGAAACACACATTGAATAAGAGCCAGAAAAATGAGCTGACTGTTTGCCTATCAAGGTTAGAAATAGTTTTAGGCAAAGTACCTGGTATTCCCCCTTCTCACTGAGCGATGCGACAGTAACCTGAAAGAAAGAGATCCACAATGGCAATATCTTATACTTCTGTTAAGAAGTCTGTGACCAAAAAAAAAACAAAAAACAAAAAAAAAGAAATGATGCTTGAATAAAACGAAGATGGCAAAAGGAGTTTATCTGATCAAGATATGTCCTTCCAGTCCCACATAAAACAAATTTATAGAACAGCCTTTATCCCCCCTTTGTAAAATTGCAAAAATCAGGCATATCTTGTCTCAAAATTATATGATGGAATTAGGAGAAGAGATCACATTACGCCTGGATTAGTTTCTTTGAATTGACTTCCCATAAAATCTAGAATAGAATTAAAAATTCTTCTTCTCAACTACAAAGCTCTCAATGGTAAGGCACCAACATATCTCAAAGAGCTTGCAGTGCCATATAACCCCGTAGAACTTACACGTTCCGAAAATGGATTTTGTTCCAGAGATAGCTGCAAGCAGCAAATCAACATACTATCTCAAACAGAGAAAAAATTTAGGGAGTAATTACAGAACCATCAACAGGAGGCATTTCATTTCCATGTCAGATATCTGACTCATGGGGATACTCTCATCATTCAGTGGTCAGCAGGGTCTCCAATTTATGTTTAGTTTGACTCAGCTTGCTTGGATCCCGCTGAAGGTGATCAAAAAAGTTGTGCCAGGTACTAGACATGATCCTTAATGGAAAACCAAAATAACTGAGCAAAGTTGAGCTGAGTCAAGCTGATATCACAATAGGGAACTTGGCATACAGAGCTTTTCCCTCTGTGTCTTTGCCTCACACTTTTCGTCCTTTTTCTTTGTCCTTCTCATTTTTGCACCTGTGCTTGTCTCTGGTTTTTGTCCTGTAAGCTCTTGATCATTTGTGTGGAAAGCCTGTGGACCTACATAGCCTCAATTTCTACAATAGCATGTATTTGACCTTTTATTTTTTTCTTTTTCCTTATCATTGAAGTTCCTTAAATTAACCTCAGAATGATCAGTTTATTAAAATACATGGTGGTTCCTGTAAATACCGCCCATACCTTACTGTAGCCGTTATTATGCAGACCTGCTATGGACCTGCCAGAGTACATTTACTGATATCAAAAACAACATAATTTAATGTTCATTCTTAATTTTAAATCTATGAAACTTAATTTTCAGTCAGCTTAGCTAAAAGCTACAATAATAACCAACAGCAGTCCTTTGTATTTCATAATCTTAGTTAAAGTTAATATTTGAACAATTGTGTTATTACCAATATCACTATTAACTACCTTTATAACCATCTTGACAGCAATATGTGAGAACAGCTTTATGGCTTTTCAATGTGAATGCATTATATGCCAGAACCAAAAAGTAGTGTGTAGTTGAATGTGTGTCAGTTTTTGCTTTTAGTTTTAAAATCAGGCTAAATGTACTTTTTAAAGTACAAAAATACAGTGCTAGAACACTGCCCTGCACAAGTCTGGGCACTAGTTGGGGACCCCTGTCAAAAAAGGACATCATTTTTATTTTGGCCTGCAGAACGACAGAGAACTCTGTTAATGAGATTAACTTGGAGCTAGCAACAAGAACAACAGTAACTCAACTTTCACAAAGACAGAAGTCAGGCAACTTTCAACAACGTATGGTTATTTTTTCCCTCATTGGTGGCATTATTAGACCAAAAAACGACTTGTTCTGTTTCACAGATGGCTTTTGCATAATATAGGAGAAAAGTTGTTCATTGGAGTCTCACAGTGATTTGTATGTGGCTCACATTGCAAACCAGGAAGTTCATGTTTGGCAACTTTTCTCCCTTATTATTACATGAAGTTTACCCTTAAAACTGAAACAGATGTTCCATAGATATAAACCTTAAGGAGTGCAGTGTTTATAGCCTAAAATTTACAAGAAGTAAACAGTCAGGGCAGGTGGAGCTGACATTGGGTCTACACTTGGGAACGTCTAGTTTGGCCAATCCATTTAGTCATAATGGGATGGAAAAAAATGGTTGCCTGGGAGTTTAAATCATCAGAATTTTTAGTACAATGTTAATATACTAAGAAAAAATCTGAACAACTCATTACTCTAGTACTTTAATTTTAAGTGCAACAAGAACACAATAGTAACACATCAAAAGATGATTTATGTTATTGTGGTATCATACAAATCAGGTTTACATTATTTCATTGGAAACACACAACAAGCATGACAAGCCGAAGGATGTTGAAAATAGTTTTGAAGGTGAATTTCGTGACCATACTCTGAATTAATGTTTAACAAGCAGCCGATGTGACATACTGACACTCAGAATGTAAAAGTAAAAGTTATTTTTGTCAACTCTTTTGTTAACAAGCTAAAAGTAATCATTCTATCAAGCCAACATTGGTAAGTTAAAAGGAAACAAACACAGCCTGTAGTTTGCTGTGATAAGAAATGTTGTGTCAAATTGATCCATAGGTTGGGAAATTCACTTAAGAGTCATTTAGTTTAGGTTGCCCAATTCCATATCATATGTGTGTGTGTTTGTGTGCATGTGTGATTGTGGTAGGAGAGTGTACCTATAGCTGTCTTGTGAAATTACAGCAAAAATCATTGGGAAAGAGTTACAGTTGCAGTCTACCTGATTCAGCTGAATTTCATTTAAAAGAGAAAATGATGAACCTGAAACGTCAAACTGAAACTGGCCTGATGTCACAGGGAAAAGTCCCTGCTTGCTTTTTTCCAGTTAGCTCCCTTCTATTAAATGTGGGTAAAAGTGGAACAAAAAGGTGAGTCACCTAGCTGGCTTCATGTGCTATCGAGTGTATCTACCTGTTTTGCCACGAAGATCCACAGCAGGTATGAAAGGCACTTTTGATCATTATCATTTTATTCCCTCTGAAACTACATTAAATGTATTGGGTCTGAATATAAATAAACGGTTCCAAGTGAGGAGTTCAAACTGAGTTTGTCTGTATACTAGGGGGGAATGAAATCCAATTACACATTAAACCAGAAGTTTTATTATTTTGAAATATTAATTCTCACTTTTCTAACCTTCTGTATTAAACCTTGGGTTGACAGCATTTTTTTGGCCAAGCACTTGTTCCAAGAACTCACATGTCAAAAAAGTAAACACTGAGGGAAATACTAGGAAAAGACAACACAGAGGGGTTTTGTGCCACAAAAAAGAAAATGTAAAAATTACTTTATTGACAAAGAAAAATGCTCAGATTTCAAACCATGAAAGAGAAGTGAGGGTGAATAAGGAGAGTGTGTGAGTAAGGAAAGAAAAAGAGAAGCTGGTGATAAAGCTTTAAAAAAAAAAAAGGATTTCTAAAAATGTATTCAAAGGGAAATTTTAAAAATGAGTTTGTAAAATTTAGAACAGGGAAAATTAACTAAATCCTTTATGTCTTTTATTCACATTTAAAAAATAACTTTTTCAAACATTGTGTATAAGTTCAGTTTTCAATAGAAATCCTCCTTAACTTGAATCAAGAAGTGAACATTTATCATGACACTTCATACTTATTTTAATATCATTCATTTATTACACTACTTTGAGTTCATTTGACACTTTGCTGTATAACAGTAGAAGTCCTTTTATTAGAGTATTTGCCAAGTACTGACATTTATACTAATTATACCACTCAAAGAGTGTTATATGTAAAGGCATGCCTCCGATAGAACGCTTCCTTTAAATAAAGGATTTAGGGATATATGACAAGGCTAGCTCAACATCCCAAGGCGTCCTTTAAGTGAACTGGCCTCACATAGTCTGAAGCTGCAGTTAGATATATCAGTGTGCCGGAAGCTTTTTTATGAACTTTTTGCTGTTGAATTCAGACTTTCCATTTAAATCAATGTGCACACTCACATGTTTGTGGATGTTTAATTATTATTTTTTTTTTCATTTGATGCTTCTTTTTCATAAAGGATGAAAAACAGCACTTTGATTCTGTTTCACTAAAATAATGAAAGGGGATTACAAAAACAGAAACATAGTAGAAAAGCACCACTACTGCTGCTGCTGTTACCATACCTTCTAAGCAGCATGTCTAAAGTTACTGTGGGGTCGGGGTGAGTCCACACATTTCTTTCATCCGTAACTCTGTATTCTGAAGAACAGGTCCCACTGAGTGTCAATCATGTTGGCGAATGTTTGTAAAACAAAACATTGTTGAGCTACATAATCTACCTTCTTTTGATTGGATGAAAACTTCTATCGTTGGTCACATGTCAGCCAATTACCATAGAAATGTGTTTTATACCACTAAATGCCTTTTAATCACTGTTCCCCATTGATTAAATTAATTGTCATGAGCCCTAAGGCTAATCAAACAAGGTTTAAGAGGACAATTAAAAGGCCCCAAAGCAGCTGAAGGTGACAACAACTCCACAGTTGGATTTTTTGACAAGCTGATGACTGTTGCTGCCTCAGGTGGATCCGTCTGAATAATCTGGCTGAACAGGTTGCCATTACCTGACACAAGCTGTGCACGTTTCATATATGATTGCCGTACAGCAGCTCAGCTCAGACATGACCTAATTTCTGAGCAAACACTGGATGATCATAAGTGTTTGACTCCTCTGTCTGACTGTTTTACTATGCCACAGCCCTTTGAGGAAAACAACCCTTGAGTTATATGTTTTCTACTGTGAACCATAAGGGTTACATACACAAACTGAGTGATACTGACTTCACTGTGAAAAAGAAATGGTTGTTTTTTTTTTGTTGACTATTTTATCTGAAAGAATGTCCTAATCCATTATCATGCAGATCAGAGAAGTTAATAAAAATGAGTATTGGCTTGGTTTTTAAAATGGACTTTGATAAGTTTTACTTTAATGTGCCTAAAAACTCTATTATGATTATGTACTCTACATGCAAATATCATGTTTGCATACATCTCTTGCCCTATGAAAATTGAAGCCTTAAATACACATATGTCCTGTTCAAACTTACCTCCTTGTAAAACCTACTGACTGAAGAGCCTTTTTTTTAAAGAAACAAAGTAAAAACAAGAAAAAAAAGATTTCAAATAAATATTTCTGTTTCATCGAGACAGAGATATTTTAGCTGTAATTATGTGTACAAGAGACAAACCACAGCTTAAGTCTATTTATTTTTTCATCCTCATTATTTAAACTTTGAATTGGGTTGTAAAACTGAAGAATTTGGGGTCTAAACTCAAAGAATCAAACATCAAACACATGTGTTAGTCAGGAAATGTATTCTGAATGTACAAGGTCCTTACAAAGAAATCACTTTTCATTTAAGGCTTTACATGGTATATACCTTGCTTGTTGTACTTTAAAAAAGATTAATGAATCTTGTTTTACTAGGAAGAAAATGAGTTTGAAATTGCTGCATCTTAGGTATCAGCAAAAATATATGGTCATGCATTCCTGAATAAGACTATGAGAAGACTAACTTTGATAAAAATCATTTCTTAAAACACATTTAATTTATTTGAGTGAAATACTGAGAGTTATACCCCAGAGGCAGAAAAGTCACTGGCAGACAGTAATTGCCCTCTGACCTGATACTTGAAATTCTCTTCGGAACAATATCACAGCATTTTTTTTTCCATTTTGAAGAACCAAACTAAAACACAGATAACTGTAGTATAGTATCTCGTAAGTATAAAGAATATGTGTAAAATGTTACAATATCGTCTAAAGTATGTGGGAAAATAATAAACAGAAAACTTCAGTGCCTGTGTTTTCATGTCTGGGCATGCCAGTGGAAGCCCCCATCTCCCCTTTGATTGACACACACCATCTAGTGTATTTAGTGACCACTCATTGCAGTGGTGACCCAACAATGAGCTCCATTTGGCCCCTAGGAAGGTGTGAAATGGCACACTTCTCCCTGACCCCTGGTCTTTGTCGCTGGGATTGATTTAACAGACAGAGGCAACCCACAGGAGGTGTGAGTCCTACTGGTTATTCCCAACACATACACATACACACACACAAAGCCTGTGACGCAGGCCAGAACTCCACCCCTTTTACGCAGACACATTCTCACAGGTCTGACTATACAGCCCTCACCCTGCCCTCTTCTGCCTCAGTACAAGTCTGACTCCAGGCAGAGAGCACACTGCACCCTTGGATTACACATCACAGAAGGAGTTACAGTCCATTTACAGAGCAGCACAAACCCCAACAGACCACAGCAACATGGGGAGCAGCATGTCATGTGTCCCCCAGCACAACTTCAGATTCTCCAGCAAGAGCTTCATACGCAGGAACAGGTAAGAACAGCCACACTTGTACTTATGTCAGTGTGTTTCCTCTTCTCAGAGCACTTGTCATGCCCTTGACTGACGTTTGTTATTTTAGACTCTGCTTTTCATCTGGAAGGAATTCTTGGTATTTCTCAGGGTTTGAGTGGTAGGGTTAACAGGGGCTGTGTACTCTGTGAGCCAGGGTCAGGATCATATGGTAGAACAGGACAGTCTGAGAGTCAAGCTTAAGAGGTGCCCAGCTGGCCAACGGTGTCAATGATCCAGTTACCATTTGCCTCATCTTTGCATCTCTGTGAAGATGATCTGCCAGCTGTCGGTGAATCTGGTTTCCCTCCAAAATCAGGAGACCTGACCCCTTCACAATCACAAATCACACGTAGGCAGTTGCACTTAAAATATATATATATATATATATATATATATATATATATATATATATATATATATATAGATATAGATAGATAGATAGATAGATATAGATATAGATATAGATATAGATATAGATATATAGATATAGATATAGTTTGTGAGACTTGATCTATATGTTTATGGCTTACAGTGCTCTGACCATGAATACAGAAGCAAAAGGAACAAATGGGTGATTACTGGATATTTTTTTTATCTGGTCTCCTACACATCTCCAGGTGTTTTTGTCTGGGCATGTTACTTTTGTTCATGCCCACATTTCTGGACCACCACATCTGATTTTAATTATCCTCTGCTAAGATCTTTTCCCTTCAGCTGGGTAATGATTCAGTTGGTTTAATCAATTGTGTAAAGAAGCTCTATTCTTTGGTTTTCCTGTTTTTGAAAAAAAAAGAAAATCTTTGATTTCAAAACCCCAACGGCTTGTACACAGATACACCTTTCACTCAGTGCAGATAATACACTCACTGTTCTTGCTTTCTGTTCTCCACCTAGTCTTTTGTGTTGTGAATTGGGCCAGGCTCAGGTATTCCCATCAGAGATCAGAGAAGTGAATGTCACAGCACTGACTTAGAGAATGTGAAGTGTGCAGATCCACTACCTGTCTATTACCTGCATTCTTCTTACATGTTGTGACTGTTGATTGCGTCAGTGTGCATTGTCAAAACCATAGTTAATATTAGACTAATTTCTTGAAATTTAAAATCTTATCTTAGAATCCATAATTCATAGCATATCTTAATCGCACAGTTAATCAGTATTGTATTAATAAAAGCATTAAATTCTTGAATATAAATCAATTTCATGGTGCTGAGAAAAATGAATCCTTTACCTAATAAAAGGCATAAAAACCAATAGATTAATGATGCAAAAGATAGATTTTGGGAAAATAAATTATTTTGAGGTTCTTTCACTTGACAGAATTTCATTATTTACTGACATAAATTGGTTATACATTGTATATTGGTATTTGATATGATAATGTGAGGGATATTAACTGATAAGTTTTAATTGATGTAAAAGCCTTTATCCATTCTGCTTATCGATTAAATTCTTCACATAATCTCTATTGATTCCTTTGGGATTAGGCCTTCAAAGGCCCTTGTGTTATTAAAGGCCATGATATGTTGACAAGTGCCGGTGGCATGCTGGTGGCTGTAGGCATCATTTTGTGTAAAAGCAGACCACACTTGATCACCCGCCTCTGTCTCCTGCAATGATAGCGTACTCAGATCTTCCGCTGTTGTTCATACAGACCACCTCTTGCCAGGGTCTGACATTATTGTTTTGCAAGGCAGGTGGAACTTAATGAAAGGAACTGAAAACAGAATCATTAAGCATGCTAGCTGGAATTTGTTCTCAACTGAAACTGGCTCACAGTTCACATCAAAATGTATTTAATTTTTTAACAGTCATATTACACAATGCATGCATGCAGTAGTAAAAGCTCTTATTTAAAATTTATCTGATTTAATATTCCAGTACTACTAGCACCAAAATGCAATAAGACTTGCCAACCATTTTGAATTACTTACAAAACAATGCAGGCATCCAATTAAGTTTTTTTTAAATAGTAAAAACAGCTGCACCAGTTGAAAAAGAACCCAGCAGATTCCATTAGTCATTTTCTTTAAAAAATATTTTTGCACTGTGGTACTTTATTTTACATTTACTGTTGTTTACATTCCTACATGTATAAAAATATTACTTGTTCATTATATTACTGGTTTATTTGGAGACTCAAACAAAATTGTATCTTACAACATTTCTTAGCTTTAACAACCTTAAAAGTTGATCCATAAATTCCCCCTGGCTAAACACTTTTCTGCCTTCAATATTAGGAATGGCATCTCATGCTTAACACTTATCAATGATTGATTTAGGACATGGACATCCTGATTAGACAGACCTCGATTCCCACCATGCAAACAAAAGCCTGCACTGTTACACTGAGGACACTGGCACACATGTGCGAAGATAAGCAGATCAACTACAGGCTGAGATTGTAAAAGCAGTCCATGAGCCTTATTACTGCAGAGAGGGAGCTTCCTCAGATAGATGTGACACTGATGGCATTAGATGAGGGTCATGCAAAAACAAAGAGGTACATTGAATGCTGATTTCCCTATGCATATCCGTGCTATCAGACACACAAGACTTCATTGTTTGAATCATTTAAATGGCTTGCATTGATGGAGCAGGGACAAAGAAAACAGCTAATTTGTATCAGAAACGACACATCATGGTTTTAGGGCATTAATGTGCTGTTAAAATTAAACTACGTCAGTAATTCAGTGCAAATTTCTTACTAAGGTAAAAGGGGAAATAACATGAATTAAACTCAATCTGACATACAAACTAGTAAAATGAAATAGCACCTTAGAGTAAACAGAAGTAGACACTAAAGAACAACCTTCTTTAAATAGAAAATATTGTTTGCTTAGTCCTTAAGTTAAGAACCAAACAGCAAACATAGAGTGGATGGTAAACATTGCAGAGTGAGTACCAACACGTGGGTTTCCTCTTTCTTGCAGCAGCCGCCTGTTTCGCAAGAAGAATCCCCAAGAGGGACAGGAGAAGTCAAACAGCATCATTAATATCCTATGCACTGTCACACCTCGGAAGGTAAGAAACTCCATCACCTTGTAAGACACCAAACAAAAATACTTGGCTACAAACAAGAGCCTGTGATTGACATGAGAGTTTGTTTTTATCTTCATTTACATTGTGTCTGGATGCAGGAAATGTCCCATAAAGATTTGCAGACAATAGAGAACATAAAATGGGACCCTCCGTTTCCATATGACCCAGCTAGCGGATGGAAGAAAAGCAGCATCAATGTGAAGAATTATGGACGGATGATTCACAGCTCCAAAGTCCGTTTCCGCTTCCTTCACTGCCAGGTGAGTAAAACAATATAACTTTAATGATGACTCTTAATGTTGTAACAGCAGGAAAGCAACAATAAAAGAAAACAAAGTTTCAGCTGCACAATCCACAGTGTGGTTAATGAGGTCTTAAACAATGACCAAGCCTATAGTGACACATCACCTGGTCATCTATGTGAACATTGTGTGTCAAGACAAACAAAAAAATAACTGTGGAGAGTAACAGGATGTTACTCTGCAGCCACTGAACACACTGAAACTCACTGCTGACATTGACGTGGTGGCTGGCTCTGAATAATCCATCAGTTTTCCACAAAGCGGACCGCAGCCTATGTTTGGACTTGCTCGCTGCTGCTGTGGTTGTGAAATATCTCTGAGAGAAAACCTCAGGGTAAAGAGAGAGTAGTTGTGATCCAGGAACTGATAGAGAACAGAATGGCTCCTCAACGCAATTTGTTAAGACTGTGACACAACAGTTCTGTCAAAATGGAAAGAAAAAGCTTGATTTAAGGATTGGCGTCATGACAGGATAAGAACATGTTGTAATCACATAAATCACATGCGTATTGCCAAGCATAAACTTATCAAATGCTCCAAGTCAAACCATCTCCTGTATTTGCTCCATGAATCAGCCACTGATACAAGAACCTGTTGTTCCATTATTAAAAATGATCAGACTGAATACCCCAGGGAAAATTTAGAATAAACTTTCATAATGCTATGATAAGATTACTTGGTACTGTTACCAGCATATCCAATGTGAACTTGAACCATATCATGCCATTTCTGTGCTTAAGTCTGGTACTATTCACCATGTCCAAGCCAGAAATGTTGAACCTTTTCTGCCCTCTCTAATAGTGAGCTGCCCAGTATTGCCATCTAAGAAAAGACATGGTGCCTCAAAAAGAGTACATCATTTGTGTACTTATGTCTACAAACTAGGGATAGATATTAATAGAATGATATTGATAACTATACCATTATTGATTCCACCTATCACTTCAATTCTGTCATTGATTGTTTTTCAATTACTGTGGATTTTCTATGTGGAAAAAAAGTTTGCCTACACAGGTGTTTAGTGTCAGCAACATCAAACACATGGCACTCCTGATATCTAATGCTGTTTAGCATTATATGAATGCCTCTGCAAGTTTCTGGTGTTTCCATACTTTCTTGAAATCACAGACACAGACACTGGATGCTGCATAGTTAGTCCTATATTGTGGATGTTGTGTAGTTAGTCCCCAGTTTGTTCCCACAGCTGTATATACTAATGTCAATGGATGTGATTAGCTTTACTGATAGATACTTTGCACGACAACCTCCACCTTTGGTGTGTGAGTGTGGTGCGAATGGGGAAGTGCGACCCGCAGTGTAAAAGCCCTTTGAATAGTCAGACAACTAAAGAAGCACTGTACAAGCCGAAGTCCAGTTTCCATTTTAAAAACCCTTGTAGCCAAAGTAGTTGAAATTGTGAAATCAGCTGCTGACATGACATACCTCTTTAATTTTTATCCAGGAATCTAAAAACATACGTTTTGTAGCAGCAAATTTTAATTTTAATTTATTTTCAAGATATTTAAGACAGCACTTCTGTAGAACTACCATTTACTTCAACTGCTCTCATTATTTTTACAGGATGTACATGATTGCTACCTGGATCTCTTCCAGACACACCTTCATTTTGTCTCCAACAACACAACTGGATTGACATACCAGGTGAGTTTCATTTCAACGGCCAATTATCTCAGTTCTCCCTTGCTAAATGTCAGCTAATATCTCAGACAAATGTCTGTTTATTTAAAACCTCATAGGGGATAGAGTTCATGTTATGTAATCGAACCTTTTGAAAACCAGAGAAGTGTTAGTAAACAAGAAGAATCACCATGCTCCTTCACTTGTGTCATTAAGCGTGAGCAGTCATTAATCATCATTTTACGGTGTCTGTTAAGAGTTTTTCTCACAAGTGAGAAAAGACAGCTACTCATCTGAGTGCTGTTAGTCAGATTATATATTGTGGCAAATGAAAGACAGACAGGAAAACATCATGGAAATTCAATGCTGATGTCAGCCTAGTGGTGATTAATTTCTCTTTTTTTTTCCTTGACTTGTTTTTAAGGGAACTCTGCCTTTGAAAGAAATCACAATCTGCAACCTACAACAAAACTGCAACCATAGCCAACCTCAGGAATTCGCTTTTCAAATAAACGGTAAGTTTGACCTCACTAGAGAGGACATGAGTGGGTGTTTGCACAGAGGGCTGGAATGTTAGAATCATCCGGTTAGAGATTTTTTTTTCTTTTTATGTTCAATTTAGCTTTTCAATCACTATGATTGGAATCAGATAATTAAGCAGGGCTGTTAACACCAGATGATAACAGACTAAAAATAAACCTTAAATTTCTTTAAAAAAAAAAAAAAAAAGAACACCATAGAAATAAAGGCAGTTTCAATTGATTTCTTTAAAGCCTTAATACCATTTAAGGGCACACAGTGATTTATACTGCCAGGTGTAAACCACACAATTGATGACAGACCAGATTTTTCAGAAACTCAATGTGGAAGGTCAACGGTGGGGTACCAGATTATATGCTAATGATGGACCACATGTTGTTGGAGGAAATAATGCAATGGAAAGTATACTTTTTCTGTGACCCTGTTTTCTTCAAACAAACAAGAAAAAAATAAACAAAGGAATCAGAAGAGTATAAAATTGGTTCCTGCATATTATTCTTTTATAACATGAAGTTAAAAAATAACCTATACTATGATCCCTTTGTCCTTAGTTGGCTGTCCTTGTATAAGTTCTGTTTTGCAACAAAAAGAACAATATGGGGCAAGAGATCCTTACGGAAAAGAGTAAAATTGGGTCTCTGTTTGCAAGCTGTGAAAGAAGGTAATATTAGATTGTAAACGCAATTAGCAGCCCAATCTGCAGTTTGAACATGAAGAATTAAGATGACTGCCTATGATCCGATTTGGAAAAATAGTTGTATTGACGGCACACACTTGAGTATTTTTTTTTAACAAATTATCAGTTACTACCAGTTAAATAGACCAATGTGTAGCTAGCCACTGTTGTCAAGAAAGGGAAAGAGAGATGAAGCAAGGTCTTGTTTGTTTGCACAAATCTGTTCCTTTTGTTTTTCAATGCAGCTGCAGTGTTCTGCCACGTCTGTCCCTCCAATTAGTGTAGTGTCAAAGTAAAAATGCTTATCACAAAACTAGAGCTCACATTATTTTCAAGCAGAGCAATTTCACATTCCAGTAATTCCAAGGTGCCACGGCCCTCTTCACCTTCCCTCAACCCCAAGACTAACTAGAGCTGGGCCCCTTCACCCTTGTTTAAGGGGTTAAACTGGCTTTAAAGGCCCTACTTGTCAGACAACAGGTGCACTCCAGTCCCCCCAGCAGTTGCACAGAAAAGCTCAGCTACTGCTCTTAGCCTTGTCACTGAGTTTAATCTATTGCATATTCCAAAAATGCTTAGGTTAATATCTGATGTAAATACCACTTAGCTTTTGAACTTCGAGAATGAAAAGACTTTTAAAGTATGATTTCTTTTCATGTAGCATAAATAGGCTTCAGTCTTAACTAGGGTTTGATATTTACCGGGGAAACAAAAAATCAACCAAAAAAACAGTGGGGTTAAAATAGGTTAAATAAAAACCAGTGTGCAAGAAATCCATCTCTTTTACGAGGAATGTTGGGTTATTGTGTTTGGATGTACTTATTGTGTTTGTATGTAACATCTCTGTTGTCATAACATTTACACTTTTTGGTAATTCTCATTTTGACTCAACAGTTTCCCAATCAAGCTTTTTATTTGGGGTTATTGTATTTCAGATATTTTTTTTGGACCTGTATTTATCTAAGGAAGGCATCACTGACAGGAAACATGCAGAGTAACTATGAGGAAATTCTGAGTCGAGTGAGAGATCAGAACGAGATTTCCTCTGCATGAGCTCTTCCTCTCAAGAGCAAAAAACATTAATCATCTTTAGCATAAATGGTGTTTAAAGAGTTCAAGAGTGACGAAGCAGACGCAGCAGCAGGCGGCGTGTCCAGATTCCCGGAATCCTTCACATGGTTTGAATTAATGTGGCTGTGAAAGTTAGATAATGATAATTAACTTGTTCTAAATACAGTTTAATGCCCTGTAAACAAACCAAAAGCTGAATGTTGGAACAAAAACAATTCTCGTTAGGCTTGGAGCCTAAAGACTTCTTGAACTGCAAAAAACAAAATCTCTCAGGGGAGTCTTATGATCAAGGTCTACATTTAAGAGCCTGTATGAAGAGGAAGTCAACAGATTATACCAGAAGAATAAGAGTGGAACATTTTCAAGGAGCCGTAACAAAACTACATATCTCAATAATGAAAGTACAAAGCCATGGGGCTGGTATGAAATAGGCTATCTGTGCTGGTTATCTCTGGTATGTGTGGGACTGATAGAAAGATTCCAGGTCTTATCATCACAGGTCCAGTTTATTCCTCTTTGGTAAACAGCATGCGGTAGCATTAATTCTGCTATGACTTAAATGTCAAGCCAAGCGGGTCAGGGGGATCTTCCAAAGGAGGTCTTGAATGAGATTTATGGTCTCAACACATATGTTAGTGTTAAATGTAATTACTACATAACATGTTTTAAAGAGCCACTTAGGCTGATTGTTACCTTCATTAATGAATGACCACCATGGTTGAAAGCTGAGAAAAAGAAGCCTAAGAGATACTCTCCCTTTCTCAACTTATGACCTCTGTACCCTGCAGGTGTCAGCCTTAACCCTATCATCGTGTACTGTGCCAGCCAAGAAGAAATGGACTTATGGTTTGGTCTGCTAAAAGAGAACATTGAGGCAAATGGAGGCACTGCGATTGCACCTGAAAACTATACCAGAGTAAAAGTAAGTTCACAAACTTTTTTTTATCTCTTCACCCCAAGTAGCCTTTGTGTGAGGGGTGCTCTGAGGCAGAACATGTGCTATCCATCTTTAGTTACAGAGAAATAAAAAAATCTGCCTTTTTAATAGCAACAAAAAGCAAATCAACAACTCACAAAAAACTGGCCTAGTTTTCATGGAGCGTTACTAGATTGATTCCCCTAAATTAACCACAGATTTGCAAAAACTCCACATAAACATAAAATTGATTATTAAGGTTGTAATACAAGTTGTAATCATCAACATACATTTTCATCTCTGCTGACACATATTATAATCAACTTTTGGTGCAATTTTCTGTCAACACCTTGATCATATCAATACCATTGTGCATCCCTGGTTTACATGCAGTTAATAAGTCAATTTTCTGTTTTATTCTGATAAAACTGGACTTTAGCATGCTGATTTACTACTAAATTGGCCAACATCAAATTACTTTTGGTCAGACTATCATCCCTACATGATGCAGTTAAAGTATGATTTTTACACGTAAATTGGACCAAACCGGAGTAAATGTTCTGCACATGCTCTGCTGACCCTGACCTGGGCTTTCAGGATTTCAGGAAATAAACAGGATTTACCCAGAAATCAAACTGCACTCTCATGATTAGTGTTAGTAGATGTTCTGCATTTAAATTTAGCTGTTAGCTAGAAGAGTAAAATGTATCTTCTTTCCCACCTGATGACACAACTGTTTAAGGTCAGATTTAATCTTAACTTGCTGATATCTCCAAATGGATTAAGGATCGTCACCTTCAACTAAATTTGTCGAAGACTGTCGTTCCTGCCAGGCCCCCATTCAACCACAAATCAATATCTAGCGTGGAACCAATAAACTCATGCCCACAAACTCTACCAGAAATCTGGATGTCGTGATTGATGACCAGCTGACCTTTAAGGTTATTTAAACCTCTGCAGATGATCCATAATGCAGCACCTGGTCTTTAAATACATGTCACTCTGCTGTTAATCTCTTTTCATTGGCTTCCAATTGCAGCTCGAATCAAATTCAAATCATCCCAGCATGGTTCAAAATCACTAGCTGGTCTCTTCTTCTCTGTTGTTACCAAGTGGTGGAATGAAATGCCAAATGCCATTCAGTCCACAGAGTCCCTATCTACTTTTAAGGGAAAGTTGAAGACTAACTTACTTTGACTCTTCTCTTCTGTAGTAGAATAAGTTAAAAGGTATAAAGATGTGTTCACACTGAACAAGACTTGGGTGTCCTGGGTGACCACCCACCATGCAAAGTCAATGTACAGCCACGATGGGGGCGAAGTCGCGTGTGGCTGTACCACGACAGCCAATCAGCATTGTGTGGGTTTGTGACGACACCCTTGACAGTGTTGTTTTAATTCCAGCTCGCATTAGAGTGACAAACCATGTCTGTGTGAGAACATTAGTTAGTGAGTACGTTAGTTCTGCCTAGAAGGGACCGCAGAGAACTCCCTACTCGAGATGCAGCTGACAGACGATGCTGCAGCAGGGCCATCAGCTGCTGGTTGATGAGTGAAAAAGATACAGTTGGAATAATGTCAGCTAAACCTATACATACAAATATATGATATGATATGACTGCAGTGAAACTCGAGCGGGCAAGATGTCACTGAGCGACGCAACAGTACAAAATGAACTATTTTTTTGAACAGCGACGCGACTTTGGTAAGCGACACAATCTCGGTCACCAAGTCGCGTTTGGTGTGAACACACCTTAAGACCCAGCCCTTTGTGAATAACTCAGCACTATGTTAATTCTTAATATAATGTCTATGTCACTGACACAAGGACATGATCATGAAGATGTTGATGATGAAGATATTGACGATAATGATAATATTGGGATGACTTGACAAGGTTTTCTGTCAATTCTTTGATTAGAAAAAAAAGGCACTGCCTCTGGCACTACATGGCAGCACCTGTATCCGATCTTATTTGAAGTGCTTTGTTACACTTACTGATTTTGTGCCTCAGTTTTATCATTGCCTAAGAAAGATATTATGAGAGCTTAAATGTGCAGTTAAATCTACTTAATGTGAGACTGGTTTACAGCATACAGTGTAGTTACTACTAGCTAGCCCTAGGTCTTTTGTGCAGGTTCATTGCTAGGTCTGTGCTGAGTTTGACCTGACAGTGGTGCACATATGAGGTGCTATCACATAATGTGTTCATTGTCTTTTTTACATGTAGTATGGAGGGTGATGAGGCAGCATGGCAGTAGTCATTAACTGGTGTTACAGTGGCAACACATGGTGGGTGGCATAAAAGACAAGACAAGGTGTTTGACAGGCATTCAAGCCTGTATAGTTTAAAAAATAACAATAATGCAAGTCACTTGTAAATGTGGTGTCTACTTTTTGATCTGACTTGAATCATTTTGGCAGATTATTACTTGCATCCCTACTTTGTATCATTACATAAGGCTGTAAGAACTAGCCCTCCTAATGCAGCAAAGATTAATATACCTACTCCCACAAATACTTGAATGTGGTCATTGTAAATCCATCTGGTTTATTTGCCAGGAAAACGGTTCAACCACTTCTGATTAAACAGGGTGTGAGTGTAGCATTTGGTGAGTCAATTAGGTCAGTGTGGGCTCTCCCTAAGGCCTGGAGACTAAGGAGTGGCTCTCACTGCATGACAGCCTACATCAAAGTCCCCCCTCACATCTGCGCCAACTTAATGTGCTGATTTTGCACCCACAGGTGGGGAAACGGCTGATGAAACACATGCTTCTATTTGAGGACATGAAGCCAAAAGATGATAAGAGAAGAAAATAGCTTATGTGATGATAATTTAAAAAACCTTAGTGTAAGATGAAGAAACAAACAGCTGAAGTTCTGACAAAAAAATCCTAAACCAGCATGTTTGAATTATGTTGAGGGAAGAGCTGTGCAGATATTGACTTTTGTGATTACCCCTTTCTTTGTTTCTCCTATAGATAAACCAGAAAGAAGCTCCTGAGGGCAGAGAGGAGTTGAGGAACTCTGTCAACAGAGAGCCAATCTATGAGTGGGAGGGCTCGCAGCGAGACAGCCTGGGTCCCATCACCTATGTCACCAAAGTCCGACTGCAGCACCTGCCCTGTCAGGTATGACACTTCATGACTCCTCAGCTGCTTATTAATACCACATTACTCTGACCTGTCAGACGGAAGTTAAACACTCCTCTTGTCTATTTATGGAAATGTGGAGTGCATCAGACCATAACTTATGGTACATACATGTTTTCAAACTCTGGGATTTTTTCCCATGATGAACAAAAACTGGTCATCATCATCTCTTAATCCAGGTGACTCACATAGTTTTAAGATTGCACAACATTCACATTACCTCAGCGGAGTGGAGTCTGAAAGGGTGGAGTAAATCTTTTGATAAACTGAAGTAGCACTGCTGAGGTTTGAGAATGTCCAACACAGTCTTGGCAGTTATTTTAGATTTATTTTCAGTCTTAGTCTTTAGATAAAAATATGTTTTAACTTCAGACAATTTTTAGCCATTTTTACTCTGACAAGTGTTAGTCTAGTTCAGTAGTGCCCTTTCCCTTCAAGATCAACACTTTTTCTTGCCTGCCCATCACTCCTAAAGTCACTAAATGGGTAGGTGGATAAATAAATAACTGTATTTGTCCCAACAGGAAATATGTTCTTTATGGGCTGTTGAATGAAATGAACATACATGTAAGAAACATGCATTGAATGTTTTTTTAAACACAGCCAAAAATGTGAGGCCGTCTTTCTCGTATTGGTATTAGTGAGTAAACACAGGAACCAAGAGTATTATTTTTCCTCCTCTAATATCCACATATTATATCTACTTGAATATATTATAACTAGCATGAACTATTTTTTTCATTCTCACTGTAAACCTATCTAAAAAAACAAGGATGTAAACACTGGAATGGCTACTCAAGTCATTTCTTTTCTTTCTTTCGAAAGAGAAGTTATGAATTCAGAGTCACACTGTTAATCTATAACAAACTACATTATTCACATTAGAGTACAAAGAAAGCTCATCACAGGACAGTTGTAACACAGCCCAGTGCGTTTTTTTACACAAATCCTACCTTTGGCATGGCCAATAGCCAACTGTGCAGAATATTAGATTGGCAGCCGCAAGGCTCGAAACGTCACTGTTGAATAATAAAAAAAGTTTCAAGGGAGCTCCATTTTGGTGTGCGGATTATCTTGTACCTTCTCAGTCAGTGTATCACACATGATAATGCATTATTGATGAAGCACTATTGGCTTGTTTGTATTAATAACCTTACTGATATTTCTCTACAAGGTTTCATTACTACCATCATAATTCTTTTTTACTACTTATTATAGTGCTTGGGAATAAATATATTTTTCCTCTAAACAACCATCATATCATGTATTTTCAATGCCTAGCAGCCCACCCCTAACATTTTTATCTTGCCTAATTACAATTGAGTAAACATACAGTTTTTACGATTGATAAACTGCACAAGATACCGTCTAGTTTTAATGTATAAATGGAAGTCACTGAACATTTGCAGTCACATATTTTGTAAACCATGTAAACCTAAATTAATACTGGTCCAACAACTGCAAAATCTTTTGAGTCTACAACTGCTTGAACTCTTCATCAGATCTGAGCACAAATAAAAAATGCTGACAAAGCCTCACATTGCAGCCAATGAAACACAGTCATGACACTGCTTGTATGAATACCAGTGTTTAATTCTCTGTGGGAAATTGCGGCAGTCCTATTGAAGTGTGTGAGATTTAGGGCCTGGGTGTGTAAGAGGCATTCACCCAACTCACGCAGTGACTCGACTCACCTCACAGCTGGAATGTCAGCTGTCTGTCCAGACACACCCTCTAACAGCGAGAAGAAACATAAACTTTCTGTCTGCCGCACCTTTAAATGTCCAACTGACTGAAGATCCCACTGGGATTTAAACTTTTTTTTCTCAAGAGTATTAACAATTAACAGTGACAATGTTCTTACAATGTCTGTAATTCATTTTATGCAATGTCTTATTTTCAAAAGTCAGAAAAACTCAAGTGCCAGAGGCCTGTTTCCTAATTTTGAAAAAAAAAATCTTTTGTATGCATGATCAAAAAAAAGAAGAAAATTAGGAGAAAAACGCTTTATATGGAGGAGCTTTAATTTTTATCTTGCTCTTTCTGGAAAGAATTTTTATTTTCTCACTATGTGGTGGGTGAATGCTCTTTACTGTATCCTGTTGCTCAAATTTTGTTCAGAGTTTTAGGTTATGCTAAGCTAGGAGCAAGACTAACAGTTCCACAAGCACATGCGAAGTCAGTTCAGTCAGATGATCTTGAGTCCTACTTCAGCTTGGCCTCTCTGTTTGTTCATTGATTGATTTAAAGTTTGGTTGAGAAGGAATTTATGGTTCAGCAACACTCTATAATGTCTTCTAAAGTTTCCCAAAGCCCCCTTTGACATCAACCTGCTGGCATCATTTTGATTTTGTTCAATTCTTTTCATAGTCAATGCATGCTCTTTTCACTGGAGCTGGATGTTGGCCTCACAAAAACCTGGTTCTGGAAGTGTCATCCATCCCGGGAGGTGGCATATCTCCTAATGATGTCATTAGGGGAATTTTTTTACACTGACTGTTTGGGCACACGTTTTCTGAAAGATTGAGCAAGCAGCAGGGGGAATGGAGGGTTGAGAGGGTTCATAGGTCAGTCATAGCTACATAAACCTGGCACATCAGATGGAACTAAATTTATTTCACTAGTCCATCAAGGAAACTACCAATACATGCCAATCAGACAATGTATTACACAAGCCCTACTGCTGCGGCGTAACATACAAAACGTAAGCCACTTCGTAAAACAGACTATCACCTAAACATACCAAAAGTGGAGTGAAAACATCATGTCCTTAGAAAATGCTTAATAAAGAAATGTGGTCCAGAACTGATAAACCTGTTACTAATGCTGTTCGAATCTATGCTAATTTCTCTACGAGAAGTCACTTCCTGCTGTTGTCTCTCTTCTCTTCCTGCTTTAAATGATGCTAGACGGGCTGTGCCACCTTGAGCCACTCAAGGTTAGATGGATCTGTATGATTTCAGAAATCAAATCAGGCTGATACAGCTGCTGTGCAAGGTTATAGCTACATAGTTCCAGATAAAAACTTTCAAAAGGGTATTTCACACAACATGGAACCTTAATGATTGAAAAACATACGAGAAAAAATGTAAACAAAATGTAATCAATAGTGTTGTTGACTACAAATCACAACCACTCACTCTAAAACAGCAAGAAAACTAAACTTCGAACATCAAATTAAATTGTTGATATGGTATTGTGTTCATAGGAACAAAGTGACAGACTGCTGGTAATGTATCCATCAACACTGATCATCCTGTCAGAGGAGAATGATGGACTCTTCTATAAGGTAAAAGTGACACAGCTGAACTCTTAACCTGAATCTGAATCATAATCTGAAGTATAGTATTTATACATATGCGTCAGACAGTTTTGTTAAAAGCCGCTATGATTACAGGGTAAACTTCCTCTCAACATGGTTACTGTGACCACACCTTGCCAAGATGTTAAGCCAAACACCTTTAAGATTGAAGGTAAAAACACTGAATCACTGCTCTAATGTTATCTCTTTGGCCTGCTGGCATTTAAGAAGACATGTTAAAGGGTTTTAATATCTGCATTCTTTTGCATGTTTTAATGCTCTGTGGCATTTGACATGAATCCATTAGCGTCAGAGAGTGTAACCCCCCATGAATGAGATGGTTTTGTCCCCATTGAATGGCAATCTGACTATAGCACATTCCACTGAGTGACTGGACCAAATGACAGGCTTTGTCCTCCCTCTTCACTTCCCAGGGAAGTTGATCAACCCCATTGTGGTATCCTGTCTGGATAGGACTGAGTTCTGCGACTGGATCCAGCATTTCAAAGCTGCTGACGTGCCTGTTCTCAGCCCCCCGCCCCCTGTGTATGACATCATCTACACTCCAACACACAGAGAGGTGAGGCATGCCCTCCTTCCTTTTACAGTACAAAACCACTTACACCATTCACAACTCCTAATGATGCAGAACTATCAGGCAAGTTATGTCCACCTGGTTTTTTAACAAGTCCGTTATTAGGAAGAGTGACAAAAAAGGTTTTTTGGGTAGGAAAAACAGGATCTGACTATGATTTCCACAACAATAACTTCACTAGCGGCATGGGAAATGGTAAACACTTGATCATATTAAAATATTATGTTTATATCTTCCTTTCAACCTTAGGCACCACAGTTTGATAGGTGGAGTGGAAAAAGCCAAGGAAGAGCGGATTCCTTTAAATTCAGCCAGTCAACAAGCGGATATGGATCCCACAACATTCAGTTACCCACTCATGAAGACAACCCTCTGTCACCAGGATACAGTGAGCCCCTCTGTGTAAGTAGCAACATTTCAAGTATTTTCAAGCTATTTAGCTTAAACAAGCAAACCAACAGTACTGTTTTAACAGAAATAAAACTGCTAAGACTTAAGCCCAACCCAATGCATTAAAACAGTGAGTTTGCTTATGAGGAGCTGAGTGAGAATACCTTTCTTTTTGTGTTTAATTATTAAGCAATGTTTAAAGACCAAACTACTCCTGTTTCTGAGACTCAAATTGTGCTCAGGTCCTTTGACCAAACAATTGATTAAAGGCCATGTTTGTTGTATCAAAATAGCAATTTTCCACAAAAGAAATGTGGGATTTTTGAAACTTACAATCTCTTGAGGCACAGCAGTCAAAAGTTTCCTTTGTAATTTAGGTACCCTTTAGGGGACATAAGTGTTTTAGTTTTCAAGGTTATTTTTCCATCAGTAATTGGATAGGGAGTCTGGCTGAAATGTGCATTTTGATTCATACAAATGTTTAATTCAATCTGCAATGATAAGTCTGTAGTGATCTATGTAAGACACAAAAGAATAACACTCACCCTATTATGTAAAAAAAACTTGCCACATTTAAACCGATTACACGCAAGCTGTGATTTTTTTTAAACATACAATCCCTGCCCTATGAAAACAAGGGGTGTCCTAAAACACGCAGTTGATTTGCAGGCCAGGCTTCAAATTTGTAATTTTGCAATTTTATAGTAGGTGGCCTCTGCTTACTTATTGGTGCTGCAGGATAAATTAATTGCAATTGTGTAAGTGACCATTATAGGGAGTATAAACTGGGGATTTTCTTTAAACAGACATAGCAAAAAGTAAAACGTTTCATACTCAGTTTTGTTTCTGAGAATTAACATGCCATAGACTACAAACAAAAAAGATATCCCTTTTATAATTTCTTTCATGAAAAAAAATCTGTGATTTATTAAAAAATAAATACCATACAAAGGTTTTAAGTTCTTAAACAAATAAGTATATTTTATTTATGAACAGGACTGAAGTTTGTGAGAAATCGGACGTAGTAAAAGTAAAAAAATATAATATCATTATGGTACTTTTCTTGTGCTATAATTTTGTTTTTAATTGGACATAAGGTTAAAAACTACTGTAGCACGCTGAATTAGTTGAACTTTTACTTACCATAAACTCTCCTGATAAAATTACTGTGTAGTCAGGCAGTCCATCTACTAGCTCTAAGTTGAGACGACTCTATGCCAGGGCATCATGCTGTTGATAGTTTCAGACCTTACCAGCCAAATAGAACTTCTCTCACATTCAGATTAAAAGTACTTAATATGAATAACAAGAATGTTGTAGAAAACATATTCTGTTTAGGGGATAAAAAGCCATGTTAATTCTGATAGAGCTTATTAAATGAAATCTTTGATGCCACTACTCTTGTCTGACATTTGTCCTCCACGTGTATGTTACAGTACAATTCCAGTCGGCCCTCCTCAGCTGAAACTGCCCGCCTGGGCAGCAGGACCAACAGCGTGTCTTCCCACACCAGGCCTGAGCGTGACCTTCGACCACTTTCACTGCGTTACTCCTCCCCTCAGCACAGCTCCTTCCTCCAGCCTGCTGAGAGCTCAGTGCTGTCCCAGGTCTACAGCACACCCTACTCGGCACTTCATCGTGCCAGCCCACAGCGGCTGGAGAAAACCCCGCTTGTCAAGGTAATTTAGTCTAGCTCCTAACTTGATAACCTAATATACCCGTCAGGGACTGCTGACTTACTTTAAATGTCATGTGTGCGGTCACTAAAAATAGAAGCACCAAGTAGTCGGCTGAGAGGAGCAATGATATACATTTTAAAGGGATTAATGGCAGCATTTGAGCAGATCTGGGGTTGATAGATCAATCCTCTTAATGGTGCTAGGACTTAAGAGTCAATCATAGTTCATAAACAAAATTAAGCCACCTTTTCAATAAACAATTATTCCCTTACTGTAGGGCAGTCAGGGGAGCATTTTTCACATAAAACTGACAGCTGAAAGCAGACATGTGAGACACCTAATTATTCTCACACAAGCACTGCAACAGATCACGACTGGCATTAGTCCAGAACCTCTACTCTGTGACCTGATCCTAAAGTGAAGCTTATGTGATTGCCTTCTGCAAAGCCATAAAGCAAGATGGAAGGAAATGATCATTTCTGTTTCATCCTTGCATTACTTGCTGCTTTAAAACTCACTCCTAGATCTTTTTGAATCTTTTGTGATCAGTCAAACAGCTGGAGCACCCCTCAGACATCCCTGAACTACTCAACAAACACCCCCCAGCGCCACTCAGACATGTGTGCCCCCCGACAACCCCTGTCACCCCTGTACGATGAGCCCTGCAGCCCTGAAATCTACTCCCTGGATGAAGCCAGGCCAGTGGTAAGTGGGTCAGAGATACTGGATCTACAAGTTCAGTTTACACCTATGCAGCCTGCTTGATGTCAGGCAGTCCAACAGACACGCAAATGTGTTAAAGATTAAAAATCAAGCTCTGTAAATGTAATGACTCTAGAACATCAAAGACCTTCTATTAGAACCAAATTATTTCTATATTAATCACACAAACTATGTCCCAGCACTAAAATGTCTCTTTCAATTCTTTAGGAGCAGAGCTGGCAAGAGCCCGTTCAGCATCAACACCACCTTGGCCCTCAGTTCATGCTTTCCCCCTTCCAGCTCAGCACCCCTCCCATGGGCAGGCGCTGCAGGAGAAGTTTAGTCCTAGTAAACTCCCAGAGTCAGAGTGGGGGTCTGGAAACGGAGAATGCTCAAAGACAAGCGGAGCAGAGAGCCGAGGCTGTGTCGAGGCTAAAGCTCCTGCCTATGCTATGCCAGATGCAAGAGCAGGTGAGAAACACAAGCATGCCCATCTCCCAGGACACTCTGATGTCTGAAATTATGTATTACAGAGCAATAGTAGTGCACAGTGTGTAGCAAAGCCTGTTTAAGTACTTGTTCAGCAGGTGATATTTGAACAGGTGCTTAAAATGAAATAGATATTAGAATGTTTGTTGTAAGTGATCACAGGATGTAACTCTCTTGTTTCCACATCTGTTGATAGAATGTCATCCCATCAAGCTGTGAGAGGAACAATTTTCAGAAACCCTACAGTTACTCACCAGGTAAGAATGACATGCATACAATCCTAAGGCTAATGGAAGCACCTCCTTATATTTATGGCCAGACTGGGTGCACTGTTCAAGTGCTATTGTGTGTTTTACGTACTCATAAAGAAAACAAACACAAAAAAACAAACAAACAAACATAGCCGTTAAAAATGTAATGACAAGGTCGGTAATTCTAAAATAGTACCAAGAGCACCAGTGCCTAGAAAATGAACTGTCACAAGTAAAATGTTCATCCTTCCTTTGTACACACACACACTGTTAATTGCTGCAGAGACAGAAGGGCTATTAAAACAAATATAACCAAAAAATGCATCTGGATAACATTACCAACCCCTGACTTCAGGTATTCATGTATATACATAGGCCGGGAGGGTCAAATGATTAACAACATCCGAAACACCTTACATTATGACAAACATGCAGCAAATTCAGATAAGCTGCCAATTTAAATACACATGAAAACATCCAAAATAAATGCAAAAACTGCCATGTTCTACAGAACTGAACATGCTCGATTTGTTATGTTCTTTTGTGTGCAAATATGTTTGTGTGTTGGACCCCAGGAATAATAGCAAAAGCTTTCACTGGTGCTGATAGGAATTCTAATAAAGAAAGAAAGAACAAACATGCTGTAGATTCCAAAAATAGCTGAAAACACCTGTATTAACATCACATACACCGCAAACAAAAAAATACCCAAGGTCAGAAAATTCACTAACTATGAAGCAGAATAGATGCAACAACTCAACATTAGATGTAATTTTGCAGAAATTTTCTCATCCGATTTGCATCCAGTTTGTTCCATTTTAGTATGTTTCAGCTGAAAGTCAGTTCAGCTGTTGTTGGTCATTTGCCCATCCCAGCAACTTTAATGTTGCATCATTAGACTGCAATTTCTTTGCATTGTGCAACCCCGAAAAAATTTAAAAAGGCAGAAAATGATAACTGTTGTAAAAAAAAAAAAACTAAAAGGTTGATGAAAAACTCTGTTGCAGTCAAACTTATGAAATCCTTGTATTGAACAAAAAGGCAGCTAACTCGTGTATATTTCAATGTAGCAACAATTAAAATGACTTCCAGGCTGCAGCTGTTACCTTGCAGCAGTTAACTTCAACACAAGCATGAGTTATGAACGTCAGCACTGTCTGCCACCATCATAAGTATCATCAAGGACGCACAACATAGCTCATACTCCATCATACCATAAATGAAACACTGTCCACACTTTGGATTGAATGAACTCTTGGCTCTGTCAGCAGGTAGTCAGAAGGCTAAAGGCATTGGCAGGATTGACACTGCAGAGTGAATGACATGGAACCTAGTACAGCTCTAGATGCTTTTGTGCAGATGCCTTGTGAGGGAGGAGTCAATTATAAGACAGTGTATTTCACAGACATGTTTTACTCCTGTGCTGTGATTGACAGCACACAAAAGAACATGGTTATACACAATTTAACAAGCCCTTTTATCAAAAAAAGCTGTATTTAATTGGTTGATAAAGATAGCACATGCTATGATCCTATGATGCTATCTGCATTTTTTGTGCTGCTACAAAGAAAACATAAACGACAGAGGATTAGGGTCAAGTAAAAAAAAAAGAGTATGTTTTAAAAAAGTCATAAAGTTATGAGAATAAAGTTGAAAAGTTTAGTGAAAACTTTAGATCAATATAAGCATAACTTAATCAAGAAGACGCTCTCATTTCATCCTCTTGCCTAGGCGGATGACTGCTTTTCTGGTACAACCTTTCAGAATAAAGTTTGTTTTCTAGCTTACTTTAAATAGATTTATGACTTTATTCTAGTAACTTTATGAGATTATTCTTGTAACTTTACCTCTTTATTCTCGTAACTTTATGAGATTATTCTCGTAACTTTATGACTTTATTCTCGTAACTTTCCTTTTTTTTAAAAATACATTTTTTGTTTTTAACGTGGCCCTAATCCTCCATTTTAAACATAAATCACAAATGAAGGTGTTGTTGTGATGGTATGTCACACTAACAGCATACTGTGACATTTTTATGTTGGCCAATCTTTTCACATGTGAGTTGGGACTTTGCTAAGTTTCCTCTGTCAGGGTAAGGTTTGTCTTTCACTGTATGAGACTAAAAGTCTGGGGCTCTTCCACAGATCACCATTCGTACCTCAAACCCACAGAACCAGATGACCAGGAAATGGACTATGACAACATTTGGGAGTACGACCAGGACACCGGGATGATCCAGCCATCGTCTGGAATTCCAGCACATTGGACGGGATTAGATTTTGGGGCCATGGGCCTTGGTGCCATGGCAACCCAGCAGAGATGGTCATAAAGGAAAACAAAAGGCCGGCACTCGTCTGGACGTGTGCAAACAACTGATCCCTATCAGAGGGGTAATAAAAGCCTTCCAGCTTGGCCTGCTTTGCTCCAACAGCATACAGTACAATTGAACTGCACTGTTACATGTCAGGTAGTGAAGCAGAGAAAGGCTGTGTTCAGATACAAAGAGTAAAGGAATGTTTCACAATATGAAAGTAATGAGACAGACTTTGTTTGTTATGTAGCATTCAAGGGAGAAGAAGAGTGTGTACATACTTTTTTTACTACTTTTTTTTACTACTTTTTTTCCTAATTTTTTTGATATTTGCACTAAAGGTTTAATATGTGGTGCAGTTACCTTTAATATTTTAAAGATATTTTTTTTATGATAAATTGTTATTATATTTTATTATTTCTATTAAAGTTGAAGCTATAAAAAGCATTCCTTCAGGGCTTGATATAGTTGGGGATGTATATTTTTGTACAGTTGTAATTTTGTTGTTTTGAAAATAAAATAGATGTGGTATTTACTGACTGCCTGATATGGTACTAATAATATCGTTACTATAATGACTGATACCTGTGTGGCTTTCTTTTTACACGTTTTTTCAGGTGTTTATTTATATTTGGAAAAAAAAGTTATTTAAAAAATATTTTAAAAAGTGATTTGTGCTTGTCTTGTGACTATGTACATTTTTTGTACAAAATGTGTTTATTATTTTGTTATTCATAGCAGGTGGCTGGAACTGTTATTAATCTGTGAATAAAAGATCAACAGTCATTTTGATCGGAAAAAAAGTGGTTCAAAATGGTTAAGAACTTCCAATTTTCTTTAGAGATGATAAAACAGTCACTCACGTCACAGCAGACATGCTGCCCCCAAACCAACAATAAAGAGTTGCAGGGCTGTGTCTTTTTGTGAAAAAACATTGTTACTGCTGGCTCCCTTTTAGAACTTACAGACATTCTGACATGTACAACCTGGTCATGACATGCACTTTTCCTCGAAATTGCACAAAGGCTACTTAGGTAATTGTTCCTTCAGTGGGAGCACTGAAGCAGCTGTGAAGTACAGCAGGACACCTCATATTTTGTGGCATAATATTGCCACCTACTGGAGGGTCATCTGACTCTTAACAGAAAATCAGTTATATATATTGATTAAAATGGTGAACTAAATGGGAATCTCTTTGTAGTATTTCATAATGCAAAGTAAAATGTATGTACAAGCCAGGGCGTTTCCAACATCATACTAAGAATAAAGAATTACCAACAACCTGATAGATTTACCTCGCTCAGATGTGAAATATCTATTTAAAGTTATCTTATGTCGCCCTCTAGTGTGTGAAAGTACTTGATACAGGTCTGAATGTTTCTGGAATATCAAGAAGACACCGTGAATCAGAGGTGTTTATTTCAGTGAGGCCACAGGACCAAACTCACAGAGACAGTCTTGTGACAAAAAACTGTACAGTCACCTATCAAATATCCATCATTCAAATAAAATGCCCCTCATACATTAGGAAAGTGATACTGGCACAGAAAAGTCCACAACAATACAATGTAATTTGCAAGAATGTAATGTCGACATAGCAAAACAGACTTTAACAAACACAACACTTAACTTCTCAGACCCCTTAAATGCATGCAAATATCACATGCTCAACTGAGATCTCAACAATGCACAAGTCTGGTTCAACTTGCTTCCAATCCTCCTACAGTGCACACCAAACCTTATTTTAAAATGACCAAGCCCTTCATTCTGATGAATATATGTCAAAATTTGCCTTTGGTAGTTTTTTGTTGAACAGTAATGCTTTTAGGCATTCAACCCATTTAACACAAATTTAAGAACAAAATAGTGCAAAAGCTTTGTGCAAAAAAGAAATTACAGCACATCAAAATTTGACAAAGTTCTCTAACAACTGAGTTCCCGCACAGACCCATATGAGGAATTTAGGGAAACATTTTTTATCATTTGCATCACAGCAGGGGTATCATGAACTGGGTGGGGTGTTGCAAAGCAATCTCCTCTCACTTGATGTCGCCTCCTTCCTAATGTACTTACGCAGGTATCGGATGGCCGACAGGGCACTTACATTTGCCAGCAAAACTGTGAAATTAAAAGGAGTCATTGAGTCATTCTTCAGGCTTTGCATCCCTGCACTAAATTTCAAAACTAATATCAAATTTCTTAACATGAATATATTTCTATTGATAATAAGTTACAATTGTCAATTTGACATGATAATCATTATATAGTGACATACATACCAGCTTTCCAGGCATCTCCAACTTGTGGATTTGTAGTTTTAAGCACCCAGGATGCAAATGCAATACAGAGAAGACACATGTCTGATTGTTTAAGAGGGAGTAGGCTGGCATCCAGACCTTTAAAGAAAATAAGAAAGAGATTTTAAAAGACATCTTATATCATACAGTGTCTCTTATTAAATGACAATAACTCTCTGCGGAAGCTGGAGGTCAAATGTATAACACTTTGCATTAACAGAGACAGCTGAGCAAAGATCATTATTATTTAATGGGACATCCTGTTGTGTCGCATTGTGACCAATTGAAATCTCAGCGACTGTACAGATGACTATCGTGCCAGCCAACAAGGCCCTTTTGATACTTCTATCACTTGACATTCTGATTCCAGCTGACTTTAAGATAAGCATACTCTACAATCCCTGAACTTTAAATTAGTCTCTTATAGTTATCCCATTATCCCCTAGCTTTTAGCTCAAGAGGATGCATTAACACATCACTGACACTCCTAAGTTTAAATATTTTTGTTTCTCTGTTCAGCTAAATGTATTTTAGAGCACACTGCTGGGAGCTTAGAGGGGACGCTCATTGAGTGTAGTCAAGTTTTCACGTACAACCATTCCTCTTGCCTTTCACCTCTGCGTGCCAGCTCAGTGTCTCCTGACAGCTGAGGTAAGAGAGTTTGTCCCAGTCATGAATGCAGCAGCTGACTAAGCCTTCATGATCACTGTCCACATGTACAGAATCACAAACAGGGTAACTGAATAAGGTTGAACATATCAATAGTACTTACACAACATTTCTAAAAGCTACATACTTAATGACACTGACAGTTTTCATTAAAAAAGCTTTGGTGGTATTTTAACATATAACTACAAACTTTGAGATGTCTGTTTTTTATCCACTTTGAGGTACAACCATGCTAGTTTTACAAAGTTACTATCCCAGAATGGTCAGAGCAGGTTTTCTGAAAATTATCTAATTAAATTGTTTTACTATTTTTAGGTGTTATCAAAATTGTAACTGCAAAACTAATAACAAGGATTAAAAACATGTTTTTTTTTACTGCACAAACTTATTATACAAATTATTAGTTCTGAACTTACTAGAAATTAAATCAATATGCTTGTGCTACCCATTCAGAGATTGTCTAAAAATACTGATAATCAGAACTGTCTAAAATCTTATTTAACATCTG
Organism: Cetoscarus ocellatus; assembly: GCA_037902135.1. NCBI lineage: Eukaryota > Metazoa > Chordata > Actinopteri > Labriformes > Labridae > Cetoscarus > Cetoscarus ocellatus. Next base: position 92,578 of record JBAMNC010000455.1, on the reverse strand, counting down.
ACAGTTTAATCAGACATTCAGATGTGTTGTGTTATTGCAATCAATGACAAATATTTTAGCTGTTAGAATGAAGGAGGGCTAAGCAGGGGGGCAAAGATGTCAAGTAATCTATTTGTTTACAGGTCTAAACAGACCAGCTGTCATTCATAATTTCTAATTTGCACTCGGTGGCTTGAAGACATTGTCTATCCCATCTCAAACAGGTTCATCAGTGGCCAAAAACTTTAATGGCTTATGTAATTTAACTTTTTAAGTTGTATTCACAACATTTCACTTACAGGCTTTGACATTTCTATAACTGATAAAACTCCTCTTAAATCCATCCATCCATTATCTGTCGCAGTGGCTGGTACACTCACACTAACACTGCGTGACAATATAGAGTAAGCAGTAAGTTAGCCCAGCGGTTCCCAAACCTTTACAATATACTTACTTATAAATGAAAACTATGATACTGGAAAGAGAACTCAGTGTGATTACATGGGCAGAGACTGAACATTTGTTATACAATCCATTAAACATTTTGTCCTTCTCCTACCAGCTCACATTGAATTTTCCGTAACATTATCTGGTGATAATGTGATAGCATGATAGCACAGCAGGTTAGTGTTCATGCATGACAGCCATAAGGTTGCTGGTTCAACTTCCTGTGTCAGTAAGGGCCTTTCAATGTGGAGTTTGCGTGTTCTCCTTTACATGTGTGGGTTTACTAAGGGTAATCCAGTTTCCTCCCATTAGGTTAATTAGTGACTATACCTTTAGGTGTGAGTGGTTGTTTGTCTCTCTGTGTCAGTCCTGTGATCAGCTGGCTTCTGATCCAGTGTGTACCCCACCTACTGCCCAAAGTCAGCTGGGATAAGCACCAGATCCCAAAATTTAGGTAGGAAAATTACTAGGTTATTTTCAGGCTATTTGTTCTGTTATTTACTATTTGTTCCCACAAATAAAGCTCACTCTGAAAATATCAGTAATGTTTTACGAGCTTTAAATTTTCGTATAGGTCTTCATTGTTCCTAGTGTGACTCAGGACTTACTTGGATTTGAAACAGCCATTTGCAGGTCCTCATATATGACAGGCTGCTGAAACATTTGTCTATAGATCCTGTCCTCCAGATGGAAGAGAAGCGGGTCAGGAATCATCACATCTTGATTTCCCAAAGCATTCATGGTATGGACTGTCCTTTGAATGGACCTCCCACCTTGTGTCAAAGGTGCAGATGCCAGATGGTTTGAGGTTGTCTGCTTTTGGATGGCTGATTCAGAACGACAAAGATTTCTGAAGGAAAGTGTGTTTTTCCAGAAGAAATTCTGTCGAAGGTCTTTATCTGTGTAGAAATTATCATATATATCTGTACAAATCCGAGATGCACTAGATGTACGGTTGAACCTGGTCACCACCCTAACTGGACCACTGTTATCTTCATCGTCAGAGGAATCATCAGAAGAGGAGGATGCAAAAAAATGCTCATAGGACTCAGGATATTGAAGATTTCTGTTAGACGAACGAGAGCAGGAAAAGATCGGGACCAGCTCATCTTTGGCCTGATCCTCTGTAGTGAGTAGAGGGTACAAGAAGCTGTCTGTATCAAAATCTGAGAAGAAGTGATCATAATTTTCCGAGACAGAGTTTCCATCTGTGTAGCGGGAGGTTATGATATCGGTGTCTGATTGGGTGGGAATGGGTTGCTTTCCACTAAAGAGGTACTGAAATACATTGGGGAGAGAGATTTTGAAGCTGTCTGAGGAAGAGGGAACCAAACAGTCTTTGTCTTGCCTGGGCATGTTTCCATTACTGAAATTTTCATCTTTCTCCAACAATCCTCTATTTGACTTTTGTAAAGTTTGGTTTTTCCAAGTGTAGCTGAAAGGTGCAGATTCCAGTGCAGGCAGATTATGGACACTTATGTTTTTGGAAATCTTTCTGAGGCACGTTTCTGCACTTTTAGGAGGGACAGGTTCATGAATGTCACTTACAGATGTCAACATCATATTCCTGGAATAGACATCAGCGGCAGGACACAACGTGACATGTTCATCTTCCCACAAAACAGTTTTTGAATCAGAAGAACTGATAGACAGAGCAGGGCCTGAAGTTAATCCACCATTGCTAAGATCTTTATAAGTGTCCTCACTGCATTGCTCTGGCTTAGACTCATCCACTTGATTAAAAAAGCCGGAGTCTGTCATTGCCAACATGTCAGTCTCCTCAGTTTCTTGTAATGGTGGGAGAGAGCTGGAAGGGTTAGCTTGGTTGATCCTTCGTAGACCCAAAATATCATTGATTGTCAGTTTCTCCATCTCATTCCAAAAAGAAGACATGGCAAACACTGGATGTTTTGTATCTTGTGCAGGAACAGCATCTTCAGCTTCAACCACTGAATCACATTTTGACCATCTTGTGTCCACAGACTGACTTTTGGATGTGCATTTGCTATCTCCTGCATCATTTTGTACCAGTGGGTGTGATGTTTTATCTGTTACAGAGTCATGTTGACTGACTGGTAATGAGGAGTCTTCTGATGTGTGTGTGATCATTTCATTTGAGAGGGACATGACAGATTCTATGTCTACAGTACAGCAGGATGACACTGATGTAATATTTGAAGTACTTGTTGGTAAGGCTTCAGGCATGAATGATTTAGTTTCTCCCTGTCTTTTCTCCAATTGATTATTTTCAACAGATGACACAAACTTACCACTTTTAAATGGCATTATCTGTGGTGCCGCTAATTCTATCTCTGTATTTGTGTCTTTTTCTAAAACAAATTTGAATTGAGATAGTGCAGAAAGCACTGAGGATGATTCTGACTGCTTACCTGCAGCAATTTTATCTTGACTGGCTGAACTTTTAGATGCACAGAATTCAACAGGCAATAAATTGCTGCTTTCCAATATGACTTTGTCACAGTCAACCTGATCGGAAATGTCCTCGACAGTTTGACAGGCTCTAGTTTTTGTTGGCCTTGGTAGTGTGTTGTGAGCGTCAGAACTACTCCTAGAAATTTCAGACCGAGGAAACGGAGTCTTTTCCATTGTACTGCTATACTGGTCCATGTAGTGACAGTCAAAGTCCAGCTGTTGCTGGGGTTCAGTCTCTCTTTGACACAGTGTGTTCTTGTTTCTGCCAGATTTTCCAGCCTCTACAGCCAGGACTGACTTAGCAGCGGATAGTTTGTCGTTTTGGCAGACATCCTCTTTGGGGTCATTTGACTCTGCGCTTGGTAAAACACTGTTTGTTATTGACTTGACTTCTTGTGTACACAGTCCAGGATTGTGTTCAGTTTCAGAATAAATAATAGTGTGATTTATTTCATCAGCCTGACAGACACTCCCTGCATGCAAAGATTTACCAGTTACAAGGTCACTTATGGAAAATGACAGCCCAGGATTTGCATTTAGCCCTGCTGATTCTTCTAAACCCAAATTATTGCATAGTTTAGGTCCTGTTGTCACATTACCACTTATGTTTTGTGCTGAAATTACCCCAGTATTTGTTTGACTGAGTAGGACTACTGACCTATCATTATTTGCATTGTCGTCTGCAGAGCCTGCTATGCCTTCTTGTAAATTTTGACATTGACAAGCACACGGATGAAGGTGCTGGGAAAAACCCTTTACATTTACATCCTTTGGGGACATCTTTAGAGGGAAATTGTTAGTGGCTGTGGTTGAAGAAAACATAGGTGTGATGGGCTTTTGTGGCTGATTTAAATAATGAAAATTAAAATTCTCTGATGCACAGAGCCAAGTTCCTCCTCTCCATAAACAATGCTCTTCCTCTGAGTCACTCCGCTTGACTGAAGTCTGCCTCTCGTATCCATGCACACTCTCAGCGGTCTCAACACTGAGTCGTCTCTTCTTCCTACGCTTCCTTTTGATAGAAGCAGATGGAGACAATTCTTGGCTGGCTGTTTTGTCTGACTGTAAAACATTTGGGTTTTGGTCATCCTTCCATTTAACATTAGTCAGCACTTCTAGATTGCTCCATAAATCAGTGCTGTTCTTACTACTGATTATTAACGGCTTTGGTAACAAATGTTCCTGCTTAATGTCATTCTGAGTCATGCAAAAGTCCGGCTTTACCACTTTGTCAGAGTGAGTTGTTGTTTCAGGGCAGTCATGCCCGTCCTGTGAGGCATGAGACTGATTCCACTGTTTTTCATCATCTATTCTCTTTACTGTAGCAGCTTTCTCTCTGATGAAGAAATCATAGGATTTATTGGTCAGGTAAACTGAGTTACTGACTGCAGGTTCAAGGGAAACATCAGGAGCAGACTTTCCATTATTTATTTTCATTATGTTGCTGCTGATGGCTCTGACAGGCTCTGTGGTCTCTTTTCCAATTGCTGTTTCAACGCTGGCACGCAGAAAGTTTAACTTGGGGCTATTTTTTGGCAAAATACTGCTTCTGGCATGCTGCCCATCATTGCACTTTTCCTCCTCCTGTTTTTTTTCTGTTTGCAAGTCTCTAACTTTGCTTGGCTCAGTTAGCCTCTCAGCTTCTGTGCCATTTTTCAGCCCTTCGAAGAACATATTGACACACTGCAGGTGTAAATCCTCTTCACTGCCCGAGAGGACACTCTCCATACCACCACCACAGTGTTTGCTGCGATAATGCTCCACAGGAGAGCCCTCTCGGTCTGGGGGGCCATTGATCAGGCAGTCAGCCTCTGACAATTCTGCTTTCAGGTCAACTTTCTGAGCTCTCATGGCGAAAATGGACCTTGTATCATCAATATCACTCATCCCAGAGTCATCCAAACCAGCTATTGAAGGAGGAAGCAGGCTGCACTCTTCGCACTCTCTAAAGAAGCATTCCCAGTCACGGTCACAAATTTCCACACTGTATTCAAAGTCTTCCATTTTTACAGGGAGGGCACAGTAAAACCTGCAAGGTCAAGCAGAAGGGAGAATGGATCAGTAGTAAAGTTTTCATATTTCTTTGCTAAAGTTAGAGTACAGACAGATTAAAAAAATGAATAAATTGCACTATTTTTTTTCCCACACATTATATTAATCTTTGTGATGGCCCTTTTTTGTATGTGCCTATGAATGAATGCACCCTAAATATCCATAACAAAGCACTGAAGTTGAGGCAAGCTATCATACAGCTATCATTTCAACAAAGCAAGTGGCAAGGAGAAGTACAGTAGCACTACAAGGAAGTGCCATTAATCAGTGGTGTGGGTAGGGATGGACATTGTTTCCCAAAGACAAAACCTACTGAGTCTCATGGGTCCTGTGATGCTGTTTTACTGTATCATACTACTGGTGCACAAACATTTATCAGTTCTTGCAGAGGGGTAACATAAGCTCCAAACACATCAGCACTTCCCAGCAAATTAAACCACAATGCTGCATCTTTTGATTGTCGGCTTGAAAAAAAGATTGGAACATTGTCTTTTTGCTAAAAAGATCCTCATCTGCCCATATCAGTTTTAAAGGCATGCCAAAACCCTGCCGTGAGTCCTGTTGGTTAAAAAGAAAATGTAATCTAATGTTTCAACCATGTTGAATTTGGCAGGATTAATGTTTATTTACAAACTTAATAAACTGGCAAAAGGGTGCTTTATAGAGTGTTCTGGAAATGACTGATGATGAAAGGTAATTTCATGGGAAAAAAAACATTTTTGGCCAAAAACTTAAATATTTACAGTTGTTTGAAGGTTACATTTTTTTGTTTTTCTGACATCAAATAGATACATTAACTGTGAGCTGACCAGGTTAAGAGGCAGTCTGTTTTTGGAAGCATTTTTTTTTTAAAACATATAACTATTTATCATTTTTTCTATTATAAAAGCAAGAATGTTGTATGGATTTTTTTTCATTCATTTTCTTACAAAAGAAATTATTACAGGTTTTAGAACAAAAGACAAGTTGTTGTCCTTTGTATATTCTTCAGTAAAATTATTTTAAAAGAAAATTGAAAACAAAAGCAACTACCAAGCAATTTAACAGCCTGAGTGGTGAGAACCAAAACAAACCACAAACTTTGAATAATACCTTCTGAGGTATATGTTGATCTTTAGGCTTAGTGTAGTTCTTCATTTTTGTAAAAACAAAATAAGGGAAGGACAGGGTTTAAATTATCCTACAACTTAAGTCAGTTTAAATTCATTTCACTTCAGAGATCTTAGAAGTAGTTTAAACTTTGGAACATGTGCTTCATCTGGTTATTGGGCTTCTACTGACATTTGCCTCTTTTTGTGAACTGCATCATGGGTAATATTAACAAAGGTGTATTTTGCAAAATCTCTCACTGCATTTTCAGCCATATCAATTATGTAAAACATAAAACAATGCATGTACCAGCAAGGAGTATGTGATATGTTACCTTTTTTTTTTTTTTTAGCACTGGCCAAATTCCAAATTAAAATATATTTGGAAAAACTAAAGCATCTACTGCTATACACATATTGTAATTCTGCTGCACAATATAGCAGATAAATTAAAAAAATATATACACATTAAACACAAAAATATTACTGCCGTATAGCTGCAATGTGCAAATTTAAGTGACCATGAAGTAATGCATCATATAATGAGTACATCTTTTCTGTACAAACATTAACAATCAGCCAATCAGTTGCAGTGAGCAAAAATGTAATAAAATGTAAGTATCACCCCAGGCAACAGCATTTCAAAATTAATTAGCAAACACCCTGAATCTGAAATTGGTTCATCCATTCAAGTCTCTTTTTTACCTGTAATGTCAGCAGTAGTCCTGGTCCACAGGAGATGAGGAACTGAGAGGTCCTGTGCACCATGATGAGGATCCTTCAGTGGGCGTTCTTTAGTACAAGCATGCAACTTGTCCCATGATTCGATAAATATAGAGCTGTTCTTCTGATCACGTAATACACGCAATGTTCTTACGGCAGTCATCTCCAACAGAGGCATAAAGTTTCAGGACTTTAAATAGACCCTCCACGCGTAAACTGCTTTACTGGTTACAGTGTTTTTAACTGTGCCATTCTAAAAAAAATATTTTAAAACACAAGCAGAGAGTTTGAGAGTTTAAGATAATATCTATGTTGTTAGGCTGATTTGAGTCTTTTGTGTAGTTTCAAAGTGAAAAAAAAGATAGAGAGTTGTAAGACCAGCAGTATCTCCGGTGGCGTCCCTGGCAGCTGCTGTTGGTTCCAACTCTAGTCAGGCCCCAAGCTGATATGTAAGGTTAGTGTTGGTCAGCTGACACCTCTGCTGTCTGATGTCATGGGTTTATGGTGGATCTAAATCTTTCTCATTACGCTGCAAAGAGACAGCTGGATCAGAGGATGATAACAGAACTGTATCACTCCGGTGAACCTGAGTGACAGAACAAAAAATTAAATGCATTCTGGACAAAAGGTCTTTCCAATATAGCATGATTTGATCATACAGTAGATTCTTGCTTTCAATAAGAGACACTGATGACTGCATGGACAGTTAAAGCGCTGCTCCAGTCTTTTGGTTTGCTCACTGTTAGTTAACAGTCTTTTTTCTAGCTTGATTGTGCCAAAAGAGGTTTAAGTACCATTTCACATTCTTCTGATGAAAGAGATGGAAACACAGTGGTCTTACATGAAAATCACAAAAGACTATTTTCCTGGATAAACCAGCAATGAGATTCATTTCACTGATATACAGTTCTGTGCACAAGTTTTGGGCAGGTGTAAAAAACAAATTATGTAAAGTAAGAAAGGATGCTTTCAGAATCATACATCTAATTTGTTTATTTGCTTATCAATTTACAAAATGCAAAGTGATCAAGCAGAAGAAAATCTAAATCAAATCAATACATAGTGAAAATACCCTATGCATTCGAAAAAGCACTAAATCTTAAAGGTGCACTTGCACAAATTCAGGGATTTTGTAGGATTTTAGTCAGGCACAAAATGTGCTCTTCACACAAGATCTTCCCAAGGCAAACTGCTACACTTTGGTCATGTGGTATCATATGGGTCAAATGTTATATGGTACTATACTATTATACAAAAACAAAACAGCTGAATTACTCAGTCACACTCATGCTGTTGTCGACTTTGTACGACACAAAGTGTACTCAAAATCCTCAGTGCTGTTTAGTGTAGTATTACTTTTTTACTTTAACCTGGGTAGACTAAAACTATCAGTGTCTTTGAGAGACATATTTTATTAGAAATCCTTTTTATGAAGACATGTATCAGTGATACCTTTTTGTTTCTTTAAATTGTTCTTTATTCATACCTGACCACATTAAACAAAATATTGTCCTTCTATATTTATTCCCTGGTCATCTTTTTTATTTATGTAACTGTTTACAATTTTGGTATATATTATTATTGTCACAAATTTCATCTACTGATAATTGTTATTATTGTTTTTAATTTTATATTCACTCTCTTAGCACAGCTATAAGAAATAACAATGTGCAGTGAGACTCAAAACTGCAATTTGGGGGTCCAGTCGTGAAGTGTCTGTCTGGTCTTGTGCCATTTGTTTAGACCACTTGGTCTTGTCTTGCCATGCCTGTCTTGTTTATGAAATGTCTTTACGTATCACTTGGTAATTTGTATTTTTGCATTTGAATTCTGTAAATAATTTGTAAACAAAACAAAACAAAACAAAAAAATGGGTGTATCTGCTTTAACCTGAATCAATTAATGTCACTCTTGCTTGCACTTAAGTTCTTTTAAGACTGAAATTAACTATTCTTTAACTTTAGTATATTCAGTACTGCTTCCACCCCTATGAAAGGATACTGTTCTCCATTAAGACACATTTATAAGACCCAAACTAAGACAAAATTAAATCAGTCGAAAGGGTGGTGCATTTTAATCCTTAATGTGATGAAATGCTTGTTTGTCACAGTGAATTTGTTATTTGTTATCTTGCTAAAATACAACAAGCGAAGGTGCAAATTATAGGATATGAAAAGACATTGTTCTTGCAAAGTAGGTCAAAAGACCCATTTGCAAGTGTGTGGATGCAAATGGACACAAACATTTTTCTTGGTAATAGCAGTTCTTTTTGTACACACACACACACACACACACACACACACACATATATATACACACACACACACACACACACACATATAAATATATATATATATATATATATATATATATAGATATATTTTTCCTATTTTTTAATCAGAGGTAGCTCTTAAGTAGTCCAAAACTGAAATGAGAAAGTCAGTCTTAGCCAATGTCTCTATGGAGAAACTTAAAATCTTGGAGAGGCTTAAAGTTTTGGAGCAGATGTCAGGGCTTATTTCAGGCTTGAAATGTGACATCAACAATTACTGAGGACAGCTTATCTGATGAATGTTTGAGCCATTGTTTACGGCCATCAGTAAGACTTAGTAAGGACAATGTGATTACGGGAGCATCCTTGCCGTCTCAACGTCACTGACTCGAAAAGATACAGAGATAAGCTATCAGTCCTCAGTTCATTATAAACCATTTAACTCTTCTTAACAAATGCTTAATGTGCCTTAACTGCTGCTGATGTATTGATTGACGAAACAGAGGTTTCTAGGGATATTTACAGTAGCAGCACATTACATTTTATATTTTACTGTTTGCTGAGAGCGCTGCTTTGTAAGAAGACTGAACATAAAGTGAAGGAATCTGTAAATTCTTCTGTGTACAGATCAAATTTCCAGCAGTTCAAGCTTCAGATTGTTACAAAAATGATGGGAATTAAACTTGGGAATTTATTGCATTTAAAAAAAGGAGACATCTTCCAGATTTTCTCTCATAGCACCACTCTACAATCAGAATTTGCACCTTACACTTTCACAGGCTTTAAGTACAGCTTTTATTTACCTCATTTTCATCACTATAGATATTTATGAGAAAATAGACCCTCTAATTGGCTAAACCACAATCTGGGCTGTGTGCCAAAGAGGGCCCTCTCAATTCATCAGCTGTGATAAAGGGAGACAAGCCAGGGCCTGTGTGGCTACTGCACCTGGGGCAGCGGGCCGTTTTGACACGGGTGGGATACTGTTTCCATCAACAGGATTAGGCTCTCACAGCTCAGCTCTTGGAGTTAAGATTGAAATCTGTTTGTGCTGTTTCACTGTGGCTAATGCGACAGAAATCACCCTAATTGTTCACCACGTCAGCCCTGGCAATTCAGCGTCAATTAGACAAAGCCCGGTAAACAGACACATTCAGCAGCAGCTCGGCAACACCTTGTTTACACTGAGGGGAGCCTGTGTACAGTCTCGTTACTAAGCATCCTTGTCTTGTGGCATCCTATGTCTAACGGGTGCAAAGTGCTAATTACTTTTAAAGGTGGGAAAGAAAAAAAAAAAAAGTGGACAAAGATTCCTATTTTTGACCTTGGAGGGACTGTTTGGAGAGCAGAAGGCTGTTCAATGCCACACAAGTTGAGGTAAATGTCTCACAACTGGGATTAACACATGAGAGTAAGAAGAGAGTCATATTTTCAAAATTTTAATGTGGAAAAAAAATCAAAAAATTAAAACAGATGGCACAGATTAGAGTTTTCTCTGACCACTCTGTTTGGTAGTATTTGAGAGGTAGACTTATCAAATGGAAAACATCTGTTATCATTTTTCAGTTTGTTACCAAAAATGAACACAAGTATCATGGTGGAATGAATTTAACAGCGGGTCAATCAGTCAACATATTCAGAACAAATTATGTCTTTTATCTTTTTTGCCATAATTGTTTTTTAGTGCTATGCATAGCTGCTGCACACAAATATGCAATACTTTCAGCTTCAGTATCAAGTGACAATTTCATGTCACTAGCAATGTCACTTGTAGTGATATTAACTTATTTTAATTTCTAAAGAAGTAATTATACTAATGACAACAATAAAACTAATTAAAATAAAGTTAATTCAATGTACTACTTCAAGCTGCATAATGATAAAATGTAGCTGCATGCAGTGGCAACTAAAAAGTTCAGCACAACATGGAGAATGAGGCATACCTTATGGAACTGTGTTTATTTTGAGTTTGTGCCTAAAAGTTGCAAAGAAGAAAAACTGTTGTTCACTGTAAACTTTTTAAAACCTGATTTGGTCACAGGGATATTTTATAACTTTATAATAATATTTTTAGCTTTAATATCATGTTCACTAGTAGAAGTTGAGGTACTTTACCTTTATACTTAATCAGTTAGGCTGAGTAGAAAATCAATTAAAGCGTCCCATTATTGTTGCTGAATTATCCCACTTTCCTCCCTGTGACAACATGCCCCGCCAAGAAAACCTGCTATTGAACGTTGTTATCAAATACAAATACTAGGAAATTGCCCAGTCCTAGTATAAAAATGTAAATGTTCCCACCTGTAGCTAACTGCTGTATCCTCGTCTCAGAGAGGTGTAAAGAGCGCCTGCAGGCACTCAAAGGGATTAAGCGACCTAACAATGGGGAAATCTGATAGAGCGAGCCAACAAAGCTCGATTGTCCTCACCTCAAATGTCAGCAACAACACAGACGCATCAGTGATTATAGCTGTTCGAGGGTCACGTCAAGACACTCCGAGGCAGGTCTGCGGCCTGGTTTGAATGTGAACACAGGTGAGATCGTGACAAAAGAGAAAGTTTTTTCTATAGGCTACTAGGTTTTATTATATCTAGGTGCAGCTGACAATAATATCAGTTTCGGTCCTCATAATCAATTTGACCCAGAAATGTCTTAATATACCGAGCTCTGCTGAGACCTCAATGTAAAAGGAAAAATAATGCTGTGTATTCTGTCCGCCACAAGATGGCGGCCAACACCAACCGCTGAGACAAGACCCCGTCATCTGGGCCTCTGATGTATGCGACAATTGAATAATGACTTAAAACGTTAAAGCTACACAATGGTGGGTAAAGGTACTTCTATGTATGTTAGTGACTGCACAGGCCAGCTTTCCAAGCTTAAACCTGCTGAAAATACACAATCCTTATTGATAAATTGCGTCTAGTCAAAGGAGGCATTTTTTTTTTACAGAAAAATTGCTACAGCATATGGTCTAATTTTCTTTATTATCATTAAGTTGCCTCTATGTTGCAGATTTATTTGATTATATTTTGGATTTATTTTTGCATGTCTTACTGACTGCCCAATTTAAACATAGCCTACATATTTTTTTTGTGTTTAAGATTTTCTTTATGCCTTTTCATCTGATATTTCAATGCACATAATCCACTGTCTTTCATTTCCCAATGCAGTGTCTCTTAATACTCTTAAGTCATGGTGTCTTTGTTTTCAAAGCGCTTTGAACTGCTGCACTTACTTGTCCAATTATTTGTAGTTGACATCACAGAATTTGCACTCACATGCTGGAGGAAATAGAGACAGAGTATGTATGGACATAAATATGCAAATGCTGTTTGGACACCTTGTAAATGGGGGAAATGTATTATGGTGCCTTGTGATGTCAATGTAGGAAAGCGAAAAAAAGACACCATAAATAACTGTCAGTAATTACAGTCCTTGAAGCAAAACACGTGTAAATAGTGGCTGGAGCAGCACATACTCATGGTGATTTACATTGTTGTAAATTAAGCAGTCAGTTGAATAAGTGACAAAGATTTAATTCTCCTCCAGCAGATAGAGGGCAGTTACTGTCAGTTAGCCCATGTTCAGCTGTGTTTACATCCTTGCCTTTGCTGGGTGTTACAGAACAGTGTATTTCTTACCTTGTAACTAGAAGGACATTTAAAGTTTTTAATATATCTGGTAATGATACACAAAGTACTTTACATTTAAGTTAGCAGTTGACACCTAATTTTTAAAACATTACAATCTGCATAACAATGGTCCTTAATACGACAAAACACCTGTTAAATCTCAGTTCGTGAAACGTTTTCTTTTGTATCATTGCTGTATATATCATTTTGTATCATCGCTGTATGTCTCCATATACAACACAAAGATCTGTCTTCTGTAACTTGGTCCTTTTAGTTGGATGGTTGATCCATTCACTGAGCTGACAACTGTTGCAGCTCTAAAACCCTTCTCTCAAAGCTGAGGTTTAGCTTGTTACTGTAACACATCTTGGTTTTTGCTGTCAAATTTTTCACCTACATGTTAAGTGGTAGATGTTTTTCAATAGCCTACATTAAATTAGAAAAAAAATACTTGGACATTCAAAGAAGATCAAAATGCTGATGGTTTACTGAGCAGACTTAATAAAAACTGTAATGCACACAAGAAACCCACACAGCAACACAAAGGACTCTTCTGTAGTGTGCAGTGTTACATACAGGCTACCTGAATTGAGAAATTTCTTTCTTAATCTGGTGGTTCATTGTCAGTTACCTCATCATTGTACATTCATACTGCACACTATGTGGTGTCAAGGAATTTTCAGACCTCTTGACAGAGAGTCTAATTTCTCTTTCACTTTCCAGGCCCATGGCAGTCGGACTCCTTTCCCATAAAACAATCTAGCCCATTTTCACCCCTTCTTTCCTTGAAGTCAAACAGATGAGGTGATTGTAAAGTAAGCCAACCAAGACGTACACACTGAGAAGGCTGAACAGTGCACTATTAAGGCAGCAGACGCGTGACATCAGCTATGTGCCCGAGGTGTTGGGTGACCCTGGCTGACTCTGGTCTGTCTGTGGACTCTGTCTGTCCTGAACATTACAGCCCCGAAGGCCCTGCCGCATGGGTTAATTAGGGAAGTGTAGACAACAGTGTTCAATTTATCTGCACTGAAAAACAGCTTTTAAGGCTGGAGTGACAGCAGATATAATCACTGCCCTCTGCACATTAATTAAATTAATCTTGAATGAAGTGTCTTATTTTTTTTCCCACTTTCACTCAATTCAGTTTAAGTTGAATTAGGTGTTCTTATATATATATTTTTTGTCAACGAAAATGATTTGTATCACTTGAATGTGATTATTTCCTATTACAGTGAAATGATGATTGCTCTTCAATATATAGAATATAACCCCTTTGTTACTTTTGAGACAAAAGTCTAATCTTTTGAAACCAAAATTTTAAGATTAAAACAGAAATGACAAAAAGCACAATTTTAGACATGGATTTTCCCGTTTATTTGTATTCAACAAAGTTTGTTTTAGTTTTTGTCAGAAATTCACAAATTCATTTATTCACAATAAATTAAATACAAACAATCATAATCTGTCATAAAATAGTCATTGGAAAAAGGACTTAACAACAGCTGACCTGAGCTTGTCATTATATGTCCTTGTCCTTGTCTGGACTAACATTCTTAGCACAATGAAACTGTTTTGCAGAGGACATTCACTGCTGTGTGATTTAGGTCATGTCTGCGTAATTCAAGCCAACTGACACTGTAGCCTGTGATTTAGTTTGACAATTGCTATCAGCTTGTTTTAGAACATAGGGCTCAACATATGTGTTTTAACAGCCAAACAGTGCTTTAGGGGCCTGAGAGGAAGTGTGCATAGTGAAATACAAACAATGTTTTGAAACAGCCTACTGCTTTGGCCACTACCATCAGGCCCAATACTATTTAAAGTATGGAAACTGGCCATGCTGATTCTTCCCCTGCTCATTGTTTTCTGGCAGAAGTCAACCAACATTTTACTTCAGCCAGAAGTCCCCCCCCCAAATGCTTAACACATAAAGCTGGTATCTGTTTCTGGTCTTAAAGTATACCGTAGCACAGCTAATAGCTAGCACCACTAAATTGCAGCAGCCAATGATGAACTGGAAAAAAGTATCTATGAGTGATTTCTTTGATTTACATAATTTTCACAGCCAAATATTTACCTCTAATGTTTGTAACATCTATGTAACAACTTGGAAATGAACATTTACAGATATTTGATTCTCATTACTGCACTGTTTATGTAACAGAATTTCTGCTAATGCCAATAATCTAATACTAGTGCATGCTGGTGTCCACCTTTTTAACCTCTGACCTGATGGTGTTTGCATTGTGGGAAACAATGCTTGAGGTAGACTGGTCCAAAGCATCAATATGACATGCAGGTATTTTTGACATACTGATGATTTTGCAGATGTTTACATACTGCATACTGCACATGACAAAATCAGTACTTATAGCTAGAGTAGGGGGTTTTGAATAGAGTCATAGTCTACTACAGATATTTATCAACATTTATTGCTCATCTGTCGCATAAACTTTCAGTTTTATCATGGGTGATTTCCTTAATAAAGAAAGGTCTCGGTAGTTGATGTTTTCTTTGCTTATTAAAGGCCACACAAACTCCTCTAAATGCACAACTGCTCACAGAATAACATGGAGAAACTGACAAGAGGTGGTAAATATTTTATTTATAAATTGGCATAATCCCTCTAGACAATCAGTTGAACCCAATCAAGCAGCTCAAATACTGTGTCAAGTAAATCACTGCTATAGTCCTTATTCACTTTGAGAAAATGCATAAACGTGAAAATAGAAACAGAGTGTGTTTCTGTGAAAACAGTGAAAATGTCGCAACAGCATGAACTCATGGGCTTTTAGATAGTTGCAGAGTGGTAAGCTGCAAGAGTTACAAGTTGCAACACATGTAATGGCTCAACTTAGGTCTGAATTAAGCTTTTAGACTTGGTTTTTTTTGGCAGGATTTTGCTTTGTACAGGATCAAAAAGAGCTCACGTAAATGTTCAAGGGTCTTGTCTCTTGTTCTTCTGTTTGGCATCTACACACAAAGGAAAATGTAATGGAGGCATTTCTTCATTTAAAGCATCCATTTTCACATTTCCTTACTGATAACATTTAAACACCCACTCGTGACTCTATTTCTCGATTTACAAGTACCATTTGAAGGCAACATATATTTTATCTGTTGCTGCAATGAATTTATCTCTTACTTTGGCTGTTAACTCATAAACTACTTTAAACTAAAAGTTTAAATGTAGCTCATAGGCACAGACATAATCATTCTGTCTCTGAATAGCTAACATGGGCTTGTTTTTGTGTTTTCGGGCTTAAATTTAATTAAAATCAGTGATTTTATTTGTTATGGCAGGCTTGTGTTAATTTTTCTTGTTGACCAAAAAATACTCTCAACTTCCTCCCTTGTTTTTCCTCTCTCTCTCTACTCCCCTTCTGACAGACCTCTAAAAAGCTGTTTACACTGGGTTAACCATACAGCAGACCATGTGAGAAATCATTCTACTCCCGGGGGACGTGTGGGTTAATGAGTTATCTGAGGACAAAGAGCTGATTAGCCAGGCACCTCAAACTGAGCAATGGCCTTCCTTAGCTCTGGTCATTGAGGTTATCAGTGACTGAGGAACAATAGGAAGTAGTATGACCAATCACATTGTAGCACTGTCACTCACCTTTGGCATGCTTCTAACTCTGAGCCTGCAAAGTGTGGCTCTATGAAAAAGGAGCTTGTGTCTGCACAGCTCTCACAGCATGTAATACACTTAGCTCCTGGGGCTGTTGACACCTTAGCACTATATCATACATCATAAAACATTAGTCTGACCTTCTGCTTATAACTTCAACCTGTCTGTGGCTGATAACAGTCGTGGTGTTTGTCTCCTTAGAGCTCTAAAGCAAAACATATGACCACACACAACATTCATAAGAACACTGAAGGTTTGAGCATACCTAAAAAATAGTGACTTGCAAATACTTTTAAACCACTACAATGGTGCAAAGAAAAAAGTTTGCTCACCTGACAAAATTTGCAAATGTGCAATAAGACTTAGTCTCCGTCAATATCCAGCTGTTTTACGATTAAAAATAGATGGATTTTTTTTTAGAATCTGGGAGAAGATTTGATTGGTGGTAAAGCAAATAATATATGTGTAGCAAAGTGTTTCAGGGCAGGATCTAGAGATAGCAACTGATAATGTTTTATTCACACAAATGCCATAATGAGTACTGCTTATCAATCCAGTTCTTTATAACTTTCTTATCCACTTTTGGGGGTTTTGTGTGGAAAAAGTGGCTAGGTTTTCTGTGTCTACTACATTAAACAATCAGCACTTCTGATATTAAATGCCTGGCTACAGCGGAAAATAATTCAGTGTATTGTTGGCGTGTCTACTCTTACTTAAAACCATGCAGCTCCAAGCACTTCATGTTGCTGGTGTCAAATTGTATGAAATTAAATCACACTTACGCTGCTGCACTAAGTGAAAGAGGGTTGATAAGGGAATTGCTAAGCATAAAGACAAATAACATAAGCCCTTTACATACATGCAACCCTGATATTATCAGGATAATGTCCGGAAACCTGCCCTGGTAATTCACTGACATGGTTGTTCACACTTGCTCCTCAGCAGGGAGTAGTCCCTGCTAGATGGGGGAGAAGGGGTGGGGGTGGGTTGGGGTAATCGACAGGCAGCACATGACGTCAGATATGTGCAACAGAAGTGAGTGTTCGAGAGTGGACAAACTTTCACAATATATATCCTAACTTAAGTGTAACATGTTAAAAAGTGTCTCAGTAGTGTCCACTTGAGAGGAGCACTGTAGCACACAGAAGTAAATATGAAGCACTCAAGAGAAAGAAAGCTTCAGGATGTCATCTCTGTATCTAGCAGCAGCTCTTTGGACACGCAATAGACCCGGTGGTAATCATTTTGGAGCAGATGTATTACAGAACTTTGATGATGTGCAGAGGGAACAACACTTCCAATGTCCACACATTTGAGTTTGTGTTATCCCCTTACAATCAGAAAAACTTCTTTCTTTACATCTGTCCTGTCAAGTCTCTATTTTCCTGGTTTGTGCCAGTTGCACAGAATGATGTCATTAGCCCTCTCCACTTGCCTCTGTGAATTACCCTGATAATTCAAATTAAGCATTCAGACATGAACTTACTTGGACTTTATGCAGATCAAACGCTAGGAGCGTGTGAGAAAATTATCTGGGTAAAGCTTGAGTGAAAACTCAGCTGTATGCATTCACACATACAGCTCACCCGGATAATTTCCGCATACTTTCATTTTTTTTTTTTTTTTTGGAAGTGTGAATAGGGTTATGGATTCCTCATACTGCTTGAAATCAGTTCTCAACTTAAATGGTTTTTCTATTCCCATCCCTTCCAATTCCTGACCATAACTACCTAAATAAGTCAAAAAGTCAGTCAAGTTGTGTGATGTCTGTTTGAAGATTTTGACATTTAACTTATTGTAAACTGCATGTTTTAAAAGATGAGATGATGAAACCATTCCAGGCTAAATAGCTTAGAGCAGTGTAAGTGCAGGCCCCCAAGTATGAGTGTGCCCTAAGAGGTGATTTGTATTGTAAGAGTGTTAGATCTGGGGTCTAACATGAGCAAAGAGTTCATTTTCAGGCTTCCTCCCTCCCAGAAAAGAAAACACCTTGTCAAACCTAGCCTGTAACTCACAGCTTGATTTCATGTTCATGGACCCTGCAGTGAACACCCTCAGGCCAGGAGTCTCACAAGAAATGAGTGTGAGTCAAATGTGTATCTCTCTGTGCTGTGCCCTGGCTGACCTCTCAGACTGCGTCAGCTATGTTTTTTTCTTGCTACTGTGGGCATTGGCAATCCCCTGAGTCACCTCAATCAGATGCTTCATGCATCCTCCTCACAGGGTAGAGACTGGTAGAGAGCACACACCCAACTCTACACGACACAAACTGCTGGTGTAAGACCTATTTTGTGGTTTAACTGACATGCATTTCCTCCTAAAAATCTTTAGCTCGTTTGCATCCTGTTGATTTGGATCATCTACGGTGGTGAGAAGGACTCTCCCAAGAAACCACTCAATGAATAAGGTCACCAGTGTGTGACAACAGAGCCTCAACAGTGAGGAAACTGTAGAGCCCTGGTTTGTTTAACCACAGCTTGTTTGTGGCTTGACATTTGTTAATGATGTGTCGCTCGGAGGCTGAATGGCAAATTCTCACACTGGCTCTTCACCTGTTTTTCACTTGAGATCCAGAAGACTGTGGATCAAGTAGGACTGAAAGGCAGCTAAATTAACACAACTAGTCAGTCAATGCAGGTCTCTGCTGCCTGAGAGTGTTGAAGAATTTGCATTGAAGCAGCACCTTTCACATTACAATACAGCAGGTCTCTGACGAGTGTTCCAGAGCTTGTCTGGGTCTCAGGGAGTGCTGCTCTCCAAGGAAAGAGACTCTTCACATGTATGATGCCAAAGGCCAAACGGAGAGCTTTAGGTAACAAGAGGCAAGTAGAGGTTTATTTGCTTGGTAGTTGCCATAACAAAAAGCATAATGAGTAGTATTGGCTGATGTATTCACCCTGCTGAAAGGAGCTCAACAAAAGCGAATGGTCAGAGGGCAGCATTATCAATTCTGTTGGCGTCTGTAACCTCTCAGAGCTAAATCCTTTCTTACAGCAGAATAATCAACTCTAAGTCTGCATTGTGCAGAATGTGTGTGGTCATGTTTCTGCTGGATTCAAACAGTCTGCAGGACACAAAGGAAATTATTACTGCTCTGTCATCATATTTGTGACAATTAGAGTAAAATTCCAAGATGGCAACCCCACCTCATGTCTGCCAAACTTTGCCTTTTGGACAAACAGCGCTGTCAT
Organism: Cetoscarus ocellatus; assembly: GCA_037902135.1. Classification (NCBI taxonomy): domain Eukaryota; kingdom Metazoa; phylum Chordata; class Actinopteri; order Labriformes; family Labridae; genus Cetoscarus; species Cetoscarus ocellatus. The sequence goes on along the minus strand of JBAMNC010000455.1, from coordinate 73,123 downwards.
ATTTATTACCTCCACCAAGGAGGTTACGTTTTTGCCGGTGTTTATCTATCTGTCTGTCTGTTTGTCTGTTTGTTTGTGTTCAAAATAACTTGAAAAGTTCTGAACGGATTTGGATGAAATTTTCAGGAATTGTCGGTAATGGGATATGGAAGAACTGATTGAATTTTGGGGGTGATCCGGATCACCGTCTGGATCCAGGAATTTTTTAAAGGATTTTTCATGAGTAAGGACCACACCATCAACAAGATGAATTTGACAATTGTTTATTACGTACAGTGGATAATAAGCAACATAGCAGAAACGTGAAGCCAATAATGGTTTGCAGAAACTTCTCGGGGAATCCGCTGTAGCTCCGGGGCACGACAAACCCCCTTTATAAGGCCCTAAGGAAGGAGGAAAAGAAGAAGGTTCAAAGAAAGGGGTGGGAGGGAGGGGTGCGTCGAGTGAGCTAAACAAAGGGAGGAAATGGTCAGGTTAGGATTTATAGGGACAACAGAAGAGGCGTGGTTGAGGTGTGGTCCTGCTCCTGAAATTCTGCTATGAGCTCCAATTCATGAGTAAGGATCACACCATCAACAGGATGAATTTGACAATTGTTTATTACGTACAGTGGATCATAAGCAACATAGCAGAAACGTGAAGCCAATAATGGTTTGTGGAAACTTCACGGGGGAGTCCGCCATAGCTCCCGGGCACGACGAACCCCCAAAAGCTCCCAGTTACAAGGATACTGAGATGACGAGAGAGTGACTGAATGGAGATAGACATGGTTGTAACGAGTGTGTTGCCCCAAGCTCGATTTAAGGAGAATTCTTAGTTATTCAAAGAGACTGAGGAAGAGAATAGCATGATGTAGCATAAGGTAACGCCTGAACCAGATGGCGATTAAACAGAGTTCTAAAGGCTGGATGACTGATGGATGAGCAGATCGATGGGTGAGATGATAGGTGGATTGTAGTATGTAAATTGATTTAAATGGGTACAATAAGTCGACGGATACACCTTTTAGAGGAAGATGGCTATGATATTTTAAAAGTTCTGAACTCTAAGAAAAAGCACAGCTTGATGTGTAAAAGACCACGTTGACTTCAATGAATCTCTATTGTAGGAATGTTGTTCGTTAACAGCGATTTGAGTCATGGAAACAATATAAATGACTGAGAAGCAGTAAAGGGTTTGCAGTGAATGACGATGGCACTTAGTTAATTGACTGGTAGAATGACGGGCTGATCTTTATATGCAGTCGAATTTGATAGATTGATTCTGGATAAATGTCTATAATGTGCCAAGAATCGACGAATTATTTCAGGTAAGATGAAAACGTTTTTGAAAAGGGGCCAGACAATCTGGCGAATTCTATTAAGTTATCTAAACCAAAATGCTGATTATTTTAGAACCCCCAAGAATGCTAACAAGACAGCATAAGTTTTGTGGTAGCCAACTGGGGCACTGACATCCCAGTGTCAGGTGCCTCTACTGAGATGACCTTGATTGCCGATGATGACGTCCTGGTTCCAGGAGCCTCCTCTGGGTAACCCTCAATGATTGTTGATTGTAGCCAGCAACGGGCACTGGCATCCCGGTGCCATATCCCCAAACTCATGACTTTTGAAGGCCCATAATGACGACCTGGTTCCAGGAGCCACCTCAGGGTGACCTTCGATGATTGTTGATTGAGGCCAGCAATGGGCACTGGCATCCTGGTGCCAGGTGCCCCAACTCATATGACTTTTGATGGCCGATGATGACGTCCTGGTTCCAGGAGCCTCCACTAGGTGGTCCCTAATGATTGTTGTTTGTAGCCAGCAAGAGCACTGACGACCTGGTGTCGGGTGCCCATATGAGTCTTACCCTGTATGGTTGATGAAGGTGGCCCGCAGGGCACAGACATCTTGGTGCCTGTACTAGTATTACCCAGTATGGTAGATGAAGGTGGCCAGCAAGGGCACTGTCATGTCGGTGCCAGGTGCCCCTACTGATAAAACCTTGATGGCTGATGATGACGTTCCGGTGCCAGGAGCCCTGATTGGGTGGCCCTCAACGATTGTTGATTGTAGTCGGCAAAGGCACTGAAATCTCGGTGCCAGGATAGATGCCTGGAACCCCAGTGGGTGGCCCGAGATGACTGTTGATTGTAGTCGGCATGGGCACTGACATCTCGGTGCCAGGATATGATACGAAGTGGAGCGTGGTTGATGCGCGATGACGTCATCCGGAAGTGGGTTATCGACGAGGCTGAAGCTAATGAAAGAAGTTTGTTTTAGTTCTAGTAAGTTCAAGAGAAGTCATTTTAGGTCATTGTTCGGCTGCAGGGCGGCCTGAGAGCTTGTGAGGGATGGGAGTGATGATCGGTGTGTTGACGCATTGGCGGGGCTCTGTGGAGCTGCGGCGCGCAGAAGGAGCCGGAGGACCGTGGTGGTGACCGGTGAATGGGCTCGTGTCCGGTGGTGATGGGGGAGGAGGGGGGAATACAATGAGCTGATGGGACTTCATTTTCCTCGGGTTTGAGGCTTCGGGAATGTCATGGACATAACGAGGATCGATCGGATGGATCAGATTTGATGAGGAGAGATGCACGAGCCTGAATGATGACCACAGAGGCAGCATGCTGTGCTGGACTCAACTTTTTTGATGACAGCTTGTGTCTCGGACTCACTCAGTCTGGATGGCTTGGATGCCCGACGGCATGGATTCAGCTCTAAAGCGGTGAGGCGCATTTCGGCTGAAGAGAGGTTGACATCGGGTATGGGTCTGCTCAATGGGTGAGTGATGCTGATTGACGAGTTGTTGTTCGAGTATGATGGCGAATAGCTTTGAAATTTACACCAGAAGTTTAGCGACTTTCCTGGCGCCGTGCCGTGCATCGAGTGAGCGAAACAAAGGGAGGAAATGGTCGGGTTAGGATTTATAGGAACAACGGAAGAGGCGTGGTTGAGGTGAGGTCCTGCTCCTGAAATTCTGCTATGAGCTCCAATTAACATTGCCAGATAAGACCATTTTCGCGAGAGTGGACCGACGCTGCTTGGCAGATGTCTGCGCTCTCTCAGTGCTTTTCTAGTATTCATATTGTAAATACTGTAAATGAATAATAGTGTCAATTCCTTGGCGTATTCCTTATTTATAGTCTTACTTCTACTTAATTTCCTTTTTTTCTTCATAAAGAAGTTGATATTGCTTCAAAATTCTGCATGTTGCAACTTTCCTACTTAATTTTGCATTTTATTTTATTAAATTTTATGCTCATATCTATTTTAATGTCTTTATTTGAGATTTCCTACAGCTATACTGTGTATAAGAGCAACTGAAACAACAGAATTTCCCCTTTGGGATTACTAAAGTACTTCTGATTCTGATTAATCAATCTACCAATGCATCTTACATTAATTGCTTTTGTCAAGTACAAAAAGCTTTCTTGTAACAATAGACAAATTGATATATGCATTGACTTATACTATATATGAATCAATGAAATTTATATAAGATGAACTTAAAGAAATAAAAAAAAAATAAATAAAATCCAGACAGATACAGTGCTGAATCCCATGTCTTTGGAGACAAGTAGATTTGACAAATCCATCTGACAATTAAAGTTAAAAGTAATGAAGTATTCTACTTGATGTAGGGAAGCAACATCTGAATTTATCTGAAACAGGTATCAATTTTTTGTATTATAACTCATTTATCATAAACATGCTGAACTTATAAAAGCATTTTTGCATTTTTGTGTACTTGCATTCTTTTTAAGTAAAAAAAAAAAGAGTGAAAAACTGCACTGATCAAAGTTTTTCATCAACTGTAGTCACAATTGAAAACTCTTAACTTAATTTCTAAGATGAGATTTAAATCATGATACTTAATTCTCAAACAATGCCTGAAACTGAAAAGATACTGATTTGATACTCAATATGAAATGTATCAGAAAGAGGAGGGTTGGTCACACCTTGGAAATGACAATTTATTCATTTATTCATTAATTTTCTATTCTGGGGGGGGGGGGGGGGCTGGAGCCTATCCCAGCTGTTATTGGGCGAGAGGTGGGGTACACCTTTAACCGGTCGCCAGTGGATCGCAGGGCCACATAGAGAGACAGACAACCACTCACGCTCACGCAGTAGCTGTCTACCAAGTTTGTGATTTGATATCTACCAGACCTTGAGTACACTTTCATATATTTGCCATTCTTGATTTATATAGTATATTATGGTATGTTTATGCAAAATAATGACTCAAGTGTATACAAAAGAAATTTTCATTGATATATCACATCATTAAATAAATATCAGAGAGAATTACAATCTGATGGTTATGTCATATCATGTGGGTATTATAAACTATACTATCACAATATATACTGTATGTGAACAAATAACTGATTGACTCGTCACGCTCCAGCTGTTGTTTCAACACAACACATTAAAGAACATTCAAATTACCAAGTACTTTAAGTTCATTTTTAATGAAACACTTTTTACTTTTAACTGAGCAGATTTATAGAGTGCTACTTTTAACTTGTTCTAACATTTTTTTTCAATTCTATTTAAGTAACTGTGCTTTTACTTGAGTCCAGTATATGTCTAGTCTTCCCATCCTTGTGCATGTGTTTCAAAATTGTTTTATAAATGATTAAGTCAAAATAGACAGGAATCTGGTTTGGCTCACTTGGGCGTCCACCATGTTTTCTGAGTGCAATTACATGGACTGAAAATGCTATTACACCTGGATTTAATGAGTATTTGTTGATAAACTGAGAGTGACTACAATGAAAAGTCACATTTTGTTTCTCAAGGGGAATATGCAAACAAACATTCTGTGGGCATAAATAATAAGATGAGGTTTACTTGCTATAGTCATGTATATGTTTGTGTGTATGTATGCCAAGTCCCTTCAGGATTTTCAAGGACATTTTTTGAATGGTGCAATACAAAGAAAAAAAGTCACCAAGCAGAGAATAATTTAACAAATAACAATACTAATACTGATAATACAAAAATAAAGGAAAATATATTAATTAAATCAAACAAAAAGAATACACAATTTCAAGGGTTTGACAGAGTACGTGACATTTAGAGTGATGAGCTGTAAAGTTGGATGGCCACAGGCAGGAATGTCTGCCAGTGATGCTCTGTAGTACATCTTGGGGGATATGTTGAACACTGAATGTGCTCCTGTGTTTGGCCATATGCTTTATTTCTCACAGTTATCAGTAATAAATAATGCTAAACCCTTTATATTCTGAAAGCTGAGCACAAGACAATGTAGAGAGGTATTTGTCGAGTAATGAATGTTGCTGTTCCCTTTCAGTCGATTCACTCGGTACAACATATAAAGTATGGGATATCATGCCCCCGTGTGGCCTGACTGAAGACACCTTTATTCACACCTTAAGGCAGATGGTCTGTGGTGTCATATGGGAGGCCCCGCCAGCACATATATACGTGCAACACCACAGATCCTTCGGTTCTTACGCTCTTCACCTCACTGAGAATACCTTTACTGAGTCAGGCTACCTAGCCGCTGTAAGTTAGCTTGGTCTTGATTTTGGCTACTGCCTGCTCAAAATTAGCTCAACTGCCCCTGTTGGCCCTCTGGCTACCCGCAGAAAGCTAATTTCATCTGCTTTCTCCTGTGTTGCGTCTCGTCATGAGCATGGAGCCTCAGCAAGCGAGGGGAAAGTCTTCTGTTCACCCCTGTCCTCAGGGGTGTGGCTTTTCCCTGCATAATAAGGATCTCCACGAAGCCTGTCCTGTTTGCCTGGGGATTGTCCATGCCAGGAGAGCGTTGACTAAGCCTGAGTCTTGTGAGTACTGTCACCAGCTCCGGAGTTCAACCCTGGAAAGGCGAGTCCAGTTTGTGGAGATAGTTTTGGGAAAGACAGCCATTGCGCTGCATGACCCCCTCCTCTCCGAGTCGAGGGACCCAGCTTTGTCGAGTCTGGCGTGTTGAGTGTTGAGGAGTGTTTGGTCAAAGACCCTATTGGAAACTGGGCAGACCATATGGAGTGTGCTGACAGGTTAGCTGGGATTGAGCTGGGCTCCTCCGAGGGCGCTAGCCGGCCACTACCCAAGCTAGCCTGTTACCAGGAGGACGATGACGTGCTGGACGTCGGCCTGGACGTGAGTGGCTTATCGGAGGATGAACAGGAGCTGTTGTTGTCGGGTCAGAACACCGCCGCTGCTACGCCAGTTGACCAGGTCAACACATCCTTCCTCTCACTGTACCGTCATGCAGCTGAGAAACTGGAAGTGGATTGGGCTTCTCCTCCACTGGCTCAAAACCATCACGGTTCGCAGGGTTTTTTCTTCCTCCCGAACCAACGACTGTTAAGAACAGCCTGCCCATATTCCCTGATTTTATCGCAGAGCTCACCTCGACATGGAACAAACTGTCTACCCGCGCCACGGTACCTGGCTCTGGACCGCTTTTGGACCTGGATGGAGCTGAAAAAGCTGGTTTGGTCAACCTTCCGCCTATGGAGGCGTCCCTGGCAGCTTATCTGGCCCCGGCCCCACCACGCTCCCATCCAAGCATTGCAGGTTCTCTGCGTCACAGCTGGAAAAAATCTACAGAACACAGGCTAGCATGGCCCGTGCACTGAGCTCCGTCACCATACTTCAAACAAACCAAGCTATGTGTCTGGCGGAACTTGGCTCACTTGTGCCTCCTGACAGTCAGCTGTCCCCTCTCCTTAGGGGGGTTATAGTCGTCACGGACTACATCCTCCGAGTGTCCCACTGTGCAGCACTCTCTCTGGGTAGGGGGATGTCTTCCATGGTGGTGGCGCAGAGGCACCTGTGGCTGACTCTTTCTGACGTTCCGGACAGGGACAGAGCTGTCTACCTGGACAAGCCTGTGTCAGCTGAAGGTTTGTTTGGACAGTAGCTCAATGCCATTCATGCTAAATTTGAGCAGGGGAAAAGCATTCAAAAAACTTGAGATGGGCTCCAGCAGCACGGAGACACCGCAACCCTTCAGTTGTTGCTGTCAAAAAAAAAAAAAAAAAGTTGTTGCGTTTAAATTTTGTTCAGTGGTCTGGCCCCGAGAGGCACTGTACTCCTCTGACATAGTGTCCAAAGCACAACCCCCCTCATATACAGATGCCCCAAAAATGATGCCTGTTGTTCACTGTGTGAATATTCCAAATGTGCATTTATTGAATTCAATACAGGTTTTGTTTTGTTCTCAAAACATCACAAATCAAATAAGCAGGATCATGCCGGTGTTGCTGTTCCCCTCCGGCATGCCAGAGGGTGACAGCCTCTCCCTCACAGTGCTGAAGGTCAGTCAGCTGGCCGTTCACCTCCCTTGGTGGCGCACATGCGCAGTCTCACCATGGGCAGAGAAAACCGTTGCCATGTGTTACCGTTTGCAGTTCAGGGCCCGATTGCCTCGCTTCCACTCTGTAGTAAACACAGTTGTGAGAAACGAAGCAGCAGCAGTTCTGAGGAAGGAAATAAACAAGTTGTTGGACAAGAGAGCAATACGAGTTGGTCCCGCTTTGGAAACGAACAAAGGTTGGTACAGCCGTTATTTTGTTGTTCTGAAGAAAGAAGGAGGGCTCTGTTCTATTCTAGACTTTGGAGTGTAAAACAAATACCTACGAACATACAGGTTCAAGATGCTAACACTCACACAGCTACTGAGCGTGATCAGGCCGGGAGATTGGTTTACAACTGTTGATCTGACAGCCCCTTACTTTCACGTAGCGTTTCACCCGGACAACAGGCAGTTTCTAAGATTTGCATTCGAGGGTACAGCCTACGAATACCTGGTGCTGCCTTTCAGCTTGTCACTCCCCCTCCAAACGTTCACCAAATGTGTCGAGGCGGCGTTGGCTCTGCTCTGGGAGAGAGACATTCGCATATTAGCCTATCTGGACGATTGGGCTCTTATTGCGAGCTCCAGAGAGCGAGCAGTGGCTCAGCTGTCGCTGACCCTGTTGCACATCCAAATGCTGGGCTTTTCAGTAAATCTACAGAAAAGTTCACTGACTAAGAGTTAACAGTTTTCTTTCCTCGGGCTGGAAATATGCTCCGTTTCAAGCTGAGCATGTCTGTCAGAGCACAGGGTGGCTGCGTTTCACCACTGCCTCGATCAATTTCATTTGGGACACAAACTGCGTTTCTGGACAATTTTACAGCTGACAGGCATGATGGCATCTATGATCACTGTAGTGCCGCACGGGCCTTTAAAGATGCGAGCGTTTCAAGGCTGGACTCAATCTCATTAGCCGTGCCACCTCCGGAGGAGGCTGATTATAACTGCGTCTTCCATGTCAGCCCTTCTCCTGTGGAGGGAACCCATTTTTCTACAACAAGGGTCCCCTATAGGGAGGGTGTCTTTTCGCAAGGTGGTATCCACAGACGCATCCCTGACAGGTTGGGGGGCTCTTTGCAAGGGCGCAGTGGTGAGAGGGGTGTGGACACCAGCACAATGCAGGCTCCATATCAACCACCTAGAGCTATTAGCAACCCTTTTAGCTCTGAGGCATTTTCATCCCGTTCTGACAGGCCATCATGTTCTGATCAGGATGTACAACACCATGGTGGTTTCCTACATAAACAAGCAGGGAGGGACACGCTCCCTTCCCCTGTTAAAACTGTGTCACTCTCTGTTGCTACGGTGCAGTGTTCATCTTCTGTCTCTCAGAGCCACACATGTTCCAGGTCACTTAATCCTAGGACTGGACCTTCTCTCCGGGGGGGTCCTCTTGTGAGGGAGTGGAGATTGCATCCACTGGTGGTGGCTCAGATATGGGACCGTTTCAGGGCGGAGGTGGATCTTTTTGCCTCCAGAGCAAAAACCCACTGCCCCCTGTTCTTTTCCATAACAGACTGCAATGCTCCCCTGGGAATGGATGCGCTAGCGCACACATAGCCCAACACGCTGCTATGTGCATTTCCCTCGATGGAAATGATTTTGTCTGTTCTGGAGAGGGTGCCCCAGCAGGGGCTGTCCCTGACCCTTGTCGCTCCTCGTTGGCCGGCGAAGTCGTGGTACGCCGAGATAATCAGTCTGCTGGCAGCGAGGTCCTGGCAGCACAGGGACCTCCTCTCCCAAGCGGGAGGAGAGGTGACTCACCCGCGTCCAGAACTGTGGTGATTACATGCCTACCTGTTGAGAGGTCCAATTTAATAAGTCTGGGTCTGCCTCCAAATGTGGTGGCAACAATCCAGAGTGCAAGGGCATCATCTACTAGGGGCCTATATGCCGACAAATGGCAGGTGTTTGAGCAGTGGTGTCAGGACCAAAATGTACTCCCATTTCAGTGCTCTATTGTGGATGTTTTAACATTCCTTCAGGGACTGCTAAATAAGGGTCTCTCTTTCTCAACAATTAAGGTCTATTTGGTGGCTATATCTGCATGTCATGTTGGCTTTGATGGAGTGACGCCAGGTGCTCACCCTCTTGCTATGCGCTTCCTGATGGAAGTCCGCAGGCTGAAACCTGTGTTTAAATCCCAGCGTTCCCTCATGGGATTAAGTGTTGGTGATTGAGGCTCTTTGTGGACCTCCATTTGAGCCTATTGAGTCTGCAGATATGAAATTTCTTTCATACAAGACTGCACTGCTACTTGCTTTGACTTCAGCTAAGCGAGTGGGCGACCTTCATGCTTTGTCTGTGCATCCCTCTTGTACCAAGTTCACTCCGGATGGATCTAGGATTACATTGGGCCCGAATGCGGCCTAGTTGCCTAAGATTATCCCCACAGCCTATAGCTCTATGACTTTCGAACTCTTGAGCTACTGCCCCGCTCTGTTTGCATCGGAGGAGCAGAGGAGGTTTCATTCCTTGTACCCTGTGCGTGCACTACATACTTACATAGACCGCACCCAAGGTATGCGTTTATGTGACCAGTTGTTTGTCTGTTTTGCTAATCCAGCTAAGGGCAAGGCGCTGTCTAAACAGCGTCTTTCCCACTGGATTGTGGAGGCTATCTCCCCAGCATACAGCAGCAGGGGTCTTCCGTTACCCTTAGGTGTGAGGGCACATTCAACCAGGGGCATGGCGGCCTCATGGGCCTTGTTTAAAGGGGTTTCTGTGAGTGATATCTGTGCTGCAGCCAGTTGGTCATCCCTGCACACTTTTGTTCGGTTTTATCGTTTGGATGTGACAGCCCCTTCAGTGGCTCATTCTGTCCTTTCTGCTGGGTCTACTAAGCACTAGAGTGTTGGGGACCTGCTCTGTGGGGCTTGTATACATGTCCCACACTATATGTGTTGTACCGAGTGAATCGACTGAAAGGGAATGAAATGGTATGAATATAAATTCTGTTCCCTGAAGGAGAGGAAGGAGGTACAACACTCAGTTGCCCCATGGCAGCTAGGCTCTGTGAAGAGCAGCTATCGAACTGAAGGATGACTGTGGTGTTGCACATATAAATGTGCAGGCCTCACATACGTCACCACAGATCATCTGCCATAAGGCCTGAATAAAGGTGTCTTCAGTCAGGCCACGAGGGGGCGTGATATCCCATACTATATGTGTTGTATCTCGTTACTCTCCTTCAGGGAACGGAAGTTATATTCATAACATTTCATTTTCCCCACAGTGTGAAAAAACTGTGGGAAGAGGACTTGCTTTAACTTTTGAAGGGTTGCTCCCACTGTTGCGACAATGGCATATGAATGGGTATGGAAAGGCTGAGGATGTGTTGGGTAATACTGATGAATTAAACTCTGAACCATCAGTCAGTTAATGTGAGAGTGAATGGCTGTGAATGTGTATGTGAACTGTGGTGTAAAGCAGCTTTGAGTGGTCAAAGAAACTAGAAAAATACATGAGGTAAAGTCCATTTGTCATTTGCTGTAGCAGTAATTTTCACTGTGGAGGGTTAGCACATAATGTCACAGGCAATGTGAGTGAGTGAAATCCCAGCCACTGAGTGGCAAAGCACTGACTCTTTTATGCAATCAGTAAGCTGTTAAGTGCTTTCATCAACTGAAAATTACAAAATATTTTGGTTGTTATTATGATTTAACAATGTTGACCACAGTTTAGATCCTCATCTGATTATATAGAGATGTTTGGAAACTGGAACATGAGGTTTAAAAGACATAAGACAAAGCTGTGATGTTACAGCATCTGATATCACACCACTTAGTGTACAAGTATTAGGTAATGGCAAATATGAGTTCCACTTCTTTCTCTGCCATGTTTCTAGTTTTTATCTTTAATCAAGACATTACATTTTTAGCAAATCAATAAAAACAACATCTTAGATGACAATGTACAAAGGACAACATATTATGTTTCATGCTTCTAGATGAAAGTCCAATCACATTGGCTGGATTGACAGTAAACAATTTGAATAAAAGTCTTTAGATTCTTCTGTTTGAATATTTTTTATTTTATTTATTTATATGTATTTATTTATGTTTTACAAATTTGATTAAAGAAAGTATCTGACCAGTTTGGGAGTCACATTAAAAATGAGCTGGAGGCAACAACAGCTGAACAGATGCTAAAACTGTATGCTCACAGAAAGCCTCAGCGCACCTATCTCAGTTTGGATGTATATAAAATCTCACAGATGAAGAGTAAAAATATTCATCAGGGCTTCATCTTATGGCTCAGGCAAATAAATGCTATTAAAGTAACTCTACGGCCAAAAAGTTTCATTAAGTAATTTATTAAACATACCTCAGCCTAGAATCCACATTAGCTTAGATGAATATCATCATAATATTAAAGCTTGCTGTAAATGTAAATTCTGCTCTTTTCAGGTGAATTAAAGCATTTCCCTGTTTTTTTTCCCCCACTGATATTAATCACAAGACATTGCTCTCTGCCTCTTAGCAGGTGGAATGGCTTTTCTGGTGCACATATTGTACATATACGTCATTGCATACCCTTTACAGATGTTGATGGACGAGGCTGGTTGGGAGTACAGATGATTGGTCAAAGTTGAGGCAAGGTGATGGTATTGGACAAAATTGCAAGGCTTGGCTGAATTTGCAGTTATAGTGGTGAGGGCAAAATCATACATTTTTGGAAAGACAGCATGTAGTATCTATAATGCTTCATTAACATCCTTAGTTAGATTACAAACAAAAAAGGATGGCTCCAAATCACAAAAGTTGTTTCTAGCAAGCCTGAAGAGGAACCCAAAACAAACATCATCACCTTAATCTGTGCAAGTGACTATTAGTCATAGCTAATCCTGTGTGATTGTTAAACTACACTCGACAGTGAAAATTGTCAAGTTTTGTTCAAATTTTTCTTCAGGAAACTTGATGTTGATCTCTCATCTGTGTCGTCTCCATTGGATCCAGACAAAAATACCAAATGCCTTAAAATCATTGCCTCAAAATAGCTTTTAAGAGATTTCATCATAGAGCCAACCATTCTAACTTAGCCATGCAATATAATGTTTCAACATAAGTGCAGCTGCATTCTAAATAATGTTGCCTGCACTTTGTCTCTGAGAATAATTGCATAGGCAAAACCCACAAAGGCCCTCAAGGGTCAAAACCACATTTCTCATGTGTGGCTACTTTTGGCATCAAAAACTGGGTTGATGAGCACTCGTTGGGGGGATGGGACAAACATAAACTTGAGCAATCTATGATCTGCATAACTTTAATCAAACTCCACAAAACACTGGCATGCTGAAAGAAAGCTTACCCCCACTGCAGACTGGGAAAATGCCAGCTTGTCTTGAGAACCTCCAAACAATTACTTGGTCCCCTTGGAGCTCCCACTGTGTTGTAATATAACATTAGAAGGGGGTACCGGGGCTGGGAGAGGTTAGTGCTGTCAGTGGGTACATTATAGTCAAAGCTGCTGGACTGCCACACCATATTACTAAATAGTAGCTGCTGCTCTGAGGTTGCTGAGGTGAACGGCTTGGTTGTGGCAGGTGGGGAGCCGGGTGGGGCTTGGGCCCTCACAGTAGGCTCTAGTTGATTAAAAGTGTTTTAGCACAGTGGTGACCGGTGGTGCTCAGCAGCTCGCCATGAGGAAACCAACAGAATCATATATTACAGTGATCAGTCGGGGGCTCCAAGAGTTCTCAGAACAATCAGAACATGAGACAGGGAGCATGTGGAGACGGAGATTTAAAGGGGTGAGGTCTTTTTTAATATCTTTTCCCTGAAAGAAGAGAGTCGGCCTTTGTCAGCTTTTCTGTGTGCTCACAGCATTGTTAGTGCAAAGATACAGCTTAAAGTAAGAGTTCAGTTAAGACATTTATATATTTTACAAGTAGAAAATTAAAACCTAATATGTTTGATGATTAAATGTCTTGCAGGATGTCTGAGGAGACAGAAACAGTCAAACTAGAAGTGCTCAAAGGGCACAAACCTATGCCAAGGCATTTCTGACATTCTTAGCCGATTAATTATCAAAAATGTGAAAAACTGCCCTATCTTGAATATTAACAAATCCTTTAAAAAAAACTCCTTGATTTGCACCACCAAAATCTAATCTCTACTTCCTTGTGTCATGAACATAACACTAACCTTAAAAGCTTCACAAAATCCAACTTCTGTTAGGCTTGTTTTGAGTTATTTTGCTCACAGGTGACAGACAAACGAGCAAACAACCACTGGCAAAAACATAACCTCTGTGGCGCAGGTTAAAGGTAAAGAATAATGTCTGTCTTCAAATTTATTAATTCATTTTGAAAAAAAATGGTATATGTGATTTAGAAAAGTACAGAATGGAATATGATTTACTGTACAATAGAAAACAGGACAACGCAGCTGTACCGAATGTAAGGCTGTAATAATAAATTGATAAAAACAATTAAACTGATGATTGAAATTGTTGTGTCATGCGATTAAGCTTCACTTTGGTTTTAACAAGTGGTTATTTGAGTTAGTGTTGCCTTTCTATCATTTCAAACTACTCTGGCCATTCTTCTCTGACCTCTGAAAACAACAAGGCATTTCTCCCCATAGAACTGCCACCCACTGAATATTTTCTCTTTTTTTTCTAGAAACTCTAGAGATGGTTGTGGGTGAAAATCTCAGTAGATGAGCAGTTTCTTCTTCTCACAGACAAACTCGTCTGACACCAACAACCATGGCTAAGGATGATCCATTAGGATTTAATGCGTGATCACTAAGCTTGTACTCAGAGTACATTTTCTGTTTTGAAATAAACCATCTCACATTTCAAACAGGTGCAGAAAGCCTCAAGCTTGAGCCTTTAACAGGAGCTCTGCTTTCACTTGCACCCTCCACTAAACTCTCTCCAGAATTTCACCTCAGGCCAGAGTGTCCCGTTTTACACTCCTGCTGTTTCACCTTCCTTTATATGACCATCCAGTTCCCCTGCTGTGGGCCGACCTGCCATTTAGAGAAATGCCTGTGTGGAGAGAGTGACTCCAGAGGTGAGAGTGGCCTGAGGATGAGCTCCTCCTGCTGGGCTCCAACACATGCTCACAAACTTGGTCCTTTTTCTGAAGAAAGCTTCCTTGTTTTGCATTACATTTCATTCATTCAACTGTCATCTTTGCCCACAGCAATACAACAGCAAATAAGAGACAGTAATTGATTTGGCAAACTATCTGTTGAATTTAAAAAACTGAAAACATGTTTCTGCTATCACATACAGCCACCTTTTGTATACCCGACAACAGCATTTTAGCATGCAGCACAAGTGTCTGCTCTGATTTCCACCTGATGCAAGTGTCATTTTTACACTTAGGCTGTTTAAATAGCAAATGATCATGCTCTCCCATTTGCACCCAGGGATGTGTTAGTCTAAAAATGAGGAATGGTCAGATACAAAGCTGGTGTATTCTACCTACCTGGTCTCAAGTCTTAACCTTCCTGTTGTGTTCATTTTTTGTTCCCGGTCAGAAATGACCATTCCACTAAAGGTGCGTTCACACCGAACGCGACTTTGGCAACCTCGGCGGCCCCTCTCCATGCAGAGTCAATGTACAGCCACGATCAGCCAGGACCACACGCGACCAGATCTTGCGCGATTCTGGGTGAATTGGTTGCATCTTTGGAGACATGGGGGGCGGCGCCCCTGTTGCTGCAGATGGGAACTTTGGGGTCACTTTGGACGCAGAGCAGGACACCCGTGACAGACTGTTTTTATTTCGGTCCACAGAGTGACAATCTATGTCCGTGTGGGGAACATTAGTTAGTGAGTACATTAGTTCCGCCTAGACGGACCGCAGAAAACTCACAGAAGATGCTGCTGCAGGGCCATCAGCTGCAGTGTTTTGTGGTTGGTAGGTGAGTGAAAGGGATACAGTTGGAATAATGTCAGCTTATATGTCCAATTATATGATATATGAAATAATCGCAGGGTGAAACTAGCACAGGCGTGATGTAACTGAGCAACGGCGATGGTGACAAAGTGAGCTATGAACAGGTGATAGGACTTGGTTTTGCAATGCGATCTTGGTCGCCAAAGTCACGTTCGGTGTGAACGCACCTTAAGACTCACCATGAAAAACTGTATTAATACCCATTGTCACTAGTTGCTTAAGTTCGAGTGAATATTACAAGTTTTGAGCTTCTTAATGTTTTAGTGGCCTGTTTTCTTCATTGATCTGATCTTATACACTTGAAAGCAAATTCTAAAAAACATAATTTTTGATTCTTTTGAGTATAAGAAATAACCAGATGACACATGGTATACTGTTTATTACAGAGCACTTTGGGTCAAAGTTATCATGGACATTTTCTTTGAAACCATTTAATTTTTTTTTACAATCACAAAAAATAACACCTGTTGTGTTCCCAATCAAAAGTGACCATGAATACTTGTACAAAGGAAATTATCCCTAAACTGCACTTGACTTTGTCACAAGATCAGTGTCTTCATACATTAACATACAACTAATGAGGACAATGACAGAACAAAAACAAGAAAGCCCTCTGAGACCGCAAACCTCCACCAAGGTAGCTTACATACTGCTGTTACTTCTATAAGCAATGGATCCATGATAAAGTTACCATCATAATATGATTCCTTGACCCTGAAAACCCACACCTAGCACTCAGAATCATGTTGGTATCCTTATTAGTTGGTCAGTTACTGAGCAAAAACAATTGTTTGCTAATGGTGGTTATCTGGATCACCACCAAAATCTAATCATTTCTAAATTGGGCCATTACCAACATCTCCTGAAAATTTCAGCAAAATCCGTCTTGTAGTTTTTGTATAATCTTGCAAGCAAACAAACTGACAAACATATGACGGTGAAACCATAACCTCCTTGGCAGAGGTGAAAATCAGGCTTCAAAATGTGGTGGAGTGTTGACTCCAACTTCAGAGGTGTTTTTTTCATGCACATTGGACAATATGTGCAGGTTGTTGTGTGTCTTTTGCTAATATGTGCATTGCATTTATGTCATGTTATGCTTGTTTTGACATGGTGCACACAGAATGCACCTCTTCCTCTAATCACTCCTTTTCTTGTAGCAAGTAATCTTGCCACAAGAAAGAGAGACGCTCCACCCACTTGAACCCAAACTTTGCTGATCGCTGCCGGTCTGTCTTGTTGACGATGGCCTGGTCTCATATCCGGTTGTCAAAGCGAATCACCAGTGACAACATGTGAAGTTTTTGGAGGGACATGGTGGCCCGAAAAATTGTCCGACCAGACTCTGCATCCCATAAACTGCAGGTACATTTGTTTCTGGATCTGTACACACCAGCCAAAATCAAAAGACTTTCAATTGTCTTTGTAAATTTGTTTCCCCTCCAAGCTGGTCATGTTTACCACTGTGGTTACAATGGGCTCTTCCTTCTCAAATCCATCCTCACTGTCATTTTCCTGGCCCCTCCCCTCCTCATTGGTGTGGTGACCATCAAGTATAATCAAGAACCTCACTTATGGTATATCGACCTGCCATGGTGCTGCCACCCAATGAACTGTGAGCAAAGCCTCAAAAAGTATTATACACCTAACTTACGGGAAAGTTCAGTGTTATTGAAACAATGTTGCAATTTTGTGAGATCTGTCAATACAGGTGTTGGACCAGTGTGTGTATGTGTGTGCAGGTGTGTGTGTGTGTGTGTGTGCTTGAGTGCATGCATGTGTGTGTCCATCTGACAATTGAGGATGTACCTGAGCTCAGTTTTTACACTGATTGTTGTAACAGTGACAGTAAGATGGTAGACAAGAAAGCAAAATGTTGTGTAACGGTGTGCTCCTGTTCTCTCTCCCCCATGCCCTACAGTACAGCAAAGTCTGGTTGACAAAAGCGACAGAGGCAGGACTCAGATACAGACAGCCACGCACTCCGGCACTTCCTGCTGCGTCTTGCTTTCAGTCAAAAGCTATTTCAGTAGTTATTGATGTGTCTGCCAACTGGGAGCTTTCTAAACAACTACCCTGCTGCAACAGGTTACAAGTCCAGCTTCCCACTCATTAGGCTCTAATTGATTGTAATCTGGCCTTTGAGAAGCACTGTCCCGCTATGGGGTTGTTCTGCACATGTGAGTGCCCCCACTGTCCTTTCTACTTGTCCACCTCACTCACCAGCAGGGTCTGGAGTACAGACACAATTGGCCCTCTCAGATGGAATCATTAAAACGGGTGGGATAGCATGAGCCCTTTCATACATCAGGCCTCTGTGGACCAGCTTGAGACCAGGGACAGTGGCCACTCTGCCGGCCCAGTGGGAGAGCCCCATCCTGGGCAGCCTATTGTTGGTCCCAGCCCTCGACTGACTGCCTGCAGCTCTGGATGCATTGGCTTGATTTGTATGCCAAGGTTCTAGACTAAAGGCAGCCATGCAGGGGAGCTGGGTCAATATTGGTTTTGAGAGCTGGAGGAAAAATGTCAAAATGTTAAATTCTATTGACTTCCCCCCACTGTTATTTGTTTCTGTGGCCAAAGGCCTAGTGGGCCATTAGTGTAAACAGGGCTTTGTCTTAAGACTCAGCTTACAGCAGGAGGTTCGAAGAACAAAACCTGAAGATAGAGGCTCCAATTTAAAAAAGGCTAAGCTGTGGAGCTGAAGAGAGATCTTAAAATGACAAAGAAAGAGATACAGAAAACAAGCTGTTTTGATCTCCTCTGACACTGTTGACTGTATACCCACCATCTTTTAAAAGGATTGCTTTTAGTGCTTTTCTGCCATTCAGAGAGATCAGCGCCACACAGTGAATGAGTGTTCTGGCTGATATTACTGTTTTGGGACTTGTTTTAAAAAAAACCCAATACCATTAGGATTAGTGGGGTACAGTAATTAATAATGTATCTGAGTACCTGTAAAAGATGCCCACAGTATGCCCATACAAGATAAAAGGAGAGTAGACAGAGCCAGACACCTGGGCAAAAGGGCAGGGAATGACATGGGAAAATAGGGAACTATCAGTGCTCAAACCCACACTGCCCACATTAAGGACAATGCCTCCACACAACCCATCAGCCCCTGGTTCTCAAACTAAGCTACATGACAATGAATGTTCTCAATGTTTGACACTTTTGCTTTGGAGTTAGTTGATGAACTTTCGGTCCTTTTCTTAAATCTATTTTGAAAGGAAATAAACAGCAGCTTTGAAGGTCTTTGTGTAATGTCTACAACTATTCACCACCATTTATTGTGTATTGCTTGACTCAAATGAGTAGGCTGGGTTGAATGACAAAAAATAAATGTCATCATCACCGGGCACAGAACTACCTCCTTTTTTATTTTCATTTTTTCAATAAACCAGCGCTATTGGTCACCTTTCATTTTGGTGAGAGCATTTTATACATTTTTAGCCAAATAAAAATACCAAAAAAGTTTAATCAGGACAAGACGATATTCATTCATTTAGTAGTGTATTTTTTTCATTTCCTGAAAAGTATCAAATTTGGAGATAGGAGGTTTGTCCCTCACAGCAAAGATATGTTGAAAAGCCTCCAAACTACTGAAATGGCTATTAAAAAAATCTCTGTAAATGCTCTGTAAAGCCTTTCCGAAAGGTTTTCTCTACATTTGCTATTTTAAATTGGTTTGAGATGTAATAGTTCTCTTATTTTTTTTACTCCATGTCATTTTTGGTTTCAAGTTCCTGTTTTATTTTGCTAATTCCTGTCTCCCTCTCTTTCAGTTCCTGGCTCGTCTCCTTCCTGTGTGATTACACGACCACTCCCTAATGTGTTTCACCTGTGTCTTGTTACCTGCACACCCCGCTCCTTTAAAAACCCTGCATGCTCACTCACAATCTGCCAGATCAACTCATGTCCCTGTAGTTATCCATCATTCTTTTCTGACTAGTCTCCAGTATTTTTTGACCCTATTTCTGCTTCCCAGAGTGATTCCTCGCCTGCTGATTCTGTGCTTCTGCCTGTCTTTCTGCTTCCTGTAACAACCTTGTTTTTGAATAAAGACAAAGCCTTTTGGATCACGATCAACCTCCATGTTTGAGTCCTTCTTGTCTGTGCCGTGATATCAGATTGTCCGTTATAGGTCTTAAAATTCTGAGTTAATCATTTAACACAGTTTATATGTACATTTTTTTTCCCTAATATGCTAAAATACTAAAAAAAAATTGTGTTGCGCTGCATTAATGAATTAGACTTTCATGAAGTTTTTCACCATTATTAGCTCTCAGTTTGATACCAGTCAACCAAAACATGGTGGTGGGCAGGATTAAGTAATCAAACAGAGTGATTTGTGAAAGAAAACAACTTGGATTCCCCAAACTCTCCCACTTCAAAGTGCCTATTTTCATATTAGTGCAGACTGTGGGCATGATTTGCTTATCTCAGTGGCATGCGGCAGAAAGTAACATCTTAACATGCCAAAGGGCATTTCACCCATTACATGGCTTTACTCAACTTAATTTCCACTCATAGACACATTCTACTTACTTGGGTCGCCACAATAAAAGTCTCCACCTCTTATATTCATACCAGACATTTATTTTGAAGGAGCAATATTAAGAAAATAGAGTGAACTGAGCATCAGAGCTTAGACAACTCAGATGTCTGGAGTAC
Source organism: Cetoscarus ocellatus (assembly GCA_037902135.1). Lineage (NCBI taxonomy): Eukaryota > Metazoa > Chordata > Actinopteri > Labriformes > Labridae > Cetoscarus > Cetoscarus ocellatus. The sequence goes on along the minus strand of JBAMNC010000455.1, from coordinate 53,220 downwards.
AAACTCAGGAGATGAATAAAATTTAAAAACACAGAAACAACAGTGTCAGGAGGTCTATAATAGTGTTTTAATATATATGCAATGTTAAAAATTAAACATTTCCAAAATATCTGCACATCATGTTTATGCCATGAACGTGATTCTATCTCTGGGTCAACAATGTAGGGAGCTGAAATACCCAGTAGAACAGACAGAAATATCATTTAAAGTCATTTATTAAAAAGTTCACAGACAATCACTTTTCATTTGCGCGGGTGAAGTTTCAGCACGTTTGATGAATACACTCACAGAGTCCTAGAACAGAGATTAATGCTTAATTTTTTATTGTTCTGAATCACACATTTTTTGTTCACTATGAGACTTTTTCAACACTGAAATTTGGTCTTGTGGTTATTGACATGTCTCTCTTATCTGTTACAAACTTAGAAAGGGATATTTTCCATGTCCCTACAAAGATTTTAGTGTTTCTTATATTTAATTGTTTTAAGCGGTCTACTTTACTGTAGACATGATTTTACACATCAACTTTATGTCCACTGGGGGTAATATTAAACAAGAACTATCACTGAATCAAGTCATATAAAGTTGTTAACTGGTTTTTTTCACTGATGAGACATAATACATTCACAACTTCAGTACCCTTATTATGTCCACATCTTTCTTGTGTGCCTTCGTTCAGATGTTCACAGGCTAAAGGCAAAGAGCAACTGTTTGTTTTAGTGGTATAAGTCCCTCTTCCTCTCCCCCTCAGCTCTCTACTGTCTCTTTTAGCCCTCCAGGAATATAGGATTCTTTTTTAAATCACTTCATTTAACATGCAGCCATAAAACTGTTCCTCTTGAGTGTTTTCACACCCATGTCTTCTTTGCTTTCTCCTCTGGTCCCTGCTTCCTTTTTACCTATCTCCCTCTAACTTTATTAGGTGGCAGGCTTTTGTGATGCTGCAAAGAGTCACTTCCTCTAAGGGGAGACAGGGAGGGGCCCTGGAAACACTCAGGAAAAAAGATAAAGGCTTTTAGGAGCAGATCTTTGACTGAAAACCGTGTGGTGTTGTAAAAGCTTGCCTTTGGCTAAGAAATGTGGAGAGGATCATGCATTAACCCAAATTGATTTATCTCAACATCACGTTGTTTTTACTAGTATATATTCAATTTTATCTCATGTGCTTAGCTCTGCCTCTGTTAATGACTTACTTAGCATGTTGTCATTCTGGAAACCATTCACAAGTATGAAATTGCACATAACTGTGAAGGGACACATTTCTGTCTTTTCACACCAGAGGACCAATAAGCCCCCCAAGTCTCAAGCCAACATCATTTCATTGAATTAGTAGTCTGTCCTCATGCCCACACAGTTAAACTAAATAGTGCAAAGACAAAACCTTCCTTTACTTCTGTTTTGGTCTGAAGATGACTGCAATGCAAAAATGCCATAGATAGTGCTGACCAAGTTTGCATTTGTGCTGAGAAAGAAAAAAAAGATACTCTTAAATAGAGTGAGATTATTTGTGCTTTATATCCTGCAGGCTTTTAACGATACAATGCTAGTAATTTTGCAGTCTAACAGCGACTTTGACTGTCTACTGGACAGGTGTGACAACAGACCAGTCGGACTGTTCTGTCCAGTCTATGACCCTGTCCAAACCAGTCAGCCTTAACTTGTGCATATGTTCTCTCCAGGGTGGGTTTGATTTATAAACTTTATTGATCGATTGGCAGGCAAAAGTTGCTGCTGCAGGCTTACGGGAGTTTAACCTTGCGGAAAGTTGTCAACTTAGTATATCTAAAGTAGCTTTGTAACAATTCCTCCTTTTGCAATACAGAAGTTGCAAGATTATTTTGTAAAACTATCCCTTTAAGGCCTCAATCTGATTCCATTTCTGCCTGCTGTCCACAATGTCACTGCTGCTTTGATTCCTGATTTCTCAAATTACAGACTGTGTTTTTATTGACAAATATTCTTAACAGCTTAAAAAAGACACAAAACAAAAAAATCCACATTAGAGATTGAGTTTTTTTTTATGGACCAACACTTTGGCAATGGCCATTTTTAAACGGACTTAACTTGTATGGAAAGAATTTTTGCATTCAAAAATATATGGGAACATTAACTTGATTGTGGTGGTCAATAAAATGAAAGTAAGCCCTGAAGATCTTGATAAAATTTTGATCATGATATAGAAATAAAAAATTGGGACATGACTTCTTGTGCATTTTCCTGACCCTTGTTTTAGATGTTTTTTAGGAAGTTTATACAAATGAGAAAGAACCTTGTCTGGATCAGAGTAACTGTATGATCCCGAATAAAACAATTATAATTAGCCTGACATAACACTTCAAATGTCCTCTACTTTTAAATAAAACTATACACTTGTCGTCACAATAAAACAATACATTCTCTCTACGATGATTAATGGGATATCTTTTGTCTGACATAACAGTAGACAAACTTCTACTTCTCTATGGAGGCAGTGGTTGAGTATAAGACTTGCCTGTCTTGACTCAAGAAGACAAAAAGCTACATTACAGGCAGCACGAGCGAGAAAATCATCTGTCACCACTTAGAGTACACACACGAGAAAGACATATAAGAGTTGTAAAAAGAGGTGGCCCGTGTGGTCACAGCACCACCTCCAAATCCCTGTCTCAACCCCGCATACGCCAACAAACAACCCACAATTCCCTGCAGTGGGGTTGACTTTGCATGAACATATTTGCTCATTGTGATTGCCAGCTTTCTGCCACCCCTTCTGTTGAGAGAGTGAGCAAACATGTCCCTCTCCCCTGCGGACAGGCTGTAAACCAAAGACTGAAAGCTGCATTACAAAAGGAGGGGAAGAGGGCCGTCAGAAAGATAAAGAAAAGTACAGTTGAAGTTTGAAATCTTTGACAGTGAAACAGAAAGAGTAAATAGACCATGGTTGTCTCTGATGCTACTCATACCAGTTGCATGCCTCTTTACAGCTGCACAGTAAAAATAAAAGAACACTGACTCCTTCAAAATAAAATAAACTTCCTTCATGAGGACAGCAACCCTTTGTTCCTCCCAATTATCAGTGTAGTTTGGTATTTTTTTATGTGAAGTCAGACCTACAGAGTCACAGAAGTCATAAGAAAACCAAAATGCAGGATAAAAATGTGGCCTGAGTAAGTGTTGCTCATGGATTTGTAAGACAAAAAACAAACAAGTCTTCAACACCTGACACCTTACTGTGAATAACCCTGTAAAGAGAGAACATCCTCTGCACCCGAGCAAATCAACTGAGCCACATTCTCCACTCTGGATTAATGAGTTTGTCTGTCCTTCAGTTTATATCTTTGTATGTACAGTGCCATGAAAAAGAATTTGCCCCATTCCTGATTTCTTACTTTTTTGCATATTTGTCACACTTAAATGTTTTAGATCATCACACAAATTTTAACATTAGACAAAGATAATCTGAGTAAATACAAAATGCAGTTTTTAAATGATGATTTTATTTATTAAGGGGAAAAAGCTCTCCAAACCTACATGACCCTGTGTGAAAAAGTAATTGTCCCTCTTGTTACATCATGAGTTAACTGTGATTCACCACATTTTTGAAAGTTGAGTTCAATTTTACTGACCACACCCAGACCTGATTACTGCCAGACCTGTTGAATTAAGAAATCACTTAAATAGAACCTGTCTGACAAAGTGAAGTAGGCTGCAAGATCTCGAAAAGAAACACATCATACCACAATCCAGAGAAATTCAAGAACAAATGAGAAACAAAGTGATTGAAATCTATCAGTCTGGAAGGGGTTACAAAGCCATTTCTAAGGCTTTAGGACTCCAATGAACCATGGTCAGAGCCATTATCCACAAATGGAGAAAACTGGAAACAGTGGCAAACCTTCCCAGGAGTGGTCCGCCTACCAAAATTACACCAAGAGCACAACGACAACTCATCCAGGAGGTCAAAGAGAACCCAGAACAACATCTAAAGAACTAGAGGCCCACTGGCCTCAGTTAAGGTCAGTGTTCATGACTCAACAATAAGAAAGAGACTGAGCTAAAATGGCATTCGTAGGAGAGCTCCAAGGCAAAAACCACTACTGACCAAAAAGAACACAAAGGCTCGTCTCACATATGCCAAAAAACATCTTGATGATCCCCAAGACTTTTGGAAAAATATTCTGTGGACTGATGAGACAAAAGTTGAACTTTTTGGAAGATGTGCGTCCCGTTACAACTGTCATAAAAACAACACAGCGTTTAATAAAAAGAGCATCATAGCAACAGTCAAACATGGTGGTGGTAGTGTGATGGTCTGGGGGTGCTTTCCTGCTTCAGGACCTGGTTTCATCTATCACTGCTGTGATAGATGAAACCATGAATTTTGCTGTCTACCAGAAAATCCTGAAGGAGAACGTTTGGCCATCAGTTTGTGACCTCAAGCTCAAGCTCACTTGGGTTATGCAACAGGACAACGACCTGAAACACTAGCAATTCCACCTCTGAATGGCTTAAAAAAAATAAAATTAAGGTTTTGGAGTGGCCAAGTCAAAGTCCAGACTTAAATCCAATTGAGATGCTGTGGTGTGACCTTAAACAGGCAGTTCATGCTTGAAAACCCTCCAATGTGTCTGAGTTAAAACAATTCTGTGCAGAAGAGTGGGCTAAAATTCCTCCACAGCGATGTGAAAGACTCATCACCAGTTATCGCAAATGCTTGATTGCAGTTATTGCTACCAAGGGTGGCACAACCCGTTATTAGGTTCAGGGGGCAATTACTTTTTCACATAGGGTCATGTAGGTTTGGAGAGCTTTTTCCCCTTAATAAATAAAATGATCACTTAAAAACTGCATTTTGTATTTACTCAGGTTATCTTTGTCTAATGTTAAAACTTGTGTGATGATCTGAAACATTTAAGCCTGACAAATATGCAAAAAAGTAAGAAATCAGGGAGGGGGCAAATACTTTTTTATGGCACTGTATGGAAGCCTTAGCATTAACACATGCACTGTACTCTTGTAAGGTAACAGACATCGCTCAGGCCTGGTGCACTTAAGCAGTTTATTTGTCCTGCAAGCCCCTGAGTTAAAGGTCAGGGCAGAGTGCGAACATATGTTTAAACAAAGGAGGTATTAATCTGGAAAATGGTGAGATGATGAGTTTGCTTGCCTCAGTATTCAGGTTTGTTATTTATATTGTGATACTTTTTTGGTGAGATGTCCTTATAATCAAGATATGATATTAATCCAGGACAGTCCACTATACGTACAAGCTTACACAAAAACACTCTAAAAATGCAGTTGTATTTTGTTTGCATAGTATTGTATATGACAACTTTTAATAACAATGCAAGCACTGTGCACACAAGTTTTCCAAATCAACTGAGACATATGCCAGGCATGTAGGTTGATGGTATGACTTCATGATAAATCAATGCAAGCACACATTCAAATAAACCAAAAATGACACAAATGACGCTTTTCTAAGTCTCTGTGAGTTTAGCTCTCAGTGTTTTAGCTGTAACTGAATTTGATTAATTTCTCTGCTTAGTTTTTAAGTGCTTCTAAAAGCACAACATTTTCTAGTCCAGCAGCTCATTTAACATTGATTAAAAGTAGTGACTTTTAATGTCAGAAGTCACATTTGTCATTGAGTGAATTGAACGAGTTTGTGTTGTGCTTTTAGAGTTTTACATGCCCTTGTTTGTTAAACATGTCCCCACTGCAGGGCTGTCTCTGGTCAAGGCTCAGACTTTTTTTTGTCCTCTCTTTCTCTCTTTTTCTGTGCTCTTGTGGATGTCTGATTCTCTGTGGTGTCATTAAGTTTCCTCAGAGCAAAATTTTTTGTTATCCAACTTCACACACGACTGTTTTACCGCATCATAGTCTCATGGCGGGGAAGAGTAAAGTTTTTATGACACTTAGGAAACATATACACCAGTGTTTAAGTAATATCAATCTAATAGTGATATGCTCTTAAAGCTGCATTCACAAATCATCAACCCAAGTTCATAACAAACTGGAGAGGTATAAAAAGAGTAAGAGCAGATAAAGGAAAAAGCTTCACTGCCTGATGGATATATGTGCGTGCTTGTGAACCTGTTAACCTATCTAACTGGGGAATTATTGGACCTGGACATAGAGTGAGCAGACAGAGAGCGTGTGGCGATCATCTGTGTAATTTCTCCAAAAATGTATAAATGTACTGACTGTTGATGTGCATAGACAACATTCCCAACAAAATAACATGAGCATGGCTGAATGTTTAATTCCTCTGCAATATTTATCATACAGACCACAGTTAAATGAGGGAAAAGAAAACACTTGGGAAATGTGAGTCCCAGCAGCTGAGGAGACCTTGGGCACTGTGTGTGTTTTCTGTGTATAGGTAGAGACAGATCTGCCCTTCTGCATGACAGAGCACCTCTATGAACAAGATAAAAATTCTGCGGGACCAGGACTTCTCCCTCTTCCCCTCCTTACGGCATCAGTAGCAATTTGAATGGCTCATTCCCCAGGCCACCCTAATAGACCTACCAGTGTGACATCCTACCTTTAATTATTTGTCAGTTTAAGCCCATTGGCTCAGGCTGAGCAGTCCAATGTGGAGCAGAAATGCCAGAATGAATGCAGAGTTGTTGACATTATGGTGTTCAGCAGCACTGAACTGATCAATTACCAAAGAGCTGACCGTCTAACCAATCAGAGCAGACTTGGCCCGTGTGAGAGAGGGTGCTTTAAAGGAGCAGGAGCTCAAACAATGCATCTCAGATAGAGACAGAATACAGCTGTACCAGGGGTGATCTGTATAGGAAAAGTAAGAGTTTTTTTAACATCAGTGATTGTGAACATACCCTCACAGCCATCAAAAAATAAATATATGAACCAGAGTTAAGGTAGAAAATGGGCTTATTACTATGACTTGGAGCATGAACCCAACAGAACTTGGGACTCTTCCAATGTTTTGCTGTCAGATTTGCATGTGATTCATTCAAAACAGAGTAGCTATTTGCAAAAAGCTTATGAGGGCATGGTGACTGACTAAAAGCATACAAGCAAAAACTCTTGGTTTTCAGAGGGGATTACATATTCCAGGTCTACACAATGATGGAGATAGTATTGTTTTACCACTAACGGCCTGATCTACTAAGATCCCAAATAACAAGCACTAAATTGGGTGTGCAAACTAAAAAATTGCAAGTGCTATTAGAGGGCATGTTGCGGGTGATCTACAATGACTGCATGCGCAATTGATAACAGGCGCAAAAGTGATGCAGATGTTTGTGCTACCAGCTGTCACCACAGTTATTTCTATGCTGCAACAATTGCATACTGCACCGTTTTACCCAACTTCTAGTGAACTTCAAACTGGTAAAAAAAAAAGGACTAAATCCGCTGGCCAATTTATTTCTTAAGACCCTAATCCCTACAGTGTTGTTGACAGCGATGACTTAAGATTTAGGAAATAGCTTATGAAACTCATTTTGAAATGTAGAAGCTAAACTTTATCCAATAATTTTGTTACCTACTAATTAGTTTACGTCTTTGAAGACTTAGAACAATTTTTTTCTGGTATGTCTGTCATTGTCAAGCACTTAACAGATTGTATGATATCTTGATGTAAGCAACCTTTGTAACAAAAAGAGCTTTGAGGACTGTTAATTGCTCTGAATCGAATTGCCACCTTCAGAATCAAAATCAAATTGAATCATGACATAGGAAACTAGAAGCACTCAGAAAGCACAAATCTCCACCAAGGTAGCTCACATACTACTGTTACATCTATGAGCAATAGTTCCATGATAAAGTTACCATCAATTCCTTGACCCTGAAAACCTACACCTAGCACTCGGGGAAAGATGGTAAACTACATTTCTTGTAGTTGTCTGGAAATTGTGGAGTTTGATTTGTGAGTGTGCCTTCCTTCTAAACTTCGTCAGACTTTTATGTTTTACTCACCATCTTTTGGTCTTAGATTCACCCACTAACACTTCCCTAATCCTAAACAAGTACTGAAGACAGGACCACTCTAAACTTTAGAATAGGTCTGGCAGGAGACAGACAGAGAAAGGACAGGATGGCATTAGTCACCTGGAAGCTTTATTCTTCATTCCTGTAAATGACATCATGAGAAAGGACACAAACACACTACGTGCCCAGGAAACAGCTGCCCAACTATTGTTGTCTGGACTTTTGGTTTTATGGACAACATGAACCTCTCAACAAAGCCAAGTCTCGTATTGATGACAATGACCTAAGTAAGAGGCAGAGTGAAGGGCAGGCAGTGTTAAATGAAGTGAAATTTCAGCCTTTTTACTCTGTTTTTATTGGGCAGTCAAGTGGATGGTGCAGCTCTGTGGGAGGCTGCAGTAAAAGAGGAGGGAGGATTCTTTACACTTAGGTGTCCATCCTGTTATCAGGCCAATTCAGTGCAATGGAAGTGGTAAGTGGTGGCAATAACAGGGTCAATTCACACACAAACACACAGTATATGTTGTGCTTTGTTTGACCAGCAGTTTATGTTAGAGTGATATTGAGAGGGCAAGGGGTTTTTATACTGGTGATCGTTTTAAGCACTCAGAGTCTAGTAATAGGAAACTGTAACTGTGTCTAACCCAACCAGCCAAGTAATAATGAGAAACTTCAAAATGAATCATATCAGACCACTTCTGATACTTTATTAGGTACACCACCTTCCACGGATTTTTGACACAAATAGCTAACCAGCCAATCACATGACATAAGCTCAAAGCATTTGGGCGTGATGATGACCTGCTGAAGTTCAAACCAAGCATCAGAATGGGGAAGAAAGGTGATTTAAGTAACTCTGAATGTAGTGTGAGCTGGTCTGAGCTTCAGAAAGTGCTGACCTCTTGGGATTTTCATACACAACCATCTCTAGGGTTTGTAGAGAATGGTCTAAAGAGAAAATATCCTGTGAGCGGCTGTTCCCTTAGCGAACATATTTTGTAGGTGCAAAAAGTCAGAGGAGAATGACCAGAGGGGTCCAAGATGATAGAAAGGCAACACAACGTCAAATAACCACCCAATTCAACCAAGGTACTCAGAAGACCACTTCTGAACACACAACATGTCAAATCTTGACACAGATAAGCAGCAGGAGCAGAAGACCACAGCGGATGCCACCTCTGTCAGCCAAGAACAATAAATTGAGGCTGCAATTCACATAGGATCATAAAATTTAACAAAAGAATATTGGAAAATGTTGCCTGGTCTAAAAAGACTGGATTTCTGTGACAATTGAGACAGAAGGGTCAAAATTTGGCATAAACACCATGAAAACATGGATCCATGCTGCCTGGTATCGATGGTTCAGGTAGGTGGTGGAATAATGTTGTAAGATATTTTCTTTGCATACTTTGGGCCCATAGAAAGCCACAAAAATCATATGTTTATGACCCAAGTATGCCCATCCTCTTGTGACCACTTCTGGAAGGAGAATGTCATGAAACTTAAATAATCTCAAACTTTTTTTTGTTTACATGAGAATGAGTTCACTGTAGTCCTGTGGCCTCCAAAGTCTCCAGGTCCCAATCCACTTTAACATCTTTGAGATGTGATGGTTGGGAGATTTGCCTCATGGATGTGCAGCTGACAAATTTGCAGCAACTGCATAAAACTATTATGTCAATATGGACCAAAATCTCATGAATCTTTGCAGCACGTTTTTGGCTATGTTAACACTGCAGGCAAGTGGCCCAATTATAATTTTTTTTTGCCTATATGTGATCCATATCTGATTTTTTTTTAATGACAGTCTGAATGGCACAAATTTTTTTTTTTTCAATTTAGACCCAGGCCTAAATCAGATACATATCTGATGTTTCTCAAAGGTACTTCACTCCTTATGGACAAAACAAATATGGATGAACTCTGTGTAAGTGAAGCCCCAAACATTAAAATCCCACCACTCCTGGCAAAGACTCTGCATCTACACATACTCTGGTCCACAAAAAGCCATTTTCTACTCATCACTTTGTCAGTTTATCAACTTCAAAACTGATACACACATACTGGCATCAGTGTTAATTTTGACAGCACTTTCTAATTTAGTTTTAGTTTTTGTCTTTTGCCTGAAATATCTTTAAGTTTTAATCATAATTTAGTCATCCAAATTATTTTAATTTTAGTCTAGTTTTAGTTGATGAAATTTCACATTTTAGTCAATGAAATCTACTGTAAATTTAGTTTACTAAAATATGAAGTGTAAAGTGTAATTTTTTAATGTTTCCTTTTTCTGAAGTCATGTTTTGCACTTGGATCCCGTCACCATGAAGCTAAGGCATTTGTGATTGGATGTCCCTCTTAACTCATCTAACCTTTCACATAACCAAAATAGCTGTGATTGGATATATTCCTAACTTGTCTCTACATTCTACATGATGAAATTAGGTCTGATCGGATTTAGTCACTGTCAAACATTTTAGTCTAGTTTTTATTTGTTGACGAAAATGTCAGTTAATTTAGTTTTAGTTTTTGTCTATGTATACTTGTTTTTTTAGTTATAGTCTAGTTTTCGTCAGGGGAAAAAGGTTGTTGACGAAACTATGATGAAAATAATGAGTCAACACTGGCTGACATGTGTGGCATCCATATTTACTTCTGTTAACACAGCGTGCTGTGTGTGACGTCACATCTTTTTTCATGCAGGTCATTTCAGGGCCGTAGCCGGTTCATACTGAAGTCTGATGGCAGTCACAATTAAATTACAGTATGAACAATCACATGAGCCAGTTCTGAAGGCAAAACAACAGACCGTAGACATGTAACTCTGTCTGTAAAAAAATTCAGAATATCTCTCCACCAACCTGTCTTTTGGACTAATAATTCCAGTAGCCCTGTAACTGTCAGATTGGGCTATAATAGTGCCTAAACTTTGCAGTCTGACCTGGCACAAGGTAAAGCTCCCCAGGCAGAAAGAAAGTAAGAAGTAGAAATAATGTTTCACTGGCAGCTGAGGAGAAAAAACAGTGAAAAAGTAACACAACGCTGCTTTGAGTGTGTTAGTGTGACTGGTATTTGAACATGCCTCTTTGCCTCTGAAACAACACATAACAGACAATCACACACTGGGACAGAAAAAAAACCCTGTCCTGATATGTGTTTTAGAGAAGTTAAAGGGTGGGCTTGAATCAGGGATTAATCTAAGGGCTATTGTGAAATCAGTGTAAAAGAGCTGCAGATAACCTGAGCGTTGATCCTAAACATGAAGATTTCCTATCTTTGATGTTGGGATTTGCTTGTAAAACCATTATCAGCCCAATAATCTTGAATGTGTCCCAGCCTAACCTTCTCTCGCCTGGACCTGCTCTTTAACTGCTTAACCTAATCCTTAAAGAGGAACTTTTATTTACATCCAGAGGAATCAAACCTGACAAGCGAACAATGACTTTATCTGTGCTGGTGAGGCATTCACCTGATTTTGGTTGTTCAGAATAAAATATAACTCACAGTTCTTATTTCTACACACAATAAGGACGCTGATCCGCTAATCCAGTGCCACAGGTGCACAAATACCTGTGTAAGCAGAGTTAATACTGATAAAAGCTCTTGGAAGAAGAAAAAAGGGATGAGGAAAAGTTCCCACACATTGGCTGTTTTGTTTCTCCCTCTCTGTGTCCTCTCTTTATTTTTCAGCTGTGCCTAAATGTAAAGCAGTGTGCCAGCCATGAATGAAAAAAAATGAAGGGGGAGGGAAAAATAATAGAGTAGAGAAAAACCAACATTGACTCGTGTAACTCACCTGTTGGTGGGAGTTTTTTGTTTGGAGTTCATTGAGACAGCGGGCGGCTGGGGGCCCCTCCCTGAGGCAGCACCGGTTCCCAGGTAGCAAGAGCAGCGATGGGAGGAGAGTTCCCACCACGCTCCCCAACCGTTCTCACCGCAGCTCATTGGTCGGACGTTGCGTCACCGCTGAAACGCGACACTCCTCCGGCAGCGCAGGCAGGTGGATGAGGCTGCGGGGCATAAGGAGCAGGTAAGTGTGTGTGCCAAACGCGAGGACAAAGAGATGTGCGAGAAGGAAGAGGAGGAGGGTGATGAGCAAGTTTCACTCAGCTTTGTCACACATTCAAACTCTCAAAGTATCGTATGTGTGAGACGCGCCGCTGAGCAGCCTGTGTGTATGTGATGGGAAAGTTCACCTCAGCTTCGCCTTTGTGCTCAGCAGCTGCTCCCACAACCTGAGGACAGGTGTACACAAACAGTAGATATTTTGCCAATACATAGGCAAATGAGTCTCTTAAATCAAATGATGATGGTTCCCACACAGTCTTTTCACAATCACTGTAGCTTTGCAACAGAGCTGGGGAAGAAAAACACTCTTTATTTTGGCTGTGCATGCATAACGTCAATCTTCAACCTGACATGGTTCCAAAACACATGTTCAAAGATCTTTTACGTTACGTTATCAGCCTTGAAGTAGGATCTACCAGCATGAAATCTGTGATGGCCAATAATTACATCAAAAATTAATTTTGAGCAGCTATAAAAAATATGGCTGCTTTTTATATCAGCAATAACCTCCTGGGTATCTGGAATCCTCCTGTAAAATAAGGGGATTTGGTTTGACTGGCAATTTGTAGCTCCATAAAAATGAGGCATTTTTTCTGAGAGCAGGTTGTTACATTATGGGCAAATGAAGCTTTGTATTATTGTTACTGTCAATTGTTCATATAGCATTGTATTATGGTATTGTATTATATTGCATCTGTCGGTGTGATTTTGAAAAAACCTACCTTCAGTAATTCCATATGTCAAATCAGCTAAAATGAACTGAATATTTCTGCAGTAACTCCAATGTTTTGCACCCCTGTTTTCAAAAATCTTGACTTTCTGCCTAGGAGGTTATGGTTTTGCTGGCTGTGTCTGTGATTAAGATAACTAGAAAAGTTCTCAACACATTTGATGAAATTTTCAGGGAATGTTGGTCTGGCACAAGGAAGAAATGATTTGATTTTGGTAGCAATCTAAATCTGGATCCAGATCTAGGAAAATATAACCTGACACATCAGAAGGACCATTCAATGTGTTTTGCAAGTCCATCTGGTCAACAGCCTATAGAAAGTGTTTGGGAACGGGCAGAGCATTTCAAAAGCATATCCAGCAGGTGTTTGGAAGATTGTTCCATCATTCACATTCATTACAGGTCAATCAGATAATGTAGTTGGTGGACGCTACTTCCTGGGTCTAAAGGACAAAGCCTGAACCACTTCGTAAAAAAACTCCTGGCAAAACATGTCAGAAGTGGAGCAAAAATATCTTTTCTATAGAGAAGTTTGAAGTGTTGTTGTTTTTCTTTCATTTAATAAAGGAATGCAGTCCAGATCTGATAAAAGTGCCACTAGACATGTTAGCATCTATGCTTATCTCCATATGAGCAGCAACTTCCTGCTGTCAACTTGTTCATAGCTCCCACCTATTCCTGTTTCATAGGACTCTGATTGGTCCGAGCCACTTTGGTCTGCTCACAATCATTGTAGATTGGAGCTTTGCAAGATGGGTCTGCCTGATTAAGGACATTGAATTGGCAGGTCCATCTTCATGGCAAGGTTAGAGAAAATACATTTAGTTGTAAATTAAAGGTCTGTTGTAAAATACTACTGAATTCAATACATCCCAGAAGTGGATATATCCAAATACTGAAGTGTTTTATTTATCTATTTATTCATTCAACTTTAATGATCAGTGTCCCTGCAGCATTGTAGAAACCCTTACAGAAAAAAAACTAACAAAAAAATGTTTGTGGTGTATTTACAGTATAGTAAGAGGATTGTTATAAGACAGCCCGGCCTGGTATTAAAACATCCTGCGCATGCACAGCATCTATAACTGAAATATAATAAATCCCTCCATCCCCTGCAACTTTATCTGAAGATTCAAAATAATTGTTTTTTTTTCTACTTGTATTGCATCAGATATTTTCACCAACTGCAGTCTTGTCAATTTATTTATATATAGAATATATGACTTTAAACCTTTACATTGATTTTTTTCAACAAAATACCAGTGATATCTTCATGAAAAAAATAATGTTCTCAAATCTTCAAATATAGATCAGAGCCTCTATTTGCAAAACTGCAGAGAGCACCAGGCTTAATATGAAGAAGGCTATCTATTGGAGACAGACCTTTATATCAAGGCTCTGTCTGAGTAGTAATTTTGTTTTAAATCAAAAGAAGTATTATTATAAAACTTGAGATACTTAACTAAAGAGTATTTAAAGGACAGCTAATTACAGCTAACAATATTCTTTTCTTGTTTTCTCTTCTATATGGACTCGAAAAGACAGATAAACTGATAGGCAGCACTGGGCAGTGTGGTTGTATGTTGGATCAATTATAGGGCCCTGAGTTCATTATTTTCCATGTCCTCAGATTAGTTTGAAATCAGTAAGGACCTGTGCTGTCTGGTATTAATGTTTGACATTACAGTGCCAATGAATGCAATTATACTAAAATGTACAACACTCTTTTTGTAAACTGCCCTCAGCATGGGGAAACGAGCATATAGAGTCTTCCACATTCTTAAATGCAAGCTGATCATTACTTGCTTGTGTGGACCACAACCCTGGTCATATTATGGGGCCCAGTTTTGGATCACCAGTTTCCATTTAGGGAAATATGGTATATTCCATCTATGAAATGTGATAAACACAGTATGAAGCATGCCAGTGATGATCAGCAAAACTGATTTAGGTGAACTTTGTTTTATCGTGGTGTGTCACATTAATGAAAAGTCCTGCTTTAGGGCAATAAGTCCCAAGAGTGTAAAAATCAGAGAGGCTGAATAAAATTCTTACAAGTTGAAAGTTCAGTCACACAGCTTTATAGTGTGTTCTGTCTGAAGTGGGACACGACAGGTGCACTGACTAAAATAAGATTTTGTTTGCTTTCTTAGTTTGCCCTTTTTAAAACTGTGTGAGTACAGGGTTGATGTGAAGTTCAAGAAGTCAGTCCTGCGTTATCTCCATTAAGACTGTTTTTCTTTCTGAATGACGAACAGGTAAACCAAGATATGAGTGAACCTGCTGTGCACCTGGGAACAACATGAACTCCTGCGCAGCTTCCTGAAGTCAGCTCTTATCACAGGATATCTCTTCAGGCGGAGCACATTGACAGCTCACTTCCTGGTGTGGGTTTCGACAGGGCATGGTTCTCATGCTTGGCACCGACAGCACCCCAACTGAAGACCTGTTTACTGTTTCTACAGCCTGACTGATAGGGAGCAGTAACAAATGTTTAAGTGAATGTTAAACACTAACTTTTGTCTTTAACAAGATAAGTCTGTTTTTAAAACAACCTTTGGAGTCCACCAACAAGGAATCAAGGGGCTTTTTGAAATTTGAAAAAAGTTACATCAGTTCTTATTTTGGCAGTTGATGTATTGTTTTCTATGGGGATACAGAGGCCAATTTCTTTTCAGTAGGTTTCCATACAAAGTTAAGTCAAGCTATGGTAACAGCTTGATTGGACAAGAACTGTCATTGTCTCAGATACTATTCATGCATGGGAGTTGTTACTGATCAGCACTTCATTATTCAAGGTGTGTCCCCTCTGCTACAGTAGGTGGTGATATGTTTCCTTTCCAGCCAGTTAAAGCTAGGGTCAGTAATTTTGGAAAACTTGCATGAATTTGAATGTAGCATCTCCTCAGGACTCCACCTAGCCCCTCCCCCCCTCCCTGGAGCTCCTCCAAAAATACCCCCTCCACTCACATGCACCAGTGCTGCTGATTCGCGACCATATGACTGATTCAACTCAAAACTGTTCCTCAGCACAACGTTTTAGTTTTGCACTACACCAAGTCATGTCTCACTCAGCGGTAAGAAAACACCAAAACATTATCATAGTAAAGTTAAAAAAACAAACAAACAAACATGGCAAGTTAGATAATACTCACAACCCGATGTTGACTCTGGTTTTTGTCCTGACTTTGTCCAAATTCTTTTTTGTTTCGGCCTTCTCTGCCTCCATCTTTCTTTTCTTCCTCTGTTTAGCAGGAGGAACAGTAATCGGGGTGTAGGTAGTTTCTCTGCCATTCTCCACATAGCCGTCAAGTCTCCCATTTTGGCCGGGACAACATTCCTCTGCCTCTCCAAACTGAGCTCTGTCACTAGCCGAATGGGGCGGTAATGCACCTAAATGATGGATGCCAACTGCCATAAAACCGAAGAAGAAAAAGCCTCATGAGAACTGCCACCTGCAGCAGCCTGGGTGGCAGCTGTCGCGAGATTAGAGCCCACAGCGGCAACAAACCAAGAAAAACAAAGTGTTTATTTTAGATTTCTTGTACACCTGTCTTAAGATGTAAAGGATACTGGAGCTTGGTTGGGGTTGTGGGATGGCTCAAAGCGGGCTTCCCTTATTTTCAAAGCCAAAACTTGACAGGTAAGCATTCTCCAGGGTACTTGGATCCCTCTCAGCTCGGCTACGCACATTGAATCAGGGTCAGTGCACGCCGGCAAAATGTACAGAGGGTGGGCAGAACGGCCGTACAGGATTTAATTGGTTTAATAAATTAGGTCTGAATCGCTGTGATTGGTTGGTGTTTTCCCTGTTTGACTCCTGCTGTAGACCGCGGCTATTTTTCGCTCTCTTTTAAGAACTCATCATGCATTGATTGCCATCGCGACATAATGATCATTTTAACCAGTATAACAAAAAGTGTATCGTAATCAAATTACCAACCCTAGCTTTGATTTGTTGTTGACTTGTCAACAACTGACAATCTCAAGGGCAGAAAAATGAAGCCATAGCAAAAGTGCCAAAAACTGCAGTTCCAAGTGTGTCTGCTTGAGGCTGGCTGCAGGAAACCAAGAAGTTACATGACTGTGTGTGGGGAAATGGATGGTTCTTCCAGCCTAAATAAACATCTGTGCAGCCTGGTTCAACAAACAACTTTGGTATTAATATATAATATACTGGAATGTAGAAGCTATGTTTATGTTTTTTTTTTTTTTTTTTTTTAACATTTCACGCGTTTTTTTAACCTGAAACAACAGATGGACCATTCAATATGTTTCACAAGTCCATGTGGGAAAGAGCCCATAGAATGTGTTTGGGAATGGGCATGATCTTTAAAAAGAATATCAGGATGTTACTGCCATGGTGCAAAGGACAGAATGTGAGCCATTTCATAAAGCAAACTCTTGGCAAAACATTTTGGAAGTGGAGCAAAAATATCCGTACTACAGAGGTTTGCAGTGTTGTTACTCATTTTCCATTTAATAAAGAAATGCGGTCCAGATCTGATAAAACTGCTCCTGAAGCTGTTAGCATTAATGCTGCTTAATGCAGTCACTTCCTGCTGTCATCACAATCATATCTCCAACCTCTTCCTGCTATAAAGGATGCTAAATGGGCCTTGCTGCTTTTGGCCGCTCACATTGTTGTAGATTGGAGCTTTGCAAGATGATCTACCTGATCACAGAGACTGAATCAGGATGATGCATCTGAACTGCAAGGATACACATTTTTATTTTATTGAGAACATCCAGTTTTGGAAAACAGGGACATGATTGACATGACTTCAAGTACACATTGAGTTGCCATTGGTCAGACAGCCTCTGGTACTGCATCAATACTGCCAGGTTGATCTAAAGTTAGGTTGAAAGGGTGTGTACAGTATGGCTGCATCAGCACATTTCATACACATTCTGTGCTGTACATCTGTGACATTTGATACATACCTAAAAGCAGCTTTAAAAAAACACAACTTCTGGTAATGCTTTAACAAGTTTTCTTTTCACCATTTGCACAACACTGTGACAAGCCAGACACATCCAAATGGTCAGAAGAGTATGGACTGAGTTTTTTTTTTCTTCAAGAAGTGAAAGATCAACGTCATTTTTGCTTCTCAACAACTCTGTAATATTTTGTTGTGCAATGCATAAAAGTTTGCTAAACCTTCAGTGAACAGGTGCTGCTGTTGAGTTGATGTCAGCCTGTCCATACAATAAAACATATTTTGACGAACACTTTCTGTATTTATTATGTTCATTAATGCCTGAAGGAGATAAGGCAACATATTTAAATATCATAGCAATGATAGTTATTGCAACAAATAAACAACTGTGTGAGGTGTGCATACTAGCTCTAAAGTTTCTATTGCTCTCTATCAATCGGGGCTAAACATACACAAATGTTATTACAAGTAACTATCAGTGCCTACAGATTTGTTAATCAATGGATGGATTCAATATTGTTTTGTGTGCAGTTTTGCATCACAAATTTGGAAATAACAAAAAAATAAATATGACATTCAATTTAAAAAAACAAAACAAAACAAAAATGCTAAACTTAATTGCCTCATTAGCAATGTCAGACTCACATTCAATGAAACATACTGATTACAGCTACATGCAACATACCCTTCGCTGAATAAGAAGCTATAGCCACTGATTCTTCTTTGATTAGTTTGTTATTTTAGGAGTCAGAGAGACTTTGTTTTCAGGTCTGACTTGTTGCTACTCAATTGCTTTAAGGTTTTGTGTTTTTCTTAAAGGTTGTAAGGCCTATCTCTACCAATATAACATTGTGTTTTCTTCTACTCCTGCAGGTGTCTGAATGTTCCATCTTGCCAAAAAAAATAAACATCCAACATATACTCTAGGATGGCACGGTCACGCAGCAGGTAGTGCACATGCTTCACAGTGAGAAGCTTGGGCTTGGGCAGGGCCTTTGTGTGTGGAGTTTGCATGTTCCCCCCTTGCATGTGTAGATTCTCTCTGGGCACTCAAGCTTCCTCTCACAGACCAAAAACATGCTCATTAGGTTGATTGGTGACTCCAAATTCCCCAAAGGTGATTAGCGGTATAGATGATGGAAGAACATAGAGAGGTCACAGGCAAGCTGATAAAGTTGCTTTATATTTTAATTTTTGGGAGTGATGAGCTGCATTATTAATTCATAAACACACACTATGGCTGCTGTGCCCCAGATCTTTGTTCAAAATATAATTTGGTTACACTTAACATAGGTGTTGATAGTTTCGTTACATGTTAGCATTAAATTGCTGGTGGAGCAATTTGGTGTTAGCCACGCTACATGCACATAAAATAATTATACCTCCTGATAAAATAAAGAGAGGGTAGAGAAACAAACCATTAACACAAGGGGCCCTAATTTCCTGGTGCAGTGCAGGGTGGCAGAGCCTGGCGCACCCTGCACAGTGGTAATTTTGTCCGGCGCACCGCTGTGTGCAGCCAATTTGGCAATTTGGTAGACCGGCTGCGCCGAGATGGGTGTGGCGGCACACCAGGGGGAGTTGTCGACAAGATTCAGCTTGGCGCAGTGACAATTTCGTGCAAAAAAACTGCGCAGAAGGTGCGCTGAAAGCTCGCCAGCTCCAACCTGGTCTATTCTCGGTGCAGGCGAGGCGCACCCCGTGCAGTGGTCATTTGGCTGACAGGCCCACAGTGCACACACGTCACCAAAACCTCACAGGCAGGTATCAAGAGTGTCAGGCACATTTCATTGCAATAAACAATCACAGCAACCACTACTTAATGTGTCTGAACCAGCACATACATTCGTATCTATATTAATTGTCCCATCACATCTGATGTCAGATCAGAGACGTTTGTCAAAATGGAAACTCAACCTGACGGCAGCTGGAAGTGTGACGCAAACTAACGAGTTCACATCTCTCAGCCAACCACAAACAGCCACATCATCCTATACGGAGTATCCGGCATCTCACATCTCATGAAATTCAAAAAAAAGAAAAAAGAGAGACGCTCGCTGAATAAATGTAAGTCACTCGGTGTCTTCAGGATTTACCTGTGATTGCCCTTATTTCTCTGTTTTAATCTTTATTCTTAACGTGATCTAAAAAGATGGAGTACATTATTGCAAGGAGGATGAGGAGGAGATATCGGGAGAGAATATTTCACCAAAGGTTCTGCTACTTTGCGATGACAGATCAGGAATGCAGGTGGATCACAAGCATACTGAATGGATTAGCCTGCTGTGTTTAAATGTAATTATCACTTAATTTTGTACTCCTATTCATGACACAGGAACAGATTACATCTGTCCCGCGAGGTGGTCCACACGGTGACACACATCGTGGCCTCCGGTGCGCGGCCTGGTAGCCCCTGTGCTCTCCCAGTTGCTGTAAAGTGACAGCAGCTCTGACCTTCTTCACCACCAAGCTGAAATTGTCACTGCGCCTCGCCTGCTGCACATTTAAAGGCAAGGAGAGGCGTTCATTTTATTGGTGAAGATTACACTCGGCTGTGTTAAACCCACTCACGCCTTCTCTCCTCCCTCTCTGCCACTTGCGATGGTGGGAAGGACGGAGGCTTGGATGCACCTCGCTGCGCCGGAGTGTGCCGTCCACGAAACTTGCAAAACGCCCTGGACACACCCCGTTGGCATGGTGCAGGCGCAGCGCAGGGCAGGTATGCTGCGCCTGCACCTGGTCTACGGAATTAGAGCCCAAGATGTTTGAGACAGCATCATAAGACGGTTCAAATTGAAGGAGGGAAGCAGCATCTCCCCCTCTTTCTCCTATGAGCGCTGCAAACACTGCGCATAAATGCTTCTTGCAGCACCTGTGGGAGAACAAAGGGGGAGAGAACACTGTATGTGTTTGTGTAGTTTCTTTTGTTTTTTATTTAACATTGATCAACCCTAAAGCATTTTTAGTGATGTGTTCATCATGCCTACTTGTTTGATGATGATGAAGATGTGGTTACTCATGGAGAAGGATTTACACATTCATTTAAATAAAACTACTACAAACTGGCACAACATGAAGAACATTGATCTCCATGTTGGGATTTGGTTGTACTGAGTTTTCTGACTGACCTATGTAAAATATAAAGCACTACTGTTTATTTTAACAAGACTTAAAGAAGAAGGTTTACATGTACCTGTGTGTGGATGTGAGGCTGAACAATAAAGTGTGTGTGTGCCTAAATGTGTGTGAGTGGGAGGGTGGGTGCCTCTGGCTTCTGCCTCTGTCTGTTAATGTGTGTCAGCCCACAAGCGAGGCAATGAGCCCGGCTGTGTGCCTGCTGGATGTGCGTGTGTGTATATGTGTGGCTGCTGACGGGACCTGTCACTATCAGGCCCACACATCTCTGGCACAGTCTGTGTTGACACTCTGCCCGAGGGGGAACGAGTCTGCAGAGGTTGAGGAGAGCAGCGGTTTCCCACGGCTGCTGCTCTCGGCCTCAGCCCTGCCTCTGCATTCCAGGGCTGCCAGCGCTCTGTAAATGTTTGGACAGCCTTGAACAAATAACACACCTTGAAAGGCACAAGCACAGGCGCTCTCTCCCTCTCTGCACACCCTTCTCTTCATCCACCTCCTTAAGCTCACATCGCTAACACCCCCTCCACACACACAAACCCACCCAAACCACAAATCTACCTCCTTCGCAGCCGCCCACACTGTCACACTCAGACTTTCCCAGCTTCACCTCTCGTGCACCAACAAACACCAACCTGTGCTGTGCTACTATTGTACACTTGCATATATAAACATGTAGATTTTCACCTGTGTATAGGTAAATACACACACATGTACATCATTTTGAGAGAGCAGGGTCACAGCTGTTTTAACTGAAAGCTAATCTCCACACTTACCAGCACAGGGCCTTGTGTGCAATACTTTAAATCGTGAGGAGGAAATTCTTGTTAATCTTCTTACGATGAAAAATAAACCATATATCTATTATAAGAAAATAAGTCTTTGTACAAATAGTCATACTAAAAGTTAGGGCTGCCCTGATCAGGCTTTTCTTGGTTGATACTGATCACGAACATATTGGGGAAATCAGCCAATATCATTTCTTCATGTTTCATGTTTCTTTCTAACAATTGGTCAACAAGTTTGTTCAGCAAAGCAAACAAAAAGATCTCAAGGAGCAGTGTAACAAGTATCCAACAGTAAGGACATCTGAAATACACAATAAAAAGACTCATTTATCGCTTGTTTTTATTATGTGAATGAACAAAATAATTGACAAAATGTTGAAACTATTAGTTCAATTCAACAGGCAAAACAGTCCTAATAGTTTTATAAATAAAAGGCAATACACTTAAAAATATTGACTCATTAACATAATGTACATGATGTAAATCCCAAGAAACAACCCCCCCCCCCACACACATAAAACATTATCTATTCAAGGTTCAGCAAAAATCTAACTCTCTAACTCTGTAAATTATCTTATTAGTATATCATGTTCTTAGCTTAAACAAATACTCATTTTACAGAGCCAACCTGAACACATCACAATGTTTTTGACTGGACCTCAAACACATCACTAAACATGACATTCATTTGTTTTGGAACAATGTGTCACTTAGCTTAACTGATTAGACTGTGTGCAGATAGTCTCAGCATGAATTTCACAACAGACTTAGACACTTGACTAATATGTTGCTCTCAGTGGACTGAAGACAGAAGTTTCAGACACTCTGCTACAGTTTATTTAAGAGTGTGACAGAGCATCAGGAGCATCAGGAGCATCAGATGAGCGTACGTGATTGGTGATTGGTGATAGATGTCAGTGTTTACAGGACTAAATTTCGATCAACTGATCACGTGTTTTGACAAAAATTGGATGATGCTGACCAGGGCCAATACAATCAGGGCACCTGTACTAAAAATCATGTTTTGCTGGATTTTGCTTTTCTATTTGATGACGGACAGCATGGAAGTACATTGAACACTGGTGCAATTGAATAAAATAACAGCACAAGTTTGAGCAAGCAGGCTATATCCATCTATAGTCCCAGGTAAAGGTGATTCAGGAGAAACGATAAACAACCACTTGATAAAAAACAGTACAAGGGATGACACAATAGACATAAAACGCAATCTTAGTTTGCTTACACAGCTGTTCCACCTGATGGTCCCCCATTTAGGGGACTAGAGGCAAGCTCCGCAACAAAAAGCAAAAAACAGTGCACTAATCAAGCAGAAATATGGTCATGTTGCAAATCAAACTACTCAGGAAAAACTCCGCTACAAGCCTATATAAGCCATTTTTACACACACCAAACACAACTCCAACACCAAGCAAATTAATTATCAAAGATCAAAATCTGTGTAGTGCCACCTAGTCAACACATCCGCCACATTTCCATCATGAGCTCTGTGCTACATGAAGCTACACACACACATGGTCTGTGTAAGCTGAAAGCTGAGACCAAGACGTTTCCATCAATACCATCTCTGACAATCTATGACCAAAACTCAGTAAACCAGCAGCCAAAGAAGACAACAGTAAAAAAAAATCACTTGTTTACAGCAAGAAACAAAAAAATGGTCGTACCTTTCCTGTTTTGTGATAAAACGTAATTTTTGAAAGCAATGAACGTTGGATTCCGATAGTAGCCTGTAGCCTTCAGACTCCATGTTGGCTTGAATCTAAAGAACTCCACTTCCCATTATCCCTTGCATTGAGGGAGGGTTTTATAGAGGAGAATGCAGCAAGTTCGATTGGATCACAATTCCTTTGCCCCCTTGTGGTTGACCAATTGTGTTTTTGGTGTGGATTTGGGTACTGCTCCTCAATTCTATTGGCTCTGCTGTTCAATAGAGGTGTCAACCACCCAAATCGACCAATCCACTGTCGAGATATTGCCCTGCATATCTTACAGTCTGTGTAAGCAGTAGACCTCAATTGAGTTTTCAGAATTCAATTATCACAGTTTTTTTATTTCTTTGGTGGCATTTTTTCGTAAAAAATGTCAGGACAATGATCCAGAAGAGGTTATTCTGCGGAGGAAGTGCTGCATATGCATTTTTGTAGATTACATCTTCAAATTTTGCTTTTAGTTATTGGTTTCCCCAGACCAGTCTGTACTAAATCTCTCCAATTTAGCTCTGCTTCACTTTATCAGAATTAACTTTGACAGAGGTAATGTTCACACATTTTGGTATTCATTTTTAGAGATTTAAAGCTGCAACTGCATCATCCTTCAGAGATAATTTCTATAAAAGGGAATTTTTTTTTAAGGCAAAAATGAAATCTTTCATTTATGCTGTGTGCCATCTTCATTTGCTCTTACACATCTGAACAAATTTCACAGGTGATCCCTTTATTATGACACCAAAATTATTGAAATAGACCTTGTAGTTGCAGAGATATACTCTTTTCTTTATGGGCATGCAATTTTCGAGCAGAACTCTGGTTTTCTTTTTTGGAGAGTTTGTTCGATTTGTGAAGGTGTTATAGCCACTGCAAACTCTGGTACGGACCAACTAACTTAACTCGTGCGCTTGAAAACAGGGGTCTTGGTTTGCTACCAAGAAAACCAGAGTTTGGTTTGCAGCAGGATTGAAAGCCATCCAAACCAAACAATAACCAAACAAGGGAAGCAAGCAAAATGGCAGCACATTGTGGCTTGAGTTTGGATGAATACAGCATTTAAGCAAGCTAACGCAGCATAATTAGAAATACAAAGTGTTAGCATTGCTAGCACTGCCAGCCTCTAGTACTCCAAACAGTTTGCGTCTTCAAGTCTGTGTTGAATGTGGTTATCACTGCTCCTGCCAATATGCAAATGTTACCTAAATACGACTTAATCTTTTTTTATAGATCAAAACACTTGTAAGCTGCTTTGAGCTGAATAATGCAATACAAAATGCACAGTTGTCTATTTCCAGCGCTTGGTGCAACAATAGGCTGGATGGCAGGAACAAAGACTGCAGTTAAAGCCTCATGGCGAGTGGGGGTGAGCAACACAACATTGGGTAGGCTTTGGTCCCTCTGACAACATTTAGGGCACTAATTTCATAGACCAGGAGCAGGCGCGGTACACCTGCCCTGCGCCACGCCTGCGCTGCGCTGCGCCAACAGGATGTGTCCAGGGCATTTTGCAAGTTTCATGCACAGCGCAGTCCGGCGCTGGGAGGTGCACCCACCCCTCCTTCCTTCCCACTGGTGGAAGTAGCAGAGAGGGAAGAGAGGATACAGCCAAGTGTAATCTTCACCAATCAAATGAACGCCTCTCCTCGCCTTTAAATGCGCTGTGGACGAGGCGCAGTGACAATTTCACCTCGGTGTCGAAGAAGGTCAGAGCCTCTGTCACTTTTACAGCAACTGGGAGAGCGCAGGGGCCACTGGGCCGCGCATCAGAGGCCATGATGCGCATCACCGTGTGGACCACCTCACGGGACAGATGTAATCTGTTCCTGTCTCATAAATAGGAGTACAAAATTAAGTGATAATTAAATTTAAACACAGCAGCAGGCTAATCTATTCATCATGCTTGTGATCCACCTGCATTCCTGGTCTGTCATCGCCAAATAGCAGAACCTTTGGTGAAATATTCCCCCCCCCCGGTATCTCCTCCTCATCCTCCTTGCAATAATGTACTCCATCTTTTTAGATCACGTTAAGAATAAAGATTAAAACAGAGAAATATGGGCAATCACAGGTAAATCCTTAAGACACCGAGTGACTTACATTTATTCAGCGAGCGTCTCTCTCTCTTTTTTCTTTTCTTTTGAATTTCATGAGATGAGAGAAGCTGGATACTCCGTATTGGATTGCCTGTTTGTGGTTGGCTGAGAGACATGAACTTGAACTTGTTTGCGCCACTTTTCCAGCTCCGTCAGGTTGAGTTTCCATTATGACAAATGTCTCTGATCTGACATCAGATGTGACGGGACAATTAATATAGATACAAATGTATGCGCTGGTTCAGACAGTTACATTAAATAGTGGTTGCTGTGATTGTTTATTGCACTGAAATGTGCCTGACACTCTTGATACCTGCCTGTGAGGTTTTGGTGACGTGTGCACTGTGGGCCTGTCAGCCAAATTACCACTGCACGGGGTGCGCCTGTTGTGCCGAGAATAGACCAGGTTGGAGCTGGTGAGCTTTCAGCGCACCTTCAGCGCAGGTTTTTGGCACGACATTGTCACTGCCCCAAGCTGAATCTTTCGACACCTCCCCCTGGTGCGCCGTCACACCCATTTTGGCGCAGCCAGTCTACCAAATTGCCAAATTGGCTGCACATGGCGGTGCGCCGGATAAAATTACCACTGCGAAATTAGGGCCCTTTGTGTTTTAGCTAACCAAAGCCATTTCAACACAAAGGTGACTATTTTGAAAATGAACTTTATGCGTTTGTGTGTGACCATAACACCCCACATGACAAGGGGAGTTAATGACCCATTCAGGGTAACGACTCTCAGGGGTTACATCACCCTGTGATAAGGTTCTATGAGTTTTTCTCCAACTCCTCCCTTCCTTTGTTGTTGTTTTCTCCTCTAGCAAGATAAATATCTGCTTCCATCACCAGCCATTTGGAACTGAAGAAGCTTCTTGGATGAGAAGTGAAACGTCTTCCCAACAAACTCTACACAGTCCAGTTGCCTTGTTTTTGAATCTTCAAGATGACCATGACCTGGATGAATGAGAATCTACACAGACTTATGTGTTTGACCTTTTGTCCATATGCAAAAAGCTTTTTGCCTCCTCAATGATGCTGCTTCAAACAACACTCTGACTATTCAAATGCCACCAATGTTTTGGATGTGGCCAGCTGTCCAGCTGTGGTAGCGAGGGCAGAATAGATCTAACTGATTACAGAAAATCAATCAGGCGAATCCAGCCGCACTGCAAGGTTATATTTTAGGCTCCATTACCCAGTCAGCTCTGATTAGTTTACAGGTCACCTCTGTGAAGATTGGTCAGTTCAGCACTGGACGATTATCACATGAATGACAATGTGTTTGCAAAGGGGGCCTTAACTGACAACAAAACAAGGGTATGATTTTTTAAAATGCATAAAATGCCAACAGTGTAACAGTATTTCTTGATGGAAAAAAGATCTTCCTACTGCAGAGTTGATTACTTTGAAGCCTGTGAAGGAATTAGAGCAACCAATGAACTGAATGCTCATTGTAAATCCTCAGAACACCAATGCAAGCATTTTTTTTTTTTTCAGAATAATGTTCCAATGCAGGAAGTCGGTATTTTTTGGAGGTTTGTGCCCTGAAACAAGTCTATGATCTATCTTTTAATTAACTGCAATAATGTATTTTTGCTCTTTTTTGGGCAAAAACCACAACAATTCCCTGTCCATTTGCAGTAGTTGCCACACATTTCATTTTAAAACACACGAGTTCCTGGGTGCTACTATGAAAATATCTTGTCCAAAAAGATCAACAAAGTATTGATGTCACTGCTTCAGGCAACCACCATTTACTGGATGGGATGGGATTTGTCATCCGTCAGAAGAGAACAGAGAAACTAATTATATGGAAACAGATCACCCACATTTTACAACTGAAAGTAAAGATTGACTGGCATGTGATTTGCATTGTTCTTGGAAACATTGCTTAATTTTTTTTTTTTTATCAAGGCCCTGTTGTGTGATTTGATCATTCTTTTTCTCTACACAATAATAAGGCCCAAAATGGAGCAGACACAAGCACTACATTTCAGCTCTGAGAATCAGGAGGCAAAAAAAAATATCACAAAATCCTGCTGGGTTTCTGTTTCAGTTATTTGAGGTTTTATTTCATTTTCTGATTCAAACCTTGGTTGTAGTTTTTATGGCCTTGAAATATGTGACTGGGAGTAAGGATTAATATTGTATGGGGAGTTCTTAAAATAATATTTCCAGAAAGGGCTAAATGTTAAAAAGCACCTTAAGTCAATGTTTTTTATACTTTGTGTAAAACAAACAAACAAAAAATCTTGTCTGCTTCATATTGTGCATAAAGCCTTTTAATATTTTAATGTAAGATGACTTGGAAAACATTGGGCAGCCCTGTAACACTAACTATCTTATGCCTTTATGGGTAAAAGGTTACAGTGGAGAAGAAAAGAGAATTACTCTTTGATCTACAAACCTCAACTCAAATGAAGTTGGGATGTTGTGTAAAATGTAAATAAAAAACAGAATATAATGATTTACAAATCCTTTTCAAGCTTTATTCAATTGCATGCAAAACAAAGAAAAGATATGTAATGTTGAAAATATTGACTAATTTAGAATTTTATGCCTGCACGACCTTCCAAAAACACTGGGACAGGGGCATGTTTACCACTGTATTACATCACCTTTCATTAACTCACTCAATAAGCATTTGGGAGCTAAGGACACTAATTGTTAAAGCTTCGTAGGTGTAATTACCTATTCTTGCTTGATGTAGCTTCAGTTGCTCAACAGTGTTATGTTTTGGGCTTCATAATTTGCAACACATTTTTGAGGAGAGACAGGTCTGGACTGCAGGAAGGTAAGCCTAGTACCTGCACCTTTTTACTACGAGCCACAATGCCAAGCCACACGATGCAAAATGTGGCTTGCCAAAACAAGCAGGGATGTCCTTGAAAATAGACCTTACTTGGATGTCAGCATATGTAGCTCCAAAATCTATATGCACGTTTCATTAATAGTGCTTTCACAGATGTACAAGTTACCCATACCATGGTGACTAACACAACACCATACCATCATAGATGCTGGCTTTTGTGCTTTGCACATTTCAAGCACCCACTGGCACCACAAAGACAGGTAGAGAGAGAAGTCCTAATACCCTGGTCTTTTTGCACACCAGAGTGCATATAAAACTAAAAAAAAAACACAACATGGGCTTTTAATGGGTAGAAATTACTTTTTGGTTCATTAATGTAATTTATATCATTAGGGAGAAAAGCTGTTAGAAGTGGTCCTCTGTGATCCCACTGCCAGTTATCCCGGAATGCTTTGCCTGCAGCTCAGGCTGTGAACCAGAACGGCCATTTTCTCTCCCTGTGAAATTCTTCCATGAAACCAATATTAGCAATTTACAATTCTCGAACAACAAAAGAGCCCTCAATCCAAAACAATGAATAAACAGTGGAGGTGGGCAGAGCTGACAGGATGTCTTTTTTTCGTGTCATTGGTTGCTTTTATTTAGCCTGGCAGAATTTTGGTAATGTGTGTTTAAATTAAAATGTAATCTTTAAACAACAATAGCAAAAATAACAATTTTATAACACAAGATAGGAAGGTTACTTTCTCAAAAGTTTTCACATTAAGTAAGGCATTTAAGCTTCTGTGAATCCAAACCTTCATGTCAGTAGGAGAAGTTTCTGGACAATGTTACCGTTGTCATCCAGGCCCTCCCTCATACAGTATGTGAACAGCACATTCATTGGGCATCAGACTCAGTGAGCAATAACATGGCACGATAATAGCGAGGCTGACCCACTCTGAATTCCCACACAGGCGCCCACACGTGCACGCTGATGTCTGCCAGCAGCTGTGGAATCTGGAGTTCCTTGCTCTGCGTAAATCCCACTAAACATAATGCAGGAAAACTTCCACCTCATAGCCCGGGCAGCAGCCACTCAAACGCGCCTCTGTTTTCATTGCCCAGAGGCCTTGGGGCACATATTTCTGTAATTTGGCTTTTATGCTCAGCAGTTTTGCAGCTGTGATGACATTTGGGTGTCGCCCCCCTGTTTCTCACGGTCCTGCTGCCACAGTGCTCCGGCCACTGGTCGTCAGCCAAGACTGAGGTCTGTGTGTCAGCCCCCACTCCTTGTGTACACACATGCCACTGAAAGAAAAGAAGGTGATTTTGGAAAAAATCTTTCCTGGGAATCAAGTTTAACTGCTGCAGACTTTTCTCTCATAAGAGTCAAGTTTCCAAACAGTGGCTTAATGGTTTAAGAAGAGGAAGAGGGATCAAATTAAAGGAAATTAAATGGATAATATAGCTGAAGTTATTATGTTATTTTCTGTATTTCAGTTCCTGCATCTTTCCCTCTAATAGTTAAAATACGAAAGTACTTCGCACATCTAATTCAAGAGACGGGTGTGTAGGAGAAAAAAAAATCCAACAAAAAGTGAAGATAGACTCCTTCACACTGTCTAACCTGCAAGAAATTCATTTATTTTAAATGTTATGTTCTCAGACCTTCATCAGACAAGCTAACTTTAAGTAGCTACAAATACAGCCAATAGAGTACTGCACTTTAGTCTTGTTTTATTTAAATCAGCTTTATAGTCAAATGACCTTATATATCCAATGAGAACCTCAGTTGTGTTAGGCGTGGGTCTTATGCCCATTTACACTGGAAGCATTTTCTGTGAGGGCACACCAGGCGTATTGATGTTTTCTTTGCTGTCACAGCTTTGTCTCTCCATTTATAATGAGATTCTATCGAAAGTATAGGAGGAATCACAGAACATCTCCCCACAAGGAAGCTGATTCAATGCATAACTTACCTGAGAAACCCGCAAAATGAAAGAGAACAAGGGAAGTTTCTTCTCAGAGGAGGAAAACTGAGCTTTAACTTTGAGAGGTACGGACAGAAAGAGTACCTGGACTAATTCTATCCTTTCTATCCTTTCTGTGATGTGTTCTACCACTGTGGACACATATAACTGACGGATTAAAGTAAATATGGCTCTATATTTATAATTTTCTATCTGTTTTTGCTGAAAAACATGTGCAGCTCAAAGAAAAGTAGGCGAGCCTCCAATTCTCAAGATTATTGATGAAGGAATAGGCCTGAGATGCACAACTTGCTCATGCAGTCTGAAGGCTCTGACTTGATAACATGCTCGTAGAAATGAAAACAGGCCCACACCGCTGCCGTCAACCAAGTAAAACACTTACAATGTGAACCAGCCTTACATTTAAATTGACCAGAAGCAAAATTTGGCTGTTATCTTGAGGGCTTCGCAAACTTGAAATTACCAAAACCAGCCGTATCTCTGAGAGATGCACTTTTTAGATTGCAGTATTCATGTTTCTGTCATTCTTTATCAAGATATGAACAAGCTTCAAATATTTCTATTTTTGACCTTCCACTCCAAGTTAATGGTAGGGGAATAAACATGTCCAGATGATTATTTCTGGCAATTAAAGCTCTTTATCATGATGAGTTTAATTTTTTTATTTCAATAATAATAGAAAGGGACAGGGAAAATTGATATGTAAAGCAAGTACAAGGTGGATTCTATTATATTTTTGGCATCATGATGAGGGCCATGAGGATTAGGGAGGCTGGAAGTGGCTGGGGGCCAGAGTTTGAGAGTGTTACTGCGAGTGGTAAGACCTAAATGTTTTGCTACATTAAAAACACCAAAACACAAACACTTCAGCAATGAAATTGTCAAAACTGCTTTTTCCTTTAGGTTAAATGTAACTGTGTTAAATGGGTATATGATGACATCAGATATGGATCCATAGTTTCTGAATCAAATCAAATGAAAGCAGTATTACAGTGGACCATGTTAATTTAGAAAATTTTGTGCCTTGGTTTAAAGACCTGAAACTGGTTCTTTTCGCCCCTAAATTAACTGTTTTCCCCTTAAAGAGACAGTACTGAATTGAATTTCCAGTGGCTAGAATACTTACTATTGGACAGAACAACCTCACCTTGGAAAAAACAGAACACTTTGATCCTGCACTTTACCTATACTCCTCAGTTTTTTTAAACATTACATTTAGTCAATAATTTCTCACCTCCTATGATACCAATTGGTATTGTATTTTATATTGTTGGAAAGCCTGATTAGTCACCTTTACAATGAGGTACAACTTGCAAGGATCATGCATTTGTGGAATGGGCAACACAGCAAAACGTGTCAGGTGCAGACAACTTAAAACCACATACCAATGCTAAAACTGGAGTATGTTTTGATATGGCATTTGGAAAGATGCCGCAATCACACCAGCACACTTCCTGCTCTGTATGCACAGAGAGAGGAAAAAGAGGCTGTACACAACAAAACAGCAGCTGTGATGGAAGGCAATCAAGTCAAATAAAATGTATTTTTGTTATTTTTCATCTGTTTTGTTGTTGTTTCTTTGGTCGACAGTCACGGCCTTGGCTGTCCCAATTGGAAATTTGTTTTTGCTTCTGCTTGATCAACTGCAGGCTTGTTGCTTTGCTTTGGCCAGCAGCAGAATGAAGAGGGTTTGTTGATAGACTGAGAAATCAAAAATGAGACAAACAATGATTCATGATTTACTCCTTTTAAAAGAGTTAACCCTGGTAATACATGCAGGCAAGGAATTACCTCCGCCAAGGAGGTTGTGTTTTTGCTGGCGTTTATCTGTCTGTTTGTTTGAATGTTTGTTTGTCGGTGTTCAAAATAACCTGAAAAGTTATTAACGGATTTGGGTGAAATTTTCAGGAACTGTCGGAAATGGGATATGGAAGAACTGATTAAATTTTGGGGGTGATCCGGATCACCATCTGGATCCAGGAATTTTTTTGGTGTGAATCACAATATGGAGGGAACTGTGGCGCTTAGCGGAGGTCTGCGCTCTCCGAGTGCTTTTCTAGTTTTTTTTCTGTATCAATTTTGATCCACAGTCAATGGCACAGCTGCCAAGAGAGTTTAAGTTTAGAGCATACACACAAACACACACACTGTCTTTTTTTCCTACTGTGCACACGCATTCACAGTCTCTGATCTCTATTCCACAATCCTCTGCACACACAATCCAGCTAATAACAAGAATTTTTTTTTTTTACAGTGGAAGTGAGTTTTTTTTTCCTGATGCAAGACATCAGGAAGCTGCTTTTTACAGATATTTTTGCAGTTAATGTGGTTTTTGTGCCATATGCCCTTTCAGCCGGAGATAAGGAAGTCAGACTGAAGTATAATGTTGATGCATAGATACAGTCAGCACAGAACTGTGCAGTTGAACGCTGTGGATTCAAGATGTCCACTAGAGGATGAGTTTGGTCACCTGTTGGATCTAAAAGGCAAACGCTTGTATAATCATAATTTTGACATTATTGTTTTATTTTTAATACTGCTATTTCATAGTTCTTGTAATTTGCTCTCCTTTCAAGCTCATTTCCTCTTACTTATCTAAGTTTTGTTTTAACTTCAAAAAATGCAAACTGTTTGAAGATAAAAATAAATATACATAAATAAACAAAACTTGCCTTTTATGTAGACCATGAGTCATACTTAAAGTGGGACAAAGTGCTGTATAAAATTAAAAAGCAAAACATTTATAACTCTATGAAACGACAGGAAAAAATGACTAAATATAGAATATCAACACTGAAAATAAAATATTACCATCATTAGGTGTAACACAATGTTATGTTGACTTAAACACGCACTATGTAAGATTCCGGCTTTCAGCTCTCTAGTGGCTTCTATGGTCGTTGAGTGTAACTGCACGGTTGTAAAACAGAGCGCCTCACACCAACGTGCATTTGTTGACATACAGAGGGAGGAGAAGTGAGCTGACAGGACATCCCGAGAGACAAATAAACCATGTGGACTGATAAGGTACAGTCTGATCATGTTTCTTTTCGAATAAATCACTTTTCAAGCGTCAGCTGTCAGTTGTTAGCAATATGTACTTACAAGTCCAACAATAACAGGACCAAATCAGCATCGGTCGGACATCCCTCCTCGTCTTTCAGCTCATGCCAGCGAGTGAACGCTGGACCAATGTTTATCCTTGTCCGGGCATTTAGCTTGTTAATCTCCAGCTTTCTTGTTGTCATCTCCTCTGATAAAACTTTACTTCAGGTTTTTTCACTGCTTCTGCCATAACAACTCTACCTTTAGCTTTTCTTCTTCTTCTTTTAATTTCAGGCAGACAAGACCCTGCAAAGGTGTACTGCTGCCCTCCACAGGACTTTAGCGCTGATTAGTCAGCACATACATTTAGTGTTCGCCTTGACTTCCGTCTTTTAAATGAATCGGGAAGGAGGGGGAAGTGACATATGCCGTAAAGCAGTCAAAGCTGTAAAAATTTGTAGTTTTTTAGTGTGGAAGGGTTCTTACCATCCACCTCGAAGTTACATAGTGCAAGTGAAGGCAGTACAGACCCCCTCAGACCATGAGAGAGGGGTCATTCAACCTGTTGTAAGGTGATGTACCATCACAACAACTCTAGAAATATTATATTAATGTGGAAAAACTACGTAGTGCTGCTTTAATCAAAAATATTTCAATGGTTTAGGGCCACCATTACCATTGGTTTTATTGATATTATATGAAGGTAATTCATCATATTTTTGGCAATATGATATTACAAATTTATGATGGTACACCTGGGATCTTTGACCATCATTCATGCAATTATTCATTTATCGAAGAAAACAATCCAATCCAATTCTCTTCTATCATTTCCTGTCATATCCAATGGACAGTAATAAATATATTATTTAACATATAAGTGCTTTGTGATGTTTTTGACAGACTCAACAGCTTGCTAGCATTAGCATCTTGAAACCTGTCCTTTCCCAGCACTGCTGCTGGAGGAAAGGATTGTTTTCCCCACACTGATGCTCCACCTTTAATTATGACACATTATGACACATTATGAGGCAGGGAGGGAAGGGGAGCTATGGTGGTTATCCAGAAGTGAAAAAGTTGCAGTGATTGGAATAAAATTGAAAGGGTAATTTATAAATCATAATGATTGGCTAAATTTGCATTGCTT
The DNA here is from genome assembly GCA_037902135.1 of Cetoscarus ocellatus. Classification (NCBI taxonomy): domain Eukaryota; kingdom Metazoa; phylum Chordata; class Actinopteri; order Labriformes; family Labridae; genus Cetoscarus; species Cetoscarus ocellatus. Next base: position 18,824 of record JBAMNC010000455.1, on the reverse strand, counting down.
TTTTAGATAGTAAAATTGAGATTTGCAGAATGGAGGTACCACAATGTTATTATCAAGTTACCCTCTGATTTTTATCTCAAGTGTGTTATATTACAAACAGAATTCTGGATAGTGGGTCTGCACTGAAAAAAGTCAATAAGCAAAACATCTTCACTTACTCCTTGCCAGTATTTGTATTGATATGGATTTTACAGAATCGATAGGGCCTGAATGCTGCGACAGCTGTAATAAAACATTTATAACTCATGCTGCAGAAGCCAAAGTACATGATTGATTGATGTTCCAAGTATTAAATTAATTGTAAGATCTGTAACGAATTGGAATGTACTTGTCTGAAGTTGTAGAATCTTTTAAACTTTGTCTTCACTGATTTAGTTTTTACAAAAAAGTACAGAAGGCCTACTGGGTTTTGAACTGTATCATTGCCTTTGTATCTGGATATGAGGTTACTGGAAATAGCCCACCCTACAAGAAGGGCTCTGTATGTTAGTGACATGAGATGAACTTATGATTTGACTTAATGTAAAATAAAATGAAAAATGGGATAAAAACAATACAAAACATTATAACTCTTTTGCCTCATGAAACAGGCACTATGAATAATTTCCTGGTTTGGAAGGACCAGTGAGCAGGAACAGGGTAGTTCTGGGTCTCAGGGGGGAGAGAACAGTGGGTATTCCCCACGGCCTGCCCTGCTTCTTGTCAGCTGTCCTCCCGGAAGCCCCTCGGTCCAGCTGCTGCCCATTACACCAGGAATGCATCCTCGGGTCAGATACCAGGAGTGTGGTGGCACATTAATATTAGAGTGACCACTGGCCTGACCACTTGTGAGTTAATAACATGGCACACTCACACTTTCCCATGCCCCTGTGCTGTCCCTCCCCCCTCCTCCCTGCCTGCTACCTCCCAGTCTGACGGCAGCTGTCTGACTCTCAGTTTCCCAGAGTCAGGGAGTGTGTCAGCATGTGTGTGTGGGTGTATGTGGCTCAGGGTGGGGAGTTTATGGGTTCATGGTATCTGATAAATTGGTCAGATATGGATACCAACAGTTCCTGTTTTGTCTGGTTCAAGCTGATTTTTTGGGAACTGTTTCACACAGCTGCATCTTTATGTCTGCATCAGGGTTACGATTTGTCTGCAGAAAATCTATTTCACACATGCAGTACATACATTTATATAAGAGTAAAATAAAGTCTAAGTACAACCCCTTTCACACTTGCAAAAAATCCTTGAAATTATCCAGACTTTACGTCAGTGAGCTGTATGTGTGAATGCAAACAGCCAAGTTTTTCTCTTGGACTTTACCTGGGTAATTTTCTTGGGCTAGAATTTGATCCAGGGAAAGTCTGAATGAGCTGAAGAGTGAATGCTGCAGTGACTAGCTTGGGTAATCCACTGAGGTGATTGGGAAGGGGTCAAGTTACAAAATAAAAATCTTACAAATTGATATAAATACTTTACATGAATTTTCTGAACTCAAACACTAGAGTGAGCTCTGGAGTCATTTTTTATATGTTTGATTTTACTTCTGTGTTAAAAACAGCCCAAACAGCTGTAAAGTGGCAAGATTGAACATTTCCAAGTTTTCCTTTATTTTACATGAACAAATACGGATAATTATAACATTTTTAATAATAGATAGGACAAGATTTTGATTCCTATGTACACAGTTGTTAACAGACATTTGACTAAGCACCTGTGAGGCAAGGGGAGCAAAAAAGGTCAGGACGAGGAGAAATAAAGTTTTGGTGCGATGTGAGCAAGTGAAGAACAGAGCAGGGGTTGGGCTGAGTGAGGGGTGCAAGCTGGTGATCACTGATGATGTGTTCATGCTGAAGACAAAAGCGCTTTTCACCGAAACTGTTTTAAAATCATGTCAGCCTTTAAGCACAGTCATCACAGATATACAGGCTACTGCTTAAATGTGTGTTTGTTGTTTAAAAATCTGCCAAAGGTGAGAAGTGTTTGCAAACTCATGAATGAAGATTGTCGAAAAAGATGTAAGTGTTGATGCTGCTGGAGCAGCAGTCTCATCTTAGCTGGAGAGCTCTTTGTCATTAAAAGTTGAGAAAATCCCACTTTTGCATTTCTCAATGGTATTATTTCATCCATCAGTCAAAACAGGGCAATTTAGAGTGACCAGTTAACCTAATGAACATGTTTTTGGTCTGTGGGAGGAAGCCGGAGTGCCCGGAGAGAACCCACGCATGCACGGGAAGAACATGCAAACTTCACACAGAAAGGCCCTGCCGGACCCGGGAATCGAACCGGGGACCTTCTTGCTGTGAGGCACGTGCACTACCTGCTGCGCCACCGTGCCGCCCCATCAAAACGGACATTTTTACAAAATTTGACAGAAACCATGGAGGTGTTTTTGAGGCATCATGTTCACAAGCAAAGGACAACCATGTGGTGTCACGACACAAATTCTGAATTGTGACATAAAAAATAACAAATTTTCTTGCTATAGATAAACACAAGGTTCTTTAACCTTGATCTTTTACCCATGAACTTCAAGACCTAATAAAGCCTCTGGTCTGAGCTGTCCCCTGAACAGAGACATTTATATTGTTCAGAATCACTGCTTTATGATAGAGACTTAACTACAGGCTATGTAACATGTGAGCTACACAAACTAATATAACAAACACCAAAAGTAAAGTGGTAGAGATGCACCAACTGTGAAAATCAGGGCAAAAGCTGTTACCAGTGTTTAAAGTAAGAATTGAGCCAACAACCAAAACCAAAACAAAGCTTGTTTTTCATTACTTCGCATGGTTTAGATCTCCTCTTTTTTACCATGAAAACAGAGCAGAGCTTTTCTAGAACGTAACTTTTAAGTAATAAAAAACTTCCCTGCATCTTACAGTTAGTTTTGCTTGATACAAGCATTGAACCAATGTCACACAACAGAGAGACCTCTGCAAATATCATCTGTTTATGCCACATCAGGGATTTTATATTTAAACATCTCCACAAATTCTTTAAATGCGGAGTGTGATCTAGACATGAAGACTCCTTCATCTGACTCACTTCCTTCTCACCACCAAAAGTAGCGGAAGCACTGAAGGGCCTTTTGATGAAGGCAGCACAAGAATCCTCTCAGTTTTTGAGGAGAGTTTGAGGTTGAATGTACATCACAGATGTTAGAGGTTCATTTAAGTTCTCTGATCCCCTGAATGTGAAACATGTCATTCTTTCATTGTATCCAGCTTGATATGCAGAATTTAAGGACTCCACTTGTTAGTGAGTGTGAGCCAGAGAGTGTGTTACAAGGCCCCAGAAAACTTTTGGACAGCATTTTCTTTACATAGTCTCCACATATTCAGGCTGTAAGCACCTGGGAGGATCATTTTGGCTTTAATGATATTGTCTGACTACAAAACAACCCGAAAGGTACTTGAGAACGTTTTCTAGAGCCGGGGCCTAATTACGACACAGGACAAAAAAATCAAGCCGCCCTGCACTTAATTGGTTTCTTTTCTTTCATGCTCCTATACATGGCCATTCAATCATGAGATGGGAGCAAACAAAACCCCTGCTCTCTCCTTGACCCAAAACACTTCCTTAATTGCTACTGCACGGTCAGCTACAGCTATAAGTTGACCACAGAAGATGGGGAAGTCTCACCACAGCACTAAAAGATATATGTACAATGAAACATCAGAGGAAAGGAAATAGAAATTATTTCTATACTCCTTTGACAGCTAAATGCAAAACACTTTAATAAGTGGAAACTGGACCATCCCTGTTAGACAAGGGCAGGCAACAAGGCCAGATATAAAAAGAATGACACTTAAATAGTGGAAAGCAACAGATGATACATGTGGTTCGACACATTCATGGTGGATGACATTTAAGCCTTGATGGACTTGAGCTTTATTTTTTTAATTCAATGAAAGCGAAACAGAGATTTTTGCGTTTGACTCCAGTGGACTTGGTGATGTCCCTCCTCCAGACCTGAGCTCACCACAACATTATTTAAAGCCTACTGTCACAAATCTTGGAATAAAAATTGAATTTTAAATTAGAGCAAGCGATTAACCCTGTTGTTATCTCTACTTTTTATTAATTCTGTCTTGTAATGATTTTGAGCTAGTAATTATATCTTAAGGCAGGCTATAGAGCAGGCTGAAGCCATACTCTTCATTTTATAGATAAAAATATATGCATATATACACATATCCATATAAAATATTCATATACACATGTATACACATATATACATCGAGAGATGTGTCCATCCAGGCAGAGACAAAGGGACTAAAAATAAGAATTCATGATTGCAACCAATTTATGGACACCCAGATCACAATTCTGCCCTAATCATAATTGTATCTGCTGTATATAGATGTATTTGAGGTTAGCCCCTTGAGATGTGGCATCTTGTATTCAACAGGGTCCTCATGTCTATATGGTTGTAAAGGTATTTATTATGGCGGTCTAATCAGTAACAACCATGGATAGAATGGTTGTTCTAATATTAAAATTAACATCTATAATGATCATAAACTGGAGAGGAATAGTGCCAATTAATATAGCAGCATCTACTTGAACTGCAATTAAATTGGGTTTAACTGGTCTAAAAGTAAGAATTTATGTTATATGATGTCATGTCTGTTGATGGTTGATGTAGGACAAAGTACTTGGAATCAGGCAGGTCCATATCAGAAGGTCATCCATGATTGTTTGTCAAGGTCATACTAATATAATGTGTGCTAGTTGCAGGAACTGATATGTATTTAATTTTGTTGATCTCTCTGAAGTTAATATAAGGCAGTGTAATGATGATGGACTGGGGCTAAAAGAAAGGCCAGATATTTGACATTGTAGTAACTGAAGCTTTGCAGGTCCACAGCAGCAGGCAGTCCACAGCAACGTTCCCAAGCTGCCTACAAGACAAGAACCAGAGACGAGTACAGGAGCAAACAAAAAGAGGCAAAAAGATATGTATATAGAGGATGGAGAAAGAGTCTTAGAGATAGAGAGGGAGGAGCTTAGTGGGCCAATTTCCTCAGCATTGCTGCGAGCCTATTGCAGCTTAACTATGAGCTGGTCCAGGCCTGAGCCAGCCCTAACTAAAAGCTTTATCAAAAAGAAATGTTTAATGTCTGACTTTAAAGGTAGAGAGGGTGTCTGCTTCTCAAACCATGGTCCGTAAATGGATCCAAAGAAGATGAGACTGATAATTAAAGGCTCTACATCCCATAGTTCTTTTGGAGACTGATGGTACCCTGAGCAGGCCAGCATTTTAGGAGTGTAATATTCTAGAGGGGTTGTACGGCACTCCAAGCTCTTTAAGATAAATTGGTGCCTGCCCACTGAGCGCTTTAAAGGTGAAAAGAAGAATCTTGAATTCTATTCTAAATTTTATGGGAAGCCTAATCAGAGAAGCTATTACAAGGGTAATGTGATCTCTTCTCCTAGTCCTAGTCAGTGCACGTGCTGCAGCATTTTGAACCAGCTGAAGAATCCTAAGCGACTTGCTGGGACACCCTGATAAAAGATTAGGGCTAGCTTTTCAGCATCGCTCTGAGACAAGATATGCCCAATTTTTGCAATGTTTCAGAGATGAAAAAAGGCTGTACTTGAAATTTGTTTTATGTGGGAGTTGACGGCCAAATAGAACCCCAAGATTTCTAACAGTTGTGCTTGTTGCCAGGCTAATGCCATCTAGGGTAGTTGTATCATTAGAAAAGGTTTCTCTAAGGGGTCGTGGGCCCAGCACAATGACCTCTGTCTTGTCTGAGTTCAAAACTTTTTTTATTTGCTGGCTTTTAAATCAGTATGAGAGTTGTGTGGTCTCAATCTACATGTTTTCAACTTTTCTTTTTGTGTTTTTGTTGTGTTTAATATGTCTTTTGTTGTAGATTTACTATTTTTTATGTTTTTAAAATGTTTATTTGTTGTTGTTTGGTTTTATATCTTTTTATTCATTGTATTCCATTTTATTTCTGATTGTGATCACTGTTTAACACTTTGCTAATCCAATTCTTTTTAAATGTGCTTAAGTGGATAAGATTAAATCAAATAGATTCAACAAAACAGAACAAACATCTAAATGAAACTCCTCATCTTTGAATATAAGAAACACAAGACTTTCATAAACAAGTTCATTCAATTAATCAAAGTTTTATAGCTGCTCATCTGAGGGGGCCTGTTGTTGTTGATCCTGTCTGAAACTTATAGTAATCTAAACTTCATATGGTGGAAGAAAAAAAAGAGCATTACATTAGAAAAAGCGTGGCCTTTGTAAAAATATTTCTGTTAATTATAAACAGCCACAGTTTAATGATCTTGTTCAACTGCAGAATCTGAAATATCATCAAGGGGAAATTTGGTTGGTTCAGCTACTCTTATGCACAGTAGCAGTGGGACTATCAAAATATAAAGATGTTCATGTAAAATAGAAGTCTGAATAGAAAGAACAATCAGCAAATTACTAAACACAGATTCTGTTTTGAAATAGAAATTGTATCAATTATAGCATAATAAAATAGAATTTAATACTGCTGTTAATTTAGGGAAGGTGTGGCATAAACTTTGCATGGGATGTTAAACTAATGTTTCTTTTCTTTTCTATTTATCAATAACAAAAAAAACACCAAGTCAAAATAAGACATATGTACACTATCATAGCCTCATTTTACAACTAAATCTTCATGAAAAAATTAAATCTCTTCAGGCACAACCCCATTTTTCATATAAACCTGCAAGAGAACAAGACACACTAACAATAAGTAAGCACTTCAGAGAATGTAATTGTATATATTATATGCACTTATATATGTCTACATATTTTACACCCAATATATACATATAATATAATACAATATAATAAATTTGTTCTGGGTATTTTGCTTAAAGATTAATGAAGATTTTTGGAAGAAAGTAAAGAGAGAATCCTACATGTAGAATGCTGCCAGTTAAACGTAATGAATAAATGTGACAAACCAAAAATATTCATCTGCATTTTCTTTTGAGCTGAAAAACCAAACCAAACCAAACTGTGACCCAAAAAACTGAGGTGAAATCCAAACCATTAGCTCTGTGTTATGTTATAGCCCTATTGATAATCCATGTCTTCTCCCCAGCTCTGTACATTTGCATTTTACACTTACTTCATAAACATACTGTATGTACATGGGGGCTGGCAGAAGAAGATCAGGGTGAAGTTAGGATTAAAAAAAATGTGGCTGTTTGTGCACAAACATGAGGCTCACCTGAAAAGTTAAGGAATTTTTTATAAGTTTTTTGCATGTGCCTAAAGCTCTTTCAGTGTCAGTGTAAAATGAAGTCAGACGGAAGTGAAAGTGTTTGCTCTCACCAGAGGAGGGCCGAAGCCCCAACACCCCAATGCAAAAACACAAGTTTTACTATCTGTTTTAATCAAACAATACTGGCTATATTCCTTAAAATGAGTAGGCTTGTAGGTATGTTTCTTCACCAACAAAGTATCAAAGGACAAATAAAACGCCATTATCTTCATCTGTCCTCTAGTTTGTGCATGTGTGGTTTCTCTGCACTCTTAGGGGCCTGATCTAATAAGATCCAAAATAGCGAGTGCTAAATTGCAGTGCAAACTAAAAACTTGCTTAACTTACTATTAGTGGGCGTGTTGTGGGTGATCTTCTATGACTGCATGCGCAATTGATCACAGGTGCAAAAGTGGTGCAGACCGTCCTCTTTAAAGGAGGATTTTGCATGTGCTACCGGCTGTCACCATGGAGAGTTTTGGAGAGCAGAGTGACCGTAAGCGAAAAACAAAGTTTGAAGCCATGGAGTTAGAGGCAAATGAACACACTAGTGGTAATCTTTTTTTGTTGTCTATCATTTTGATGGACAAGGTCGTCACTTTTCCCTTATGCCATATTTTTATCTGTCAGTTCTAATTTTCCTTTTCTGATTCCAATTAAACATAACCTAAATGTCAGCATTCACATAGTTACACAGATTCATTATCAATAACCTCTCATGTGAAGAGCAGTCTCACAGTTAGGCACACACAAACTGAACAGGTACTCTTACCTTTTACGCACTGACTGCATCACACTCTCCACGCAGTTACAGCTCCTAAAATCACTGTCAGTGCGTGGAGAGTGTGATGCAGTCAGCTCTGAGTGACAAATGGAGTGATTCTCCTTCATAGCCAGCTATGGGGATCTTTTTTACATAGGTTAAATGACCTCCTCCATGGTGTAGAGCTCAAAACAAAGAGGGTTTACTTTACGCGTGTGTCTGCATCAGTATAACAGCACTCTTGATCGTCCCTCTTTTTCTAGTCCATCATAATGACAGACAGCCTCCAAATCTTTCCATCATTTATCAAAAAATATAGTCAATGACAGAAAATATTGGGTTAATGCGACCCCAGTTTCTCGCCACAATGACCGCAACCCTCTGTGCGTAATGCTGTGCTTTTTTTACACCTGCCTTTCAAACATGCTATATTTAGACGCAAAAACACTGTGGGCAATCAGTTGCAGGTTTGTTAAATCACATTGTGGGTGCTAAATGATTACATTTGCATCTCCTCCTCCCAGTATTTTGTGCGTTCTGATAATCTGCATGTATTCTGCATATTTATGAAGGTAAACACGCTAAATGGATTGCACGTGCTAATTTTCTCATTTGACAGATGCAATCCTCGGTGCACCCTGCTAGTAGATCAGCTTTGCACGTGCTATCAAGTTTGCACATGTTTTTATACACACAAACCTTTAGTAGATCAGACCCTTAGACTTCTGCTGCCAGGGTCCTGACCCCACACAATCACTCCTGTGGCATTTGCATGGCGATCATGCCATCACACTGCTCCACCATTAAAGGGATAGTTCAGTTTTTTTGAAGTGGGATTGTATGAGCTCCATATGGCCACTAAGTACATTAGATGCAGTAGAACGTTCTCTCCTCTCCCTCAGTAAGCCACAGTCTGTAAGAGTCTGTTACGCAGAACTAGCACAAACAGGGAAGTATTGTACCAAGCACAAAGGGTATTTTCTCCACCTACAAAAACTCCCATCAAAAAATAATACCACAGTTTAAGAGTACAATACCTATAAATGTTTTTAAGTGCATTAACTTTTCGGAAATATAAAGTTTATCTGGAACTAACCAACTCACTGCGCAGTGCTGCTGCTCTGCGCAGTGCTGCCGCAAGCCGCTGAATCACTCTGCCTCCCTCTCAGGTATTGTAAACATAACAGGCTAGCGACCTCAGACGCTGGTTGTAGACTGATTGATAGCAGATTGTTATTTGACAAATATTTCGGAGATGGGGTTTTTGTGTTGCTTCCCTGGATGCAGAAACAGATATGCATCATGGAGCACTCATAGCTTTCACCATATTTCTCTGCATAACATGAGCATGTGGCATCATCATATACAGCAAATGCCTACATCTCTTGTTACCTGTTACCTGACAGATTGTGTGTACATATCTATATAACAAACTGAGCATGGTAAGCAGCACATATGTTGCCAGTAGACGACCAAAGCTGTTGTTGTTGTTGTTCTTGGGATGCGCGCGCAACCTTTATCTGAAAGAGTGCTGTGCATGCGCTGCGCATCAGTGTTTCAGGGGAAACGCTGAATCTTGTCTACATGGACACAGATACAAAAAGGTTTTCAAAACTTTTCACTCTGGACCCTGGTTTCAAAAGTTTGCCGATTCAGGCACTCCGGGCAACATTCTCGTGTAAACGGGAGGCAAAAACGCAATGAAAACTCTCAATTTTCGGCTGTTTTCATTGTTGTGTAAACGGGGCCTCATTCAGCTCAGATGAATACCCTTCACAGAGAGACAAATGGACGAGCAGTTAGCAGTTGGTGTGTGTGTGTGTGTATGTGTAGGTATGTGTGTGTCTAAGGCCACCATGTGGGACCCTCCTTTCTCTCTCCTCCTCTCACGCGGTTGCCTCTAATCCCTGACCCCATCAATAAGATGCATTCAGAGTCCATCAAACAGACGAGCTGCTGCACAGGCAGACCCACACCACTGGGGGGAGAACCATGGGAAACACTCTTAATTGTCCTCCAGACACTTTTAAAGAATATTAAGCTGCATTAGTCGACCATGAGCCTTTCTTTGCAGGGCTTTCTTCTAGAGAGTGCTACAGCAGCCCACTCAGCCAACAGGCCATTAAACGTGATAGGTCTTTGTGACAAACAAAGTCCCCAAGAAAGTGAAGCTAGCAAACCTCAAGCTTTAAGTAATGAGAGGGCTAACAGGTTAGCTTGTCTTATGTCTGGTTTGCATCAAGCTCTCCTTGCTGCCGGACTCTCTCCAGAAGCCTCAGATGTATGAAGGGCCATTAAGGATCCCAATAGTGTAAGTGTATGTGTTAGCTATAATTCTGAATGACAGATTCAAACAGACACAACACAGGAGGATCCTCTGAGGAAGACTTTCCAGCCTCACTGATGTCATCATTTCACTTTTTGGCAGTGTAACAAGTCTCATTTGATGGAAACACTTCCAATAATGACACAGTATTCCAATTACAAAATACTATTCAATTTAGGACTTTGACACCAAAACTGTGTCCCATTTTTTTTTCTATCGTTTGAAGTTGTTTGCTATGAAAATAAAACCAAAGTAATGGCTGGAGGAAGTATTATGTTGAGTACCATCTATTTTATTACTCCCTTTATTTTCGTAAACTATATTTAAAAGCAAATCCAGGAGGTTTAGTTACATACGTATGTGAAGCTTAACCAATGGGGAAGGAAGGAGGCGAGAAATGGTCCAAGTTGAGAATGAGCTGAATGTTATTAGCCTGTACAACTGTTCTCTTACCAGAGCTTTGCAATGAACTTTACATGTCCTGAAAAAACAATGATGTTATACTCTTACAAGAGGCAGTCAGTACAAGTGATAACTGACAACAAATGAGTCAAGGAAGTTATTGTTGCAGAAAGAGGTAGAAGTAGCCTGAAGTGAGTCTTTGTTTAATATAATACTTAAAAAACAATTAACCTGTGTGTCTCTTTTCTGGTGGTGATGAACCAGTCTGCTTCAGGTGATCATCAGCACCTGCAGCACTCTGGCTGGATGACTAAAGATTTAGACAGATTTTCTGCTTGTATATAAAGACCTGAGTGTTTAGACCTGCCATAATACCTGATAAAGGTCTGTCAGACTGTTAAATGGTGTGATGTGAATAGAAATTATTTTCTTAGCATAACGCGAGACAGTGTGCAGGAGCTTTTTCTTTTTTTTCTGAGAGTTTGATCCTCATCTAATGCAACTGTCACATATTCAGGCGTGCAGAGACTCTTATCAACATTTGATAGAATACATTAAATTGAGAATTGTTGAGAACTTTTTGAGTTAAGTTGCTCACAAAATGCCAGACACCGACAAACCATAACCTCTTTGGCAGAGGGGATAATAACATTGTGTAATCCCCAAAGTCTAACATAGATTTTGAAGCTGAATAGACTTTGTTTTTTAGTTTGATAAAGCAGGAACAACAATTATCGATCTCCAACAGCTGTATTATGGTCTAAGAGTGATGAAGACAGCATGAGAACCATAAGTTATAAAAATAATGTTGGTTATGCTATATGTTTTTGGTGGAAAGATCATTTTCTGATTGTAATTCTAAAGTATCTGTCAGGTTTTGTGAGCAGAGTAAACCAGAAACAAAACAAAAAGATGACACAATTGCAGATAAACAAAATATTGTTTATTTTAATTAACTCAAAAACAGGGATAAACAGTCCAAAGCTAATCCAAAACAAAAAGTCAAAAAAGTACCAAACAAAATCTCTACACAGTAACAAATTAATTAAGGCAAACAAAGTACGACTTAAACCTGGCAACAAAAGCAGACTAAGTAAACTCAAAAAACTTACAGTCAGGCTGTGACAAAAAGAGGACAAGGAGAAGATGCAGCAGCAGCAGCAGCAGTAGCAGTAGCAGTAGTAGTAGTAGTAGTAGTAGTAGTCGTAGTAGTGGTAGTGGTAGTGGTAGTGGTAGTGGTAGTGGTAGTGGTAGTAGAAGTAGTATGAGCTCACAAAGACAAGGGGAAAAAGAGGGTTAAATACATGAGGTGATTGGGGCAAACGAGAAGCAGCTGGGGAAGATCAATCAGGGATCAGGTGTGACAGGACGTGACAGGAAGCAAAACCAACGGCAATACGGGGAGACTGGTGAACTTTCAAAATAAAACAGGAAACGCGAAGACAAGACATGAAACGCGAGCAAAATGGGTAACTTAACAAAGACCAAAGCAGTAACACAGGAGAAACAATAAAAAAGGTCAAAACAAGTAACACAAGGAAAAAAAGGCATACAGAATAAGACAAAACAGGCAAAATCATGACAGTATCTTTGTGGTTAATGTAGGAGGGAATAATCAACGTACATATAGACTTCGTATGCCGATAGGGTATCAAGAAGTGGAGGGACAATGCACTGCTAATAGAGGAAACATAGGTGGTTTTCACACCTACACCTCAGTAGCTTTATTCTGATTCAGTTGAAAAAAATTCTAACTCAATATCTTTTTGAGCTACATGTCGCTGTGTCTGTGTGTGGAGCAGAGGAGACATATTGTGCATGCAGAGTGATCAGTTCTCTGAATGCTGAGGCTGATATCAGACAGACTTTAATTGATCATTAGTCATGTAAAAGAGAAATCAGCTGCTTTAGGTCTCCATTAACCAAAACAGGTTACATGACATACTTTGGAACACAAGAAAACCAGCATCACTCGTCCTGCAGTGTGACTATTGCACATGAGCACATCACAATAACAGTGGGAAAAAAAAAGAAAAACTGCTCATCCATAATGTAAAGCAAATAAGCATGATTACAGAACCTAGAACCAGAAATAGATTGAAAACTATTGGAGAGTGAAAGACTTAGCTATTTTAATGAAGATAACCATTTTGATTTCTGATACTTTTGGATGAAACAGGTGCTATAAGTCAATAAAGAATATGTCAAGCTGAAAGTTTGATTTGTACAATTGGCGCTACTGCTCATTCTCATCTCTGAACAAATAACCAAGAACTTAACCACATTAACTCCTCACCAGATGTTTGACTGAGTGATCTTTAACAAACAAAAAAGCTCAGCTTCTTCCTTTGTTTTGCTCGTCCTGTGTCTAAACTGCTCGCTGTGACCTGGTGACATCATTACTCAGAGACATCAGCAAACGTGCTCGCCTTCTTGGCTCCTAAAAACAACATATGCTACAAAGAATGGGACCTCCATTAATCAAAAGCAGTTAGGCACTAAATAGGCAGATCCTGGATGAAGAGTCAGGAGTGGACCCCTACCTCTACCCCCACCTAACCAACCTCCACAGTTCATATCAGCCTACTGAAGGGGGATTCATCACCTTGTCATCCTTAAGTAACAAACAGGCTGAATCTGAGCGTAGGCTGATGGGATTGGGATGTTTGTGTGTGTCCCCAATGCACAGAGCACTAATGGTCAGGAATGGGCGGGGCTTCCTTGTTGGCGACACAAAGCCGTTGCTGTGCAATCAGCTCGGTGTAAAATTGCCGCTCTGTGGCCCTCACAAAGACGCACAAAGGCAGGGGGCTGGTGGCTGGGGTGGGAGTGCGGTGACACAGCTGTGAGCAGAGCCTACACATCCCTGCTCAATATGGGCCCTCCTCATATCTGTAGCGGCTTGGCCCCTGCTTCCGCCAGGTCCCCGGACAATAGGGGCCCTCAACAGACTCCCTTTGTTGCAAACTTTTTAAAAGTTCCCTTTTAACCTAATTCTTAAATATTTCATTAGGCTTTCTTCGCCCGGCTCCTTTTCTTTCATGAGCATTTTGAAGAGCATCCCAGGACCCTTGCTCTTTACCCCCTATATTTTAGCAATGCTCTGAGCACAACAAAAGATTCAGAAAAAAAACAAAAAACAAAAAACAAACAATTAAGTGGTTATTTATTTGAATTACATACATTTGAGTTCTGTTTTAATATTCTTAAACTCCAGAAATGTGTTCAGATTCAGAGTAAAAGTTAAATAAACATAATTCAGTACAACTTTTTAAATGTCTGTGAATCAGTTCATTTACTTTGCTTCATGCTTAATTCTGGTCTTTTCTGTTTTCCTCTATAATGAGACTGCAATTTAGGGCAGGCAAGATAACATTTGCTGTTCTTCCTACTCCTCCCTGGGCATGTGGCAAAAATATCAGTTTTATTTTTTTCCTCATTCATTTTTTATTTCATTTTTTAATATTCCCTTTAAAGAAATGTGCGTGTCATCATGACTGGAATAATAAAATAATGAAATTAATTGTTATGAGGCACTTAATTGTTTTAAGATGAATGCCTACATTTGGTGTGAAATATACTGCTCCTTGATAAAGCTTATCTCTTTCAACAGTGCTGCTGTTTAGCTTTTCTTTTTTAAGATTGCCTTAATTAGTGATGCATAATATTATTGGTATGATATCAGTATTGGCAGATACTTGCTTTAAAGCTTAACTTCAGTACAGATGTGAAAATTTATGTTGATATTTCCGGTCAGTATTTTAGCCTTATAAGTTTGCACCAAGACTGCCCGGAAGGTGCGCTGAAAGCTTGCCAGCTCCAACCTGGTCTATTCTCAGAGCAGGGGAAGCGCGCCCGGTGCAGTGGTAATTTGGCTGACAGGCGCACAGTGCGCACACGTCACCAAAACCTCACAGGCAGGTATCCAGAGTGTCAGGCAAATTTCAATGCAATAAATAATCACAGCAACCACTATTTAATGTAACCGTCTGAACCAGCATATACATTTGTATCTATATTAATTGTCTTGTCACATCTAATGTCAGATCAAAGACGTTTGTCCTAATGGAAACTCAGCGATGTCCTCCGCTGAGCTCATCGTGAGGCTGGTGTAGGGGCCGCCCCCGGTGGCCACTGAGTGCCTTCTTTGATCTGACAGCTTTCTTTTGGCCCTTCTCCTTACATCATTGAACCGTTTTTTACATTGCGCAGTGGTTCTTAGAATGTCTGGGCAAACTTGACAATATTAGTAACTTCCTCCCAGGCTGTTTTTGCATCATCAGCCCATGGAGGTCTGTTCGCATTACCTTATATTCTGGTATTCCAAGCTTGGACCTCCCGGACCAGCACATCAGTTTCCTCCTGGGAGAAGTTTGGCCACCTGGAGCTGCTGCTGCTGCTGTCTTCGTCCATGATGAGGTGAAATTGGCACTGCGCCTTGCCTGCAGCGCATTTAAAGGCAAGGGGAGGCGTTCATTTGATTGATGAAGATTACACTCGGCTGTGTTAAACCCACCTTGCCTTCTCTCCTCCCTCTTTGCCACTTGCGCTGGTGGGAGGGACGGAGGCTTGGGTGCACCGGACTGCGCCGTGCACGAAACTTGCAAAATGCCCTGGACACAACCCATTGGTGCAGCGCAGGGCAGGCGCCCTGGTCTACGAAAATAGAGCCCAGAGTCTTGCTAACAGTCCTCAGGCAACATATATTATGACTAAACCTGTGAGGCCCTGGTTGTGAAAACCAAGGATCAAAAAACCACAATACAGATGTTAGAAGTAACAATTTGCTGATGTCAATTTTTGCCAATAAAAAGAACTTCCTCTCTGAATTCAGCAGTCTGGTGTGCTTAATGCAGCATTAAATTCATGTGACACTGCAGATAAACATCAGCAACTGCAACTATTCGCCCCACTTAATGTATCAATGGCTGATGTCTGTATAGGGGTCAATATCAGCTGATATATTTGTTAAATCAATACATGTGTTCATCCCTAGACATCAAATGACATGGCATATACCTTTGTTGATCTTTTTAATATGGTTCAGGATCAAACGAAACATTTCTTTATGTAAACCCCAGTTAGTTTTATTACTTTTAAAAAAGCCCAAACAATGCTCTAATATACCCATAGTGTGTTTTTCATGTCTCCTCATTTGAATGGGGCACTTCTATGCACAAGACATGAAGCACACAGGATCAGGACTTCTCCCTCTCCTTCTCTTTACCATGCCAGCAGCTGCTTGAGAAGAAGTGTGGAAAATCATGTTATATGTATCCAAAGTGAATCTAAAGATAATTTTATTCACTACCAGCATTACTGTTATTTAGTCTTATTGTGAAATAAAGTTTGCAGCAGCAGTTAGATAAGTATGACCTGAAAAAACGCATTCCAGGTCTGTTTACATTGAACCTGATAATAAAAACTGAATAAAATCATTCATTGAAATTAAAATATATTCATGGCATATGGTCACTTGAACAATATTGAGAACCAATATTAAGTGCTTTTTCAGTCAAATACCGGCAAATAGGAGGTCTGTTGATAAATGCCGTGAGTTTAAGAGCTGCACTCCCATCCAAATATTAAACACTTGTTAATAACTCTTCCAGCCCTGCAGCATAACTTCTGTCATGATGGATACAAAGGGCTGAAAGGGGTTGTCTTTATGCTAAGCCTTAAACTGCCATGATCGGAGAGTGTGACAAAGAGAAGCTTTTGTTAAAAAAAGAAGGGGGGCTGATTTATCCAACACTTTAAGGGACCCTTATGAATAATTCAATGTTATCATTCAGCTTGATGCTCGATTATAATGTTTTTCTTCTTTCTTCACACGTGAGGGACCCCGGCAGATAGGGGGTATCATGAAGGGGCACATAAGGGGAAGTAATGCACGCACAAGGACAAAACAAGAAGGATCCAGTGCAGTCACTCTGCTGTCAACTTGATAAATATAATGTGTCACCAATTAAAAACTCATTGCCAGTCTTTAATTCAGCTGAGGCCTTGTTAACCGCTGCCTGGCAGGGATGCTGCCTGGGTTTTCAAGGCCTCTGAGACCAGCTCCACCATAATAGAGGCCCCTTCTTTCCCATCCTTTTTAAACCAAAGTCCTTCCCTTTGGCATGTAAATAAGATATTCATTTGGCAGCACTTCTCTGATAGAAAAAATGACCATCGATGTCTTTGATTATCATCGTTTTGATTTTTTTTCCTGGGAAAACAAAGAATTCTATAGTTTTAGATTTTATTCAAAAACCCTTTTTGGGCCTTTCTTTGGGAGCATTCTTATGGAAATCATGTTGACTCAACTTTGTGCAACTTGGCTATACAACTCATATGAACCCTAGCAGGAGTCCATTACAGAAATACTATTTAGCAAGCTGTTTCTGTGAGAAAGTCAAACGTTTAAGGAGCTTTTTGTGCCACTGAGGGACAAGGGTCTCCGAGGAGCAGCAGGAGTCTTTTGGAAACTTCAGTGAAGCTAAAAGGCCTCTCACGTCTGAGATAGTTTCCAGCTGAAGTCAAAAGTGTTGAAAATGCAGAAAAGCAGGTTTTCTTAAACAATGTCTAACTCCCTGTCAGCCATGACTGCTGTGCTATTTAACAACTTTCTTCTCTGACAATGGATAAGTGGATGCCACTAACCTTTTTAAGCACATCTGCCAAGACACAAATACAAGAAACTGTTCTTCTTAAAATCATCCATAAGACCTAAGAATGATACCCTTAAAATCTGTGTGTAAATAAGAATAGTCTTGGCATCATACTCACTGTGCATGTTTAGAGTGACATGTTCATATATTTAAACTTAGTTGTTTTATTAGATATGGCATCTAGAATGTATTTTATATATTACTCTCTGCTCCTAAAAACCCAAATGGAATATGAAACTTTACAAATAATCTTGAGCAGTGCAAGATAACAGCTGATGGTGTCAGTCTTTTTCAATAAAAGAATATTTTCTCACTCATTTATGTTTCTTTGTAAAAGGAAGGCTGTTTATTAAAAAAAAAATAAACCTTACTTTCAAAACAGTAAAATATCTGCAGCAAATACAACCAAAAAGCTGTAGTAATTTAACTGGAAACTTATAGAGGAAACCAAATTTGTCAATTGATGATGTGCTCGACTCAGTGGTCCAAATTGTGAATTGATAACTAGTCTGCTTAATAAAATTGATACAATCAATCAATCAATCAATCAATCTTTATTTGTATAGCGCCAATTCATAACAAGTGTTATCTCATACAACAATAAATAACATTTATTCTCATTTTTAAATTGATTTAATCTATTTTAATTGCAGTTTAACTAGATGCTGCTGTATCATTTAACATCAGTCATCTCTACCTTATAATCAGTATAGTTGTTAATGTTAATAATAGAACAATCTCTCTATCTTTGTTTCTTTTTGATTAATCCATTAAAACTACCTTTACAACCATATAAACATGAGGAACCTCTTGAAAATGAGATGTCACATCTCAAGGGGTAACCTCTAATAAATTTTTATTCAGCAGAGGCAAATATGATGAGGACAGATCTATGATTAGCCCAAGGATCTATCACGACCTTCAACTCTTACTTTAGTTCCCTTGTCTCTGCCCACCCCCTTTGGTGGTGGCTGTTCAACATGAGACCGGCTCCACTCAGTATTTCCAACTGCTAAACAGGTTTTTTCTTGTCATTGTTACTGTAAGCTTCCTACAGATGCTCTACACTGTAGGGTTGGCCCAGTGCTGTGCTCATGGTGGATTTATGTTATGTTTGGATGTATGTATATGTATATGTATATGTATGTGTATATGTATAAATTTTCTATGTGTATATATGCATTGATGTTATCTACAAAATAAAGAGTATGGCTTCAGTCTGCTCTTTTGTGAAATGTCTTGAGATAACACTTAAGAAGAAGAGGGAGGCTGTTTAGTCCGTGGGTCACTAAAGGGCTACGAAATGCCTGTAAAAAGAAAAATACATTATACAGGAAATTCATAAAACATCGAACTAAGGAAGCAGAAGAAAAGTATAAAAAATATAAAAACAAATTAGCCAATATTATGAGAGGACTGTA
>JBAMNC010000454.1:637500-685000 GCA_037902135.1 Cetoscarus ocellatus | reverse complement strand
CTTATGGGAATATGAACTATAAATGTAAAAACAGAAGAATCCTTTCTGACATAATTAACAAATGTTACTGTGCACCAGCAATTACATTGACTTGGTTTGTAACTGGAGTACAGCTGCAGGCTTCAAGGTGGACCAAGTAATGCTGCTGAGACAACATATGCGAGTCAAACTTTAAGACAGGGGTGTCCAAACTATAGCCTGGGGGCTCAATGTGTCCAGGCCTTATTTTCAATCAGCCCTTGGCAAACTCCATAAGTTAAAATAAGTATGGCCAGCTCTGGAACATGGAGCTTTTGCTTAACTGATGATAAAAAACAATTGGACTATGGCAGCAAAACACCAATCATGCTAATTTTCTGCACTATCTGCAACCATATAATGGTTTGAAAAGCTTAATGGGTGTACCATTTTTATTAATTTAAAGCACCATCTCTCTTTTAAATTTTGTCCCCTTTGTGAAGTTTTTTCTTGTTTTTTGTCTGAATGTGGAGATTAGCTGTCTGCCCTCACAGCTGCATCATTGAAATCCTGTCCAGGGTCCTATCATATGGTAGAAAGGTCTGACATGACCCCGCTGAAATCTAATTGGCCATCCAAAATCCTAAACTTAAATATTTAAAGGATAAGTACCCCAATATGGCCTTACTATCCATATATTTTGCTGTATGTGGCCTTGATGGAAAAAGTTCGGACCCCTCTGCTCTAAGATATTTGGCTTTTGCATTTGTATGATTGACAAAATCTCAGATGGCAGGGACAAAAGCAAGGTCATTCTACAGCATCAGGATTTACAATGACATTGACAGTTTAAGGGACAACATAGTAGTGAGGTTTACGCCAAGAGGAGTAGTGAGATTTATTTTGGCTTATGTGAAGAAAGAACATTGGAACAGTAACAAAGTAAAAACCACAACATATGACTTTCCTCCCTTAAAAAGTAATTTTAAAGGCAAGGATTACAAAAACTGAACCATGAGAAGCCTCGGTTTCCTTTTCTCTGTAATCATGCCACCAAGCCACAGTTCTTGCAGGAAATGTGTTGGCTTTACTGCACTGGTTAACACACCAACCCAAAGCTCAAAGGAAGCCAATAGGCCAGTCTTGCTACAGTTTGATGAAATAGAATAAAAATGGAAGACAGTGATGGATGACATTAAGGTATGAAGAAGAGTGACTTTGTTTAATGTGAGTGATCTTAATTTCCTTCACAATAATCATGTTAAAGTGCAGGAGTACTGGATAATAATGCCAGGGGGAAGCTTTGAAAAAATGTTGAAACAAAGGCCTACCAAGCTTCATTTTAACCTAGGATGCATTATTGTTATTGGCACTATATCAGAACCTGCAGATAATATCCTATTTTTGTCCATTGTGTAAACAGTTATGAATATCATCAGATGTTTGACTAAACAAACACATGTCCCCCAAATAAAGTATAGGATTATTGCCCATTTCAACCAAAATATTTAAATAGGCTATCACAAGGCCATGCAGCATATTGCTTTTCTGTGTTTTTACCCTAACCAGTCTTGATACAATGCTTTAGGTCTAGCATATATTTTTCTAATCATTCAGTCAATCAATCAGTTTATTTAGTCATACCTTTTTCTATCAATGGCCTAATGCTATCAAAGAAAAGGTACAATGTTATTTTCAATATAAGATATACAAGTATCTTTCATGCTTTCTTACTCGGTATTTAATTTGTGAATATGTTTATGCATCATTAAATAACATATTGTCCTGCCTTAACTCACATCAAACCATAACTCGTCTTGCTTCCCATTGTATCTTTGCCTCAAAATATTTTTAACTTGTAAATGTGAGACCTCCTCTCTTGACGCACTACAGTACCACAAGGGTGATGCAGCTATCTGTTCTGAGAGCAACAGAGTGCTCAGTTAATGAAACTTACATGCCACATCATGAGAATGATTTACATTTAGGGGCTGTATGATTGGAGCCATTACCCCCTAGCTGCTTCTACATAGTTTCACCATGCTTGGATACATTTTTGTTTTTTCTTATGAGAGCCTAGACCCCAGCTTTGACAATGTCAGACTGAGTGGTGGGGAAGTGGTGCTGCATTACTCTGACTCAGGCTGCCCTTTCATGAATAGCCACTGTAGATTGTTCCAGGAAATGGGGGCAGGAGCACCGGTAACCCAAATCCCCCCTCTTTTCTTCGTACCCCGGCTCCATGTTCCAGGTCAAAGGTGATATTTAGCTTTATTTAGCCACCTGTCCTGCTGTATCCCTTTCCAGTGCCCAATACGAGAGCCTGTGCTTTGACTGTGCACCTTGACTTGTTTGAGATGGATGTCGTTCAAATTTATCCATTGTTTTTACCTTAGATATATGGCATCTGGCAAGTGATATGATCATTACACATTCAGCACACATCAATTAGTGTCCTGGTTTTCAGAGGACATGCTGTGCTTTTCTGTCAGCATGTGACCTGTGGAGGGCGATATGCAATCCCTCCTGTCTCCTCATCTCCTGCATTATTGATAAGTGTGCTGAAATCCTCTGAACACATGAAGCTCTCAGTTGGCGACATCTTGATTCAGAAGCCTCTCAAGCACCTTCAAGTTGAGTCCAGAACCAAAATCAATTAATGTATTAATGAAATTCCAATTTGCATGAAACAAAGCTATTTACTGCTTTGTGACACACAAAATATTTGATGTCTCCTCTAAAGATACAGATATATAGTGCTCCATCTATTCTGTCTTTCTTTATTTTGCTCTGTTGCTTTGTTTGTACTGTTGCTAGGCCCTTGAGCACACCAGTTTCTTTTAGCCTCTCCAACCACTTTCCCCCTTGTTTATTTAGTACTCCCCTTTCTTCGTCCCCCCTCTGTTCTGATGATAGAGGTATGCATTTTGTCTGTGCAGTCTGAGCAAATTCCTGCATTGGCTCTGACACAAAGCAGCTTCAATCAGTAAAAGTGCAGTTTGTCTCAGATGGAGATTTCTGAAACTGTTGTCACAAGAGATGTCCCCAGTAAGTTCTTAGTCCCTTCTCGTTCTGTCACATGTCCAGTGCATTGTGTGCAAAGCTTTAACACAGGTCCTAGCGGTGCCAGCAAGCATGGTTGAGAGGGATGAAATGCCAGACATGACTGCAGATACTTGTTCATTAAGAAATGTCTGTGTAGCCGTTAGGGATGGCAGGGCAGTGCAGGAATATTGTGCCTTTTGTAAATAGGATAGATGACGGCAGTTAATTGGAAGTAGATGTATGTGTTATTTCTTAAACATATATGGGTAGTCTGTCTTGCTGTGTTATCAGTGCACACACAGTGCACTGATGGAATTTGGGAAAAAGATGCAAGTCTAAAAAATAATGTGTCACTGTTTTAAGTGACTTTCAGTTCTAGATATATCACTGCAAGTGCTATGATCGAGGAAGTGGATCTGAGAGGATGCCAAGAAAGAATACTCAGCATATTCAAGTGATCTGCACAGACATTTTTCTTTTTTTTCTATTCGATATACACATGTCTTTTCTTTTGTATGTCATAAAAAAAAGACATGATTAAGAGGTCATGTATATTACTCTTTTTCAGCAAGTTTTCTCTTGTTACAAATGGCCACATAGCATGTTCTTATAATTTTTTTAAACTTAAAATTCTTGAAAATTCTTCTGATATAGCATTTTAGGTATGCTTACACACCCCTCTGTTTCCCTGTTCAGAATAGGTTGTAAATCTTAATAAGCTGTGCCCAGCCATGCAGGCCTTCAGCTTTCCAGGGCTATGCTTTAATGTTTACTTTGGCTGCACAGAAATGCCTATACAAGTTACTTTGATTAAAGCCAGTTGCAGACTGAAGAACCAACTGGATCAGAGTGTGTCTTTCATCTGGGGTGGGGGTTGGAGGGTCATTATGTTAGGATGGTCATGGAAATGCCCTAGATACGCTTCTTTGTAGATGCAGTTAAAATTGGTATATTGCATACTTTAATTTTGACCATGACATCTTCAGGGATTCTGAAGATGTCTAATAAATAAATGTTATTAGCTTTATGACTTATTATTTTTCCTCTCTCCACAGCTATTCTTAACCCCAAAGCCCCAAAAGAACCAGCAAAGACCTTCAGTTTTGATTACTCTTACTGGTCACACACATCGGTAAGTTTAGAATCACTTTTTTGTCTATTGAAATTATACAAGTTATGTAGTTAATTTTTAATGAGTTTTCAAAATTCTATGCATTTAAAGTCATAAATCTGTCTCTCTCACAGCCGGACGACCCCAGCTTTGCGTCACAGAACCTTGTGTACAATGACATTGGCAAGGAAATGCTGGAGCATGCCTTTGAGGGATACAATGTCTGCATCTTTGCCTATGGCCAGACAGGAGCTGGTAAATCCTACACCATGATGGGCAAGCAGGAGGAGGGACAAGAAGGAATCATTCCTATGGTTTGTTCTACAGCGCATCCACCTGATGAACATATACAAAACCTATTTCTTCACTGTTAAAATCTACCATTTTACTCTAATAATATGAAATCAGAATTATACCCTGAATTACAGCATACCACTCTCAGTAACATGAAAACAGTGTCTGGCAATTCTTTTATCATTCCTAATTTTTTTCCCTGTTTTGCTCTTATCAACCATGTAGCCCTCTGTTTCAACAAAACAAAAGTTATGATGTTCCAGCTCTATGCTGAAGACACCAAAGTATAATATATATTCAGTTATACCTGAAATATTATTTATATACCCTCTCACTTCAGTTTTTTGGAGCCAAAAGTTTTTTTGTTTTTTTTTCACATTTAGCACAACATTTTTTTCATCTTTAAATTCATAGAATATTGTCCACCTCTAACCTTTAGGTGTTATATCCAGGGCTGCACAATATATCACAATTTTATAATTATCAGAATATTAGCATTTGCAAATAAACTGGATAAATCAAAGTTAATTTTAAGTAATTTTCCAATTAAAACAAGCACTGATTGCTCAACCAACTTGTCTACATTTTGCACTCACCTTTTACATACATTCAGATTAAACTCAAGCCCACTGTCAGATTCCAGCAGAGTAAGCACTGCAAATGTAGTAGGTAGTAGGTAAATGCTGGATTGAAGTTCTATTCATGAGAATCATATTGCAGAACATTGCAGCTAAAGGAAATACACTGTATTACATGATATTTTTCTCATACAGTGTAAGCCTTAAATAAAACAAACCAAAAAAAATCTAAAATAAGTACATTATGATTTACCAGATTCAGTGTTTATTTTTTCCATATTAGCCTACAGATACTGCGTATATGTAACTGAACTTTATGTAATTTTTTTCATAAAGCAATACACACTACTGACAGGTGAAGTAAATAACACTGGCTGTCTCTTGACCATGGAATCTCTTAGTGGGCAGTGTTAATTTTGACAGCACTTTTGAATTTAGCTTTAGTTTTAGTCTTTTGTCTAAAATGTCTTTTAGTTTTAATTATAATTTAGTCATTTAAATTCTTTTAATTTTAGTCTAGTTTTAGTTGGTGAAATTTAACAACATTTTAGTCAACAAAATCTACTGTAAATTTAGTAGACTAAAATATGAAGTGTAAAGGGTAAGGCTTTTTTATGTTTCCTTGAATTTCTGAAGTCATGTTTTACACTTGGATAAAATGAAACATCTAATAACCCTTTATTGAATGCCAGTAAAGTTTGAATGTATAAATAAACAGAAACAAATGTATACAATAAATACATTCACCTTCATTTAGGCTACCTGGCAGAGCATCTCAGTTACAATACCAGAATTGACAACAAACAGTAAACCTCCTCTACATGAAAGAAGCTAAAGCAGCTGTGATTGGATGTCCCTCTTAACTCATCCAACCTTTCCACACAACCAAAGTAGCTGTGATTGGATATATTCCCTACTTTCTGACGAAATTGGGTCTGATTGGATTAAGTCTCTGTCAAACGTTTTAGTCTAGTTTTTATTTGTTGATGAAAATGTCAGTTAATTTAGTTTTAGTTTTTGTCCATGTGCACTTGTTTGTTTTTTTAGTTATAGTCTAGTTTCCGTCAGGGGAAAAAAGGTTGTTCACGAAAACTATGATGAAAATAATAAGTCAACAAAATGAACACTGTTAGTGGGTTTAATATATTTGACAGCATTGAACATTTTGTCCTCAGAGTTGATGTGTCAGAAGCAGAAAAAATGGGCAAGCATAAGGATTTGAGCAAGTTTGACAAGGGCCAAAATGCGATGGCAAAGTGACTGGGTCATCTCCAAAATTGCAACTCTTGTTCTGTGTTTACGGTCTGAAGTGGTCAGTATTTTTTTTAAAGTGGTTCAAGGAAGGAACAGTGTTGAACCAGCAACAGGATCATAGGTGGCCAAGGCTCACTGATGCATGTAGGAATGGCCTGTTTGGTCCAATCCAATAGACGAGCTGCTGTTGCTCAGATTGCTGAAGAAGCAGGGGCTAGTTCTGAAAGAAATGTGTCAGAATGCACAGTTTATCTCAATTTGTTGTATAGAAGCAAAAGGAGAACCATTACAATATTTGGCTGATGGTCATAGTTTTGCACCTGATCAGAGCACATCTTAGAAAGCAATATATAGCAATGTTTTTATTTTTTTCTGGTTTTGTTCATCCATAGTTACAGTCCTGAATATTGTCCACTTTGTTTATACTTGTATTTCTAAATAACTAAAAATGCTAACAAATAGAGGTTAACTGAATTGGTTGGCTCACAGATCCTATAAGGCCTTATTTTTCTCATGTGCAGTTAATTTGCTCTAAACATCATCTTTCTCTGCCTTCCAGCTCTGTGAAGATCTATTTGAGAAAATCAATGAAGACGGCAACAAAGAGGAGCTTTCATACTCAGTGGAGGTGAGTCCTGGACGACAATGTTTTCAGCCCTAACCTCCGAGTCGTGTGTTGGCTTGACTCTAATGAATCAATACTATCCTTCTCTTGACTATGTCACACTTTAATCACACATTGTCTAACTTTCAAAGACATGTTGCATATGTAACCATTTTAATTGATGTTTTAATATCTCAGCACAGCAAAACTATTTAATGTGGATAAAAGCATATCAAGGATGAAAAGTACACCATAGCATACAGTATATACATTAAGATTTGCAATATGTTGTTTCCAAGAAGCTCCTAGAACTAAACTGATGGTTATAATTGTTTTTAGGTCAGTTACATGGAGATCTACTGTGAGCGGGTGCGAGATTTGCTCAACCCCAAGAACAAAGGGAACCTGCGGGTACGAGAACATCCACTACTTGGTCCCTATGTGGAGGATTTGTCCAAGCTAGCTGTTACCTCCTACACAGATATTGCTGACCTTATGGATGCAGGCAACAAGGCCAGGTGAGTAGAGTCCGAGTGTCATACTGAGGCCAGGCCGAAGAAGAGAAATAATTGTAAAGGGGGGGCTGGCTTAGGAACATTATAGGATTTTAACAAATGGAATATGCTGTACATCTCAGTATCTAAGTTTATTAGCGAAATGCTAACACCCAATGTAAATTGCCATAATGGACTAACAGATTTTGGAAAAGTTTGTGCTTTTAAAACCATTCTGAAGATTCAAAGGCAAAACCATCTATTCCCCCTTGGCAGTCCTAAGCCAAATATATTAGCAAACTGGTCATTTATGTAAAATAGTTCATTTAAGGTAAATGAAGCAGAGTTGATTTCTTAGCTGTACATGTGTATGTCTGAGTACACAAGGGGCTGAGATCATGGCCTCAGCACCATAGTTTGACAGCACTGGGGTGTTTGCAGTGTCTTAAAAACAATGAAAGATGATGAATCAGTCCATCAAAAATTAGGGCTTCAAAAAGCATCATTAAGTCTTAAAGGTAGGGTCTGCAGGATTTTCGTTACTGTTTGTAAACACAACATTCAAACAAAGCCCCTCCCCCTGAACTCCTCACGACCTGATGCGGCTGCCCACCCTCTCCAGCAGCAGATGGAGGACACGCCTCCCCAGCCTGATAGCCCTGCAGCCGGCTCCGAGCAGGAAAATTACCTACTTGTCCAACAGCATGACGGCTAACTCTGCATCGCTTTTCTTCCCAAGATGGTCCTTCAGAGCTCTGAAGTGGGTGAAAGCCAACCCTAAGTTCACTGTGGTTTTAGACTGAGCTTTGTCCGCTTGGCGTTTTGCTTCTGCCTGATTGTATCTTCTTTTCTTCGCTGTAGCGTCTGCCATCTTTGCCGGTCTGTGTAGCATTCTGTTAGTGCACTCAAAGTCACTTGCGCACTGGGCACACTGTGATTGGCTGGGGTATCCCAGCCTACTGTCCGCCCAAAAACATCCCGAGACAACCAAAACATCAAAATACAGGCTGAGGAGGGGGGGACGAGGTAAACAAAGACACCATCACACATCAATAGAGACCCATAGGAGACAATTGAGCAGGATTTTTCCTGAAAAAGTTTATATTTTATTTTTAAGGAAAATCCTGCAGACCCTACCTTTAAATGCCAACATCTAAAGGATTAGCTTTTGTACCGTGTTTCTGATTCATATATTGTTCAACAAAAGTGGTTTTAGGTTCTCTGGAAAGGTTCTTTGATTTATAATTTTTCTTTAAGTTTTAATCTCTGGAATTCTTGTGTTTTAGATTTTACTCTTTCAGTTATTTTGTTTATTGGTTGGAAACTAGATTCTTAATTTTTGTTTCAACTGAAACCCTGTGTAATGTCCTGCGAAGAGTTGTGACACCTGCATTTGGTCAATAACACCATGACTATGGTATGGGTATTTTTAACATAGGCTTAAACCATAACTTAATTTTTACACCTGCCTCCTAGTAGGTGTAACGTCCTTAATAAAATACTGTTGCCATAGATAAATTTGGAATTACCTGAAGGAGGAGTACGAGCAGAGGATCTTACAGGCTGTCAGCAGTGGATTCTCTGTGATGGATAACATTCTTTAGAAATATATGATCCCTTTCTTGCTTGCACTTTAGTTTTGTTATTGGTTACTCCATGGTTTGTGTTAACTGGAACATAATCTGATATGCTGATGCCACAAATGTGCCAAGATTAAGCAGAATGAAACTTATTTTTAGGGAGAAATATAAGTTGCTAGTTCTGTGGCTGCTTATACCAGCATCCTAGAGGAATATAAATATTTTGTTGTGGGGATTAAGCATTTGCTATAAGTCTTTATTGCCAAACTCTTTAACTGAATCAGTAATTTTACTAGCATGTTTGGTTGGATTTGTTTTTTTATTTCCAGACAATTTATCAATGTAAGAATCTAGAATGCAGTTAAGCCCATCACCCACAATGAACTGACCACAGCCTAGCTCTGTGTACTCTGAATCAACCATTGTGAAAAGATTAGCAAGAAAACCTGGTAGAAAATATATCTTTAATTTCTAAATAAATGAATATCAGTATAAAATATTTTAAGATCACTGGCCGCCCTAAAAGTATGTACCATAGCTTTTTGATTGTGATAATCCAGATCCCTTGAGGAATGAGAGAGTACCCTGCAAGACTGTAAGATATGGAATCAGGAAATGTCCCTCTAGCAGATTTTTTTTTTAGTTTTGTAATCAGTATTACTTTAAAACCATCAACTTCAGAACAACAAAATGGTTCAGTCTTGATGAGCTGTAAGAGTTCCAGCTTGAACCCAAATATTTGAAATTTTTCATGCACAGATGTCTTTCTAGATTTGAGTCGATGTGAATTTCCTTCTGAAATGAAGCCATGTGATGCATATGAGTGAGTTTCTTCTGTTAAAGTGTGTGAGTGTCACGAGAGCTCCTGTGGGGAGGAGTGAACCCTGCCTTAATCTTCCTGTGCTGACTCAGAAGGCTTATTTCTAGAACATGGCGTGAACAGCGGTATCTCCCTGGCTATCCCTCTGAGTGTGCCTTGTGTGTTTGTGTTTGGTGTCCTCACAGTTTTATCCACCTACACCGCAGAAAGTAATCCTTTAGACTCAATTTACGCTAATAGGCATAAAACCCACTGATGATAGCTGCAATAATAGCCAAGAACATGAATGTAGAATTAATAGAGGGGAATAATTCAAAAGGATAAAAGATATTACGTGCTCAGGAAATTGTGCAACATGTATATCTTTTTCAGTTATTCCTAACCATGCCTGTATGTGCTGACCCTCAGAACTGTGGCTGCCACCAACATGAACGAGACCAGCAGCAGGTCACATGCTGTTTTCACCATCGTCTTCACACAGAAAAAACATGACTGTGAAACAGACCTCTCCACAGAAAAGGTCAGAGAAGACACTTAATTTTGTGTCCAATGCTTTCCTTCACTCTTTTTAATTTTTTTTTTAAATAAATGTTTCTTTTTTTCAGCTTAGTTGCCCCTTGTAGTCCTCTCAGTGAGTGTTGTTGGGGGAAGGAAAATAAAGGAGAGCATTTTAGGTTTGACTTGAGCGTTTCCTCTGACTGCTGAGGAACAAAGACCTCTGTGTTATTGAGAACACAATGCCCATTATGTTCAGCCACTCTATCAGTTTTACTGCCAAGCTGCATCTCATTAGACAAGAATGTTTATTTTTTTGTCATAGCATCTTGATAGATTTTTTAAATATTGTTCTGTTTGTGTTTGACAGCCAGTGTTGTTGGAGTACCGTTCCTGTTTTCTTTCACAATGTTGGTGTTGAATGACTGTATTGTTAATTGTAAATTATACATGACCTTGAATGCCTTAACCTTCTCCTCAGGTCAGTAAAATTAGCCTGGTAGACTTGGCTGGGAGTGAAAGAGCAGATTCCACTGGAGCTAAAGGCACCAGATTAAAGGTAAAACTCCTGTCATCACAGAAAACATACAATCAGAATTAAAAGTTCGTCCTAAATGGCTCTTTAATAATATTGCCTTTATCTCTGTTTGCAGGAGGGAGCAAACATCAACAAATCTCTCACCACATTAGGGAAGGTTATCTCTGCCTTGGCTGAAGTGGTGAGTGTTTTTGTTCCCTTTAATCTTTTTTGTCTTTCTTCCATCAAACTTTTTCTTAGTCTTTCTCCACAAGGATTTGAAGTTTGTAGCCTGGCATGCTGTAATTTCTGCCCCTCTGTTTTCTCTTCTTGTCCCTGTAATGCTTGCTTACGCAGGATAACTGCACCAGCAAGGTAAACCATTTGACAGCTCAACCACTGACCTTTTGATTGAAGCCATGAGGCAGATTTGACGGCCTTAAGCCATGTGCAGAGCTGTCATTGCCTCAGCGATATGTCACTACAACTGATAACACAGAAGTGCCATGCTTTTATGGATCTTGCACATTAGAATACATAATTCTTTGAGCTCATCAACCACTAGTCAAATAAGGCCTCCTACTCATTTTACCTCTTGACCTTATCCATTACTTTAAGTGTTTGTCATGGTACATCATGTTATTATTTGGTCCTAACTGCCAGTCTCTCACTTTTTACTTTTGGTTCAGAAAGCGTATTCTGATTTTTTTCTGAAAGTCAAAACCATGTTTATTGCAGAGCAAGAAGAAGAAGAAGAGTGATTTCATCCCATACAGAGACTCTGTCCTCACGTGGCTGCTAAGAGAGAACCTTGGTATGAACATTAATACAACAGTATAACCTACCTTCACTGGTAAAATGTGGTGGGACCTCTGTCTGTAAACTGTTAGAATAGGGATGAGGATTGTTTTATGTTAGAAATAGCTGATCAGTTAAACAGTGCAGTCTTTATTGATACCACTATTCATACATTAAATTGTTTGGTAGAAAGACATGATTACAGTCTATTTTAATGTAGTTGGTATACATGTTAAGAACTTGTGTTGAAAAGTTAAGTGTTTTAATTTGATGTGGAAAGATATACAAACTTTCCCAACCACTTGTATTGATTCAAATTTGTCAGCAGAAACTGTTTTTCCATCTTTTGATGCAACACTTATACTCATCATGTTTGAAGTTTGCACCTTTACCATGTAGTCATTTTCAAGTTAGACCTTGAACACGTCTGCCCCTTCAGTTAGCTGATGGACTTGTGTACTGTAAATGTCCATATTAATTCAAACTTTAGATTAGTATTTTCAACCAACTAGACATAGAGTTTATAAATGCTTTCCAAAGCAGATTTTAGCAGATAAGGAGGATAACTGTCCCGTAGCAGCCAGTATTCCAAGTGTAAAGCTACCTGCTGCAACAGCTGAGTTATTAGAGTTTCATTTTTTTCAGGTTGATAGTTTAAAGCCGAAGCATTTGGGTTTAAATTGATGCACAGTGCTGATGTGTACTGAGCTCATTTTCCCCCTTGGCAAGAACTTAGATATGTTTGTGCACCAGTGGTATGAAAAACTCAAAGCAGAATGATGAAGCTCAACTTTTATTTATAATTGGGGCTTTAAAACACTGTAGAACCAGGTCTTAACAGACCCAGATTTCCCTCTACATCCTCAGTCAGTTGGTAAAGTAAGATGACAGAAGATAAGATGGGTTATCCATTAGGGGTGTAAATCACCAGTTTCATGAAGATACGACACGATATCGATTCTTTGGACAACGAAACGATATTTGCTGATATCACAAAGTCTGCTATGATTGATTTTGATTCGATCCAATTCAGGGGCCTTTGATCGATTTAAGATATTATGTACTCATTGAACACAATCAGCTACATTTCACCTTAAGCAAGAAAGAAATACAAAGCAATATCTAAGTTTTGACAGTTTTATTACTGAAATGTGAAACGATGTGCTGACCTTTGGCTATGATAGGTTATAGAGGATTATAACCATCTGTATGATCTAATCATGTTTAAAATTAAAATTGGGTTAATTAGTAGTCAGGTGTTTTTAGACTTTGCTTCACTGTTTAATGGTAGGTGTGGAGGAAGAATAAGAACACGCTCTCACTGTTTTCCTTTAATACAATAAGTAATATCATCAATTAGTGTGCTACAAAATCAAATGATGAGGTAACTTACTGCACTCGTGTGATTCGTGTGCAGTATGCATCCTCTGCTGCCAGATCGACCGTATCTTACCCGGATACAGCAGTGCTATTTTCTGATTGGCTGACATGTCAAGCTCCTGTTTAGCTCTGTGATGCTAAGAGCGTGTTGCCACACGTTAGCATATAGCGGTGTTACTCAGTGGGCGCTACACAGTACATTTTAAAGCAGGAGAAATACCGGGTGTGGTGTGTGAGAGAGTGAAAAGGTGCACGTCTCATACGCTGAATGCGTGAGACTTGAGAGCCCTGTAAAGTTGAAACTTCAGAACGAGGCGCTACTGGGCGGAAGCGGTGAAACGGATATCCGGTCAGAATTTCAAAATAAAGGCGCTGAAGATGTTGATGTTGATGTTGATTGATGTTTTGAGTTTCCATCGATTTGATTGGATCATTGCTTAACCAATCAATGTATCAATCCAGATCAATGGATCATTACACCCTTATTATCCATATTGATCCAGAGGAGCAAATAAAACAAGGTAATATATTATAAAACTGATGTATAAAAGAGTCAGATGCTACACATGGCATTTAAAGGTACTCTATCTGGTGTAAGGCAAGTCTTAGTTACTTTGACAATTTAAAGCAACATGAGGTAATTTGTAGTTATAGGATTTGTGAACAGCAGATGAACAGTTCAATATTTAGCATTGTCCAAAGGGGAAGAACTGTAGTTATTAAGACAGTCACATTGCTTTTATCAACACTGGCAGAGAGCTGAATTTTTTCAAACTGAAGGATGCTCTCAAATTTATAACTACAATTTGATTTTTCACTTACCAAAAAATCACATTAATAGCTTTTATCAGAATTAATTAACCATAAAATGTATATATTTTTAAATTAAATATTAATAATGGTGCTTTTATAGTCAACTCAAAAGGAATTCAAGCTGATAATATCTACTTTGCAGTAATCACAATGGAGTGATAAAAGTATTCACTGCTTATTTATTTGTATATATTTTTACGAGATTTCCTTTTTTTTAATACAAATGCATGAAGTGATACATACATAAAGAAGTTACAGAAATTTTTTTTGTATCTTGTGTTTCTGGCAAAGAAAACATATACCAACAATAATCAAAAATTGTTATGAGCCTCTATCATTTTTTATTTATTTATTTTTTTTATACTGATTTTAGCATTTTGTAAATATTTAAAATAGATGTGCAAGCTACAGCCAAGGAAGAGAGTGTTTCATGTGGCCCATGGACAGTCATTATCCCACCTCTATGATATAGTATGGGTTTATACAGTTTGACATGAAGTATGAGGAATGACATAGCATAAGGTGCATCTATCCTATTCCTGGAAATCAAAAAGTACTAAAACATCTGTGTCCTGTAATGAGGAATGGTTGTTAAAAAAAGAGACTGATGCTACGGCGCATTACTCTCTGCCAATTTTAGAAAAACGCTGTCAGCAGACTGTATTTCATTTTAACTAGGCAAGCACACCAGCATCTTTTGGCTTAAGACATGTCTGGAAGACAGTGTATTTTCAATCTTAGCTGACGCAGACTGTTTGTAGCAAGTAAGTCTGATGAGACCAAAGTCTTGCATTAGTGGGATTAGTATTCTGTACTTGTTTCTGGTGTACTAATGTTGATATTTACTTTTTTCAATTCTTTGCACAATTCACTGAAAACACATGTATTATACACCTGTACATGTCATTTAATGCTTGATTATGGGTGTTAAAAGTTTGGCCATCCTGTTGGTCCCCATTCTCACACAAGCATTTTTGTCCCTTTATCAGGTGGAAACTCAAGAACAGCGATGGTAGCTGCCCTCAGTCCTGCAGATATCAACTATGATGAAACTCTGAGCACTCTTCGGTAAGATCTCTATCCAGATCAAAATAATATCAGGCTGTTTTTCTTATTTGATAATCAGCGATAGATTAATTGTGTCACTGCTCTGTTTTAAGCTATGCCGACAGAGCCAAGAACATTAAATGCAATGCTGTCATCAATGAGGATCCCAACAATAAGCTGGTGCGTGACCTGAAGGATGAAGTAGCTCGACTGAAGGAGCTGCTTCGTGCACAGGGCCTGGGAGATATCCTGGACAGTGAGTTTAGTGCTTTCTCTGCGGACAATATCTGTAGCCAAACAGCAAAGGTTACTGTCTTTCTCAGGCTCTGCCAAAGCTGGCAGCATCTTCTTTTTACTTCACTGTCTCATGGCTCTAAGTCATCCAACTTGTTTTCACCTATGTGTTGTTCTGCTGTGTAGAAGAAAACTAAAAAAACTTAAAAAAAAATCCTTTGAAGAAAACATTTTTGGTCAATGATGATTTCTTACAAAGTAGCATGTTAAGTTCAGATAAGCCAGTGTGGCTTATCTGAACCACAATACCCAAAATAGTTGAAAATTCCTTGTCACATACAGTACTTCAATATTGTTTATTAATGTGATATCACTTTCTTATGTCTCATGTTGACTGAAACATCAATGGTAGTTTGAAGCTATATAAACTGTCACAATTAATTGTATTTACACAAGTGTAATGGATTATTGCTTTGTCAATTAGAGACA
The DNA here is from genome assembly GCA_037902135.1 of Cetoscarus ocellatus. NCBI lineage: Eukaryota > Metazoa > Chordata > Actinopteri > Labriformes > Labridae > Cetoscarus > Cetoscarus ocellatus. The sequence continues at coordinate 669,489 of JBAMNC010000454.1, read as the reverse complement.
TATACCTATTAATAACCTCTGATATCTTAACTGATTATTAGCTGCTTACATTCCAATGCCAGCTTAATCGTGCTTAGTGACATGGCACTTAACAAACCACTTTATCTCCTCATCCATATAATCCTCTTCATCCAAGAAATGACTATAACCTTTCCCTCACTTTCTACTGACTCTGACCCTTCTCATCTTTTCCTGCTTCCCCTCAGTTGATCCTGTTGTGGATGATTACCCAGGAAGTGGAATCAAATGTGTGTATTTGTGTGCTGGGCCTGAATTGTCTTATCATGTTTTTGCCCTGTTAAATGATAGCTAACATTGCTTTCGCTCTCCCCTCCTGTATATTAAATCTGCTTCTAGCTTTGCATGTAAATGCTGATAAAGAAAAAGCTCAAGCTTTAGAAGTAAGAAAAGCAAGGCTTTCAGTAGGTGTCCTTAGCTTGCAAGGGTTAGCATGCCACTAGGTTAGCATGCTTTGCGCTTTTGTTGCTGTTTCTTTTTCCAGAATAACGAGGGTAAGGCGGCTATTTGCAGAGTCTAATGTATCACAAGTTACTTTTGGAATATCCCTTTTAGGAACTTTTAGAATTGCTTGTCTGAGAGCTCCAACCCCCTGTGCACCCTGCAACGTTCCCTTACCCCCCCAGACTTTGACTCACTCGCACGAGCTTCTCTTCTTGACAGTTTTCTTCTGCTTTTTATTTAAATTTTTCTAACTAACCCTCAGCTGCAGCTGACAGCACACACAGCTATAGAATGCCTCTACTCAATTCTCAGACTGAGACTCAGAGCTACAGACGGAAAGGTGCATGATTCTTAAATGTTTCAAAAGCCAACCCACTGGTGTTTATGTAGATATTAGGGATGCAGGATATTGGATTTTTACACTTTTATTTTTTTCTAAATTAACTGATGCATATACCAGTACTGATTTAAACAAACCTTTCCTTTCCTATCCTCAAGTCTCTATTTCCCTTTTACTGTAATTTGATGATCTATTTTGAGGTATTTCCATTACATGTTATTGTCTCCTTACTGTGAAAAAAGTCACCTACAGAGAGCCAGCTCCTCTATTTCTTCCGTGGCTATTGCGTAGCAGTTTGACACAGTCACTCTATGACAGCCCTGGCTACACCCAGGAGGCAGTAGAATAGTATAAAATATACTGACATGAAAATGAGGCTCCTAAAACCAAGTAGGGTTGAGCCATACCATAATGGAAAAGCAACATTTATATTGGAAATAGACAAAACCGTTAAATCTCGCAGTAAGTAATGGGTGTGCTATTTTTGTCTGATGGTCATTTCCTTTCATTACAATTAAATTATTTTATTACAAGGATTTAATGATTTTTTTTCTGTTAATTTTATCTGAATTTATATCTTAAGGTTAGGTATGTAAATAAGCCCTCATTGGGTTTCTACCTCGCCTGAACATGTGACTTAATCTTATTCACTGTTTTTTAAGACTTTTCTCTTAAATGTGTGCAAGTAAATAAAACTAAAGTAAAACTGAGCTAATCAAATCATATGCAAAATAAATTTTTGACAGTAAAGCCAAATGTCATATGCCTTTTGAGAGCTACAAACACCTCTGTAACAACCTGCTGACTGACAGTTAGTGATGGAGCTTACGCTTTCAAATTGAGCTCAGATCTCCTGATCAAACAACAGGTTTGCAGGTTGGTACCCCTAAGAAAATTCTTACAAAAGTTTTCAAAATGCACACAAAAAAATTCCATATTCCACCCAGGTGCAGAAAATAGCATAGCAGTTGTTCAAACCTAAAGCATCAGGCTTGGGGGCTCACTTGAAAGTATAAGGAATGAGGATTAAAGAGAAAGGGGAAAAAATTTTGGCTGAGTTGGTTTGTTTGTTTCGGCTTACAAAAGTATTATTGTAAATTTGCAAAAATTGTTTTCATTTTCAAGTTTATAGTCTCGTAATTATTATCTTCAATCTGTAGTGGTTATGCACATGACATCACGGTCAGCCAACATGAGTGGAACGTCACTCACTGAGTAGCAACAAACACAGACTGACAACAGTAATCAATGCTGAATAAGCAGTCAAACACTTTGGTTCAACTGAAAAGTTTTTATGTTTTTTTGTAAGTATTTAATGGTGTTCACCATGGAAAGTGTAGATCATTAGCTGGTGTTATTGAAACATTTGGAGTTGTTATGTCAGGTTAATAATGAAGAGAAGGCCGTGATGTTACACCAACTGGCATCAAATCGCCAAGCATACAGGCACCCAGGTAATGATGGATAAGAGCCCTACTTCTCGTCTGTTGGCTCCTTTTTTCCCTTGCTATTTTCTTCTTAAAATCAAACAGAAACATTTTAAACAATGTGGCACTGAGGACAACAGATCATATTTTCATACTGGCAGCCTTTATAAAACCCAGAGAATCCGATTACAATGGCTGGTTTGGCATTAAACAGTTTTAAAACCGTTACGTTTGCAGGTTTTATACAAACCGATGAAACACTTAAACTGGTATGACTTCCATTTGGCCAGTTATTGATCCAATTTTTCATGAAATAGAAGTATCTGACCTGTTGGTTTGTCACATTAACAATAAACAAGAGGAAACAACAGTTAAACTGATGCAAAAACTGTAGGCTCAGAAGAAGCCTTGGTACATCGATCTCGCTTTGGATCCAGGTGATACAGGGTTATAGTTGTCTCTACAGGGCTTTTATAACTGAGACAAATAAAAGCTACATCTTAAACAAAACTTTATGGTTCCAAAAGTTTTATTTAGACATCTTCAAGCATAAATCAGACTAGAATCTACAGTTTCCTAAAACATTATCGAAAATAATTAGGCCTATTGAAAATTACTTAAAACATGTCACTTTTAAGGTGAATTAAAGAGATTCATTGTTTTTTTTACCTCCAATATCCATCACTTAACGCTGCTCTCTGCCACTCAGTGTGGAACTGCCAGTCCCTTGCCCAAAATGTGACGCCAATGCAATGCCTCTATAGTCTTTCAATACTGGTATGTCATTAATATCATGCATCCCTAAAAGATGAAACCAGATGTGATTTAACATTTTGTATCTGACATTTAGTTTTTCCCTGTGCCCCTCTATAGCACTGATATTTAGTTGTCCTTGCTCATAGTGCAGAGTAAACATGTAGAGTTTCTTGCTGGTTCTGGCACAATTCTAATGTGCTGATACTCCCTATATTTAGCTACCATCCAATTAATCTGGTCTTGACCATAATAAGCTGACAGTTTTTAATATTTTGAAGACACCTCAGTCCCTGTTACTCCAGAGGTCACTGAAGCCATTGTATTGACAGAAGCTGCTCCACCTTTTGTGTGGCTGCCTTGGCTCAGCTAAAATGGATAAATGTGTGCACGCTTGCACGTGTGTGTGTGTGTGTGGGGTGTGTGTGTGTGTGTGCTGAATTTGAACACTTAACTGCTGGCTGAACTCTGGCAGCATGTGTCAGCGACCCTCATCTGTCCTCCCTCTGGGCCTTCTTGCATTTTCCATCTCCCTTCCATCCTGTACTATACACTGATAGCAGTTTTCACACAGTGTGCTGTTTTTCATGTTAAGAGTTTGAGGATAAAGTTATATCACTATTTTCCTGAGAGTATGTCCGCTACTTGATTCCTCAGAGTAAATTGCTCTGCAGGGTAATTCTGACCAGCATTTAAACATCCCTGTAAAAACTTTCTAACAGAAGTTTAGTTAAGAAAGAAAACTACAGCACACCATCTGTAGTGAAAACTGCTGCACTCTGTAGCTGACCATAATTCTGGTTGTTTGTCTTAACCCTCTGATGTACTACGTGTGTCTTACATTGGTCTTCCCTCCCTTTTGTCCTTTCTCTCGCCCCATTTCTTTCCCTTCTTCTTTCCTCCTCTTTGTATTGGTTCCTACATTGTATCTGGTCTATTCCCTGGGCCTATCCCACCTCTCTCTCTCTGTGCCATACTCTTTTTGCTTTCTATCTCTTTCTCTCCTGCTGTTGGCTCAGACCTCAAAGACTTTCAGAACAATAAGAATAGATACTTGATAGCATCTGAGAACCAACGCCCTGGCCATTTCTCCACAGCACCTATTGGTTCCCTGACAGCCTCCCCATCCTCTGGCTCACTGTGCAACCAGGGTGGTCTTCAGTCAGTCACCAGCATCCAGGAGCGCATTATGTCTACCCCTGGAGGAGAGGAGGCCATCGAAAGACTCAAGGTAATGTTGGCCTTTTTAAACTGCACCTGTGCCCTCAGGTAATGGCACAGTAAAGTTTGGGACATAGTCTAAGTAATGTCACTTATTTGGTCTCTGAAGCTGTCTTTTGAGGCCAACCCCAGGTGTTGGCTATGTTGAAAACACTGTCATGACCTTCCGAGTAACCAAAGAAACACAGTGGGAGTTGAGGCAAGCCTTAAGCCTCCTGAAAAACAGCTACAATCACACACAGTCATATCAGGCCTTCATCTAACTATGCCTCAGGTTTCTCGTAGATTATTAAAAAGCCTTGAAAGTTTGAAATATGTTTTTTTTTTTTTCATTTAAGGCCATAAAAGTCTTAAAGGGATAATTCAGTATTTTTGAAGTGGGGTTGTATGAGCTCCATATGGCCACTAAGTACATTAGATGCAGTAGAACGTTCTCTCCTCTCCCTCAGTAAGCCACAGTCTGTAAGAGTCTGTTACGCAGATATAGCCACCAACAGGGAAGTATCGTACCAAGAACAAAGGGTATTTTCTCCACCTACAAGAACTCCCATCAAAAAATAATACCACAGTTTACGAGTACGCTGCATATGCTTGTTTTTGAGTGCATTAACTTTTCAGAAAAACAAAGTCTATCTGGACCTAACCGACTCACATCACGTATTCCTCTGCGCAGTGCTGCCACTAGCCGTGAAATGGTAATACACAACGGTAATTGTTGTGTGTGTGTGTGTGTGTGTGTGTGTGTGAGAAGGAAACACACACGAAGCCTGTAATGTTATGGTAAACAGCCTCCTCCACTGTGCTTGTTTGTCTCTGACAGATCATTTTTAAAAGATAAACTGTCATTAGGTCCTTCAAGTTTGGGACGTTTTTTTCAGTTTATCTTTGGGAAATTGAAGAATGTCCGCAAAACTCCGGGATTCAGAAGAGCAGGAAAACCTGTTTGATGAGCGATACAGACGGCGTGAGAGTCACCAGTATCCTCTGACTCAGAAACATCCTGAAGTTGGCATCAGTAGCACTTGGGGTAAGGCCTGTTCGGTCTCCATCTGCAGCAGCTCGTCTCCTGTGAACTCCGTATCATACAGACATCCAAGGTTCATACAGGTATCCTCTTGGCTCCAAAGTGAATTGAAACTTCATCGGCGCTGTCATAATCACTCAGTTTTGATTCCCTACGTTGTCTCTTCCTCGCACCGCTAGGAGTCAGAACAAAAGAATTACAATACTTGATAAAAGTTTCACGAGGCTACAACCAGCGTTTGAAGCCGCTAGCTTGTTATGTTTATTTCAGCTGAGAGGGAGGCGGAGTGATTTAGCGGCTCGCAGAAGTGCTGCGCGGAGGAATACGTGACATGAGTGGGTTAGGTCCAGATAAACCTTATATTTCCGAAAAGTTAATGCACTTAAAAACAAGCATATGTAGCGTACTCTTAAACTGTGGTATTATTTTTTGATGGGAGTTCTTGTAGGAGGAGAAAAATACCCTTTGTTCTTGGTACAATACTTCCCTGTTTGCGGTTATATCTGCGTAACAGACTCTTACAGACTGTGGCTTACTGAGGGAGAGGAGAGAACGTTCTACTACATCCAATGTACTTAGTGGCCATATGGAGCTCATACAACCCCACTTCAAAAAAACTGAACTATCCCTTTAAAGGTCCCATGTCCTGGTGTGCTGTTTATGTTATGTCTTGGGTATCTGTTGAGCAAGAATTTGATTTAAGTTAATTAAAAAATGGAACATTTTGTCTCTGTAGAGGATCAAAAGCAGCTCTTTTCCCTCCCCTTTGCAAATGTTGGGATCTGAGGGGGTGAGGAGGCTGTGATACCTGAAATGATGCCTCATGGAAGGGGGAGGGTTTACAGACCACAGAGCAGACTTTCAAAACAGTTACGGCGTCAGCCTGTGACAAGGAGAAAACATACATATAGGTGGATGTTGTATAGCTATTACATAATAAACCTCAGTAAGTAAAAAAACTGAGTGTTTTAAAGGGCATTTTCTTAAAACAGGCATATCTGATTTTTTTAGTGAACTGAGATTTTAGCAAAAGATTTCATGTTCTGCTGCTCTCAAAGCACCTTCTAACAACTTAAAAAGCAAAGTAAATTGATTTTTGCTGGACAAAGGACCTTTAAAATTCTTATTTTTACCCGAGAGAAGTCTTTAATTCTAAATGGCACAATGACTAGTCTTTGATTTAGAAAGTGTAATTTTGTTGGTCATTTAAAAAATTACTTCAGTAAATAAAACGTATAGGTTTTAAAGAATGTATTAATGTAGCTGTTGAAGGATTTGATCATCCTGAAATAAATGGAAACAGATTGGAAAACATTTTTATAGGTAAATTGTTTTATTTCAACAGTAAATCAAATGCTAAGAATTCGCATATTACCATATTTATTTAGTGAGTGATAAGTCTTTGTGTCACGTTGGCTGCTGTCTGAATTTAGCCCACACAACCACTCTCTAGAATGTTTTTCCCTTTCAGCTCTCATGTGGCCTCTGAGTTTTACATCTCACACACTCACTCTGTTGACAGCGCAGCACATAGGGTTGCAACGTCCTACTAAGAGGGGCTGCAGTTTCCATGGCAACTGTGGTGCCCAGTCTGTCTGTCATCTAATGACGACAAACACTGACGCAGATATGGAGGAAACTGGACCAAAAATAGATTCTGGCGTATTGGCTCTCAGTCTTATTAGTCAGACGCATTGTAATTTCATTCTTTGATCCTTCACAACGTTGCAGTTATTTTTGTGATCCAGGAAAAAAAAGTAAGCATAAAGAAGCAGAGATAATATTTCAATCAATAGAAAAAAAGAAACCGTTATATCATTGCTTACTAAAGAAAGATTTATTATGAAATGTTAAACTAATATGACCATATGCTGTGTTATTAAACCAATTCAGATTATGTCACATAATGTTTAAGTGAACAGAACAGCAGATGGCAGAGTGTTTAAGAGCACTGGCAAAACAAAGAACAGAATTACTGGGTGTACTGAATGGTTACTTATGCTTTAAGCAACATTATTTAAGGTTTACTGTAGTGTTTTCTTTTCTCTTTCTTTTTTTTTTATCAGATTTAGGGCTGGGAATTATATTCAGTTTTTAAGATGATGCTTTTTTTTTAATAGATATAGGGCGAGTCAGTTTGTATTGATGCAGTTTATGTTGACAGGAGATAATTTTACATACTCATTCCAACCATTTTCTTTACAGAAAAATTGATGTGTACAATATGCACATGCATACATTTATAGCTGAATAAAGTCAGGATACAATTAAATTTTAATGCCTAGCCCAACCTGACAAAATACTTTCTAAGAAGGACACAACAACAGTTTACACTGGGGCTGAACAGTTAATAGTTTTAACATTGCAATTGTAGGATGTGTAGTGTTGCTTACATGACTCAGGCAGATTATGCTGCCATTTTTGTGTTTTACTGGAAACCAAAATCACAGCTTTTTCTATGGCAAAGGCTCACGCATACACAGTTGTTCATGCAGTGTTCTCTGCATTCCAAATGATAGTTACAGATGATGCTTGTCACATATACAGCGCCGTTACAGTTCAAAAGTCTGTCTTTCTTTCTATGACCTTCTTTTTTTATCATTATTCTAAGAAAACCCATCACACAATTTGTCTTAAATGAACAATCAAACAAAAAGACAGTTGTCAAGACACTGTCAGTTTCAAAAAAAGAGCATTTATCTGGAAATTACCCTTCAAAAAAATCACAAAACATGTTGCAAGAGGAAAACATATTTTAACATAATTTTTACCAAACATCAACCAGCCTTTACCTGGCACATGTATAGGAATTTAAATTATTTGTAAAGGCTGAGTGTGCATTGTGTTTATCTGCCAAACTCACTGTCTAAAAGATTGCTGGTAGTTAAGATAACATTAAACCGGTCAGTTTTTCTCAAACTTTTCTTTTTTTTGGTTCAGGAATCAGAGAAGATTATTGCTGAGCTCAATGAAACCTGGGAGGAGAAGCTACGAAAGACAGAGGCAATCCGCATGGAGAGGTCAGTATTGGCAGAAAAGCGTGTCCTGCGTGTGCTTCCTAGTTTCTCATTCAGTCCCTCTGTTTCTCATCAGCAATGGAGACAGAACTGCAGGGGATTGTCTATATTTTTTCACCCCTCTGAACCATCTGTCTTACTCTCTTTATTTATCTGTCTCATTTCTCTGCACACACACCATCCATTTCCCCTACCTCCTGTGTCTGTCGTCACACTCTGCTTCACAAACAGACCTCTCACACCCTTTATCCACTCATCTGTGGCTGCAGACGTCATCCATGTTACTGACTGTTCATTAAGTCTCTTTTAAACTGTTATACCAAATCACTCACTGTGATGTTGAACACATCACTTCTCATCAACACGAAGGCTCACTGAAGATTGCTGTCCAAACTTTTCAGGTTTTTCCTTATTAAAAAGGAAGCATATGTAACCTGCACTATGAAAGCACTGAAAGTGTATTCAGCTCGGTATTAAGTTCAAGTTTTTCCTTCACTACAGGGAGGCGTTGCTTGCAGAGATGGGTGTGGCTATCCGCGAAGATGGAGGCACATTGGGAGTCTTCTCTCCCAAAAAGGTAGAGCAGACATGATCATAGACGATGTTGGTGGGGCAGTTGTGTCCATATTCCCATGGGTAATGATGCTCACTCTTCCACCATCACTTCCTCACCACCGTTTCCCATGTAATCTTTTTTATTTTCCGTGAGCAGTTGCCCTGATCAGTCTCTGTTTTTTGCCACTTATTCATTCTATCTGTCCTTCCACTCTTTTGTTATTTGCTTCCTTTACATACTCAGCTTAGCCACCACAACCCATTTGATGAGCAACTTGATTGTTTTTCCATCAAGAAGGTTTGTCAATTTGTTAAAATGTTTTTTTCAGTAGTAAATGTAACTCCATATGAGTGTAGTTGTCTTCCAGTAGAGTGATGCAGGGATGACGTCTATTTGTAGGCCAGTTTATCAACAAAAAGCCCTTGGATTATTGCACGAGTTTTTGTATTTTAACTGAAAATGGTTCCTCAAAGCACTAGCTATGTTTAGATGTGCACCTTTTCTTCAATCTGATTGAAATCATTCTGATTTGAATTGTTCGATGTACTGTTTAAATGGACACAATCTGACCATTGCGTGTGTGTACATGCATCTAACACATAATCAGCATAAAAGCATTTGGGCATGCTCAGAGCTGTCTCTGTGGTCTAAACTCAGAGACAGCAGAAGGAGCAACTGTTCTTTACTCTTAAAATAACAGAAGCATGTTTTAACATGTAATACAATGATTTATGGTCAGTATTTCTTTTGGCAGCCTTCAACCTTATACACGAGACATGTATGCACTTCTCTTAATGTGCTATGTTGACAAAGGTTTTCTCTGTTCTGAGGCCCAAGTTTACTGGAAATGTGGTTCCATAATAATACTCTGTCAATATTTTAATTTGTCTTTATATTGGAACGCTACAGTCACCAATGCCTCCTCTGTAAAAAAACAAACACTGTTGTCTGTCACTTATTCTCCCTCATGGAGGGACAGAGAATTTATTCCCCTGCTACCGTACGTTACTCTAGATTTCTTTTTTATCTATTTTGAAATGAACCCAAATTTTGTTATGCAGTCTGTTTCCAACTGTTCTTTATAGATTAACTGAAACACTGCAGTTAGGAAGGCAAATAGCAAAGATAAAGGTCGATAGTTGGTGATGCAGTCTGTATAGTGGGACCAACTACAGAGTGGGACAGGTGGGACCATGGAGTTCATGCCTCACTCCTCAACTGCGCATGTGTGAGCAGCTCTAGACATGTGCAAATTATGTTTACAAATTAATGCTACTTTTAAAGAAGCCTCAGTGCGGTAGGCAATTGAAAAGCTACAGTTAGACTGTAGAGGAGTTACACCACAGTCAACTCCACCACCAAGCTTATGTGTTGGGTGTGATAATGTTTAATGATCAGCTACAGCAGTTTGTAAGCCATCAAAGTTTCTAAATACTAAAGTGAGGCACTTCCAGAGGTGTAAAATGTTGTACAATAATCATTTAAAATCTCCTTAAAGTTGCATATAATGTGAAATGCATTTTTTTATATAGTTTTTATACAAAATATATGTCCTTGGCCAGTCTACAATCCCTATTATGAGGGAAATCCCTCCTCTCCCTATGCTTGCTCAACCTTTCAGAGTCACACTGGTAGGTCTGTTTGAGGGCCAGGAAATGATAATACCAAAAGTGACAAAATTATGATATTTCTGAGTTTCAGGACCCTGCTATTGTGGACTTTTGCTCATGTCATGTACTTTCATTTAAAAGAATGGACAAATTTCATATGAGAGATATAAAGTAATTTTAGCAAAGTGTTTTCCAGAAAAATAATATTTCCTTAAATGTGAAACATTTGGAGTTCATTTCAGTTCTTGAATTAGAGCTTTCAGAAGTTATTCTTATACTGAGACCAAAAAAACTTTTTTTTATTATTATTATTTTGGATGTATTAATTTTTCCTCTGTATATTTGATTTAAACCTTTCTTTTAGATGCTCAAAGCTTTTAGTACTAACATAGGGATTTTACATTAAGGGTATTTGTATTTTCCCCTCATTCTCCTTACTGCAGTTTCCAGTAGAGAAATACAGAGAGGCAGCTTAGTAGAGACAAGTAGACTTGTTAGTCAATGCTTTCTAGAGGAGAAACCACTGAAGCATAGAAAGAGATTTTCTATCTTTTAATCTCTGACTGCTCAGCTCCAGCTGTCATGAGATCAGTGTTGGTTTCAGAAACTTCCCCTCTTTGAAAAATAATCCTGTTCAAGCTTTTTTTCAGTTGCTTTCCTCTGTTGCTTGCCTTATGCCTTTGTTCTCATCTTTTTCATTCATTTTTCCCTCTCTTTTCACTCACTGCTTCTTCCTGGGTTATGGTTTCTCTGAGAAGCCTTGTGATCTTTATACAGACTTTAATGGGGTGTTTTCCCCTAAAAAGGTTGGTTGGTTGGATGAATAGATACTTGTTCTGTTTGTTGTGGTGCTGTGATGTGTCAGGGTCTAGAAATGTTTTTAAACAACATTTTTTAAATGGTTTCTGTTCTGAATTATAGGGGTGGGAATTTCATTCACTTACCATAAGATATGGTACAGTACAAAACAAGTCAGTGCATCAGTATGTCACAAGTTTGCCCCCCCCCCCCCCCCCGGACAGTGAGATAGATGTGTTAGTTGATCCCAGTGCTAAATAAATACAATTGTCTCTATACTTTGTTTAGCTGTAGCTATCCACTGCTGTGCAGTGAGGCACTCTTACAAATATTTCAATGTCAGTTTTAGATATCTGCTTATCATTTTATCAATCATAAACATGTAGCATATTCCATAACAACACCTCATTTGCTACAGACGGAACAGAGGTGGGCTAATGCCCATGTTAGCAAAAGCCAATGTAATGATATAAACATGAGCATGTTAACTTGTGACTTGTAAAGTTGAGAGTATGCTGGCTCTTTGTGTAGTTTTCTTTTAAATACATATCTGATGAGCATTTTTTGAACATCTCATTGAAAACCTATCGAAAAGACATACATAAGGTCGGCTTAAATGAGGCTTTTATGTGCTTCAAGATGTGTGATGTTTGCTGTTTGTGAGCACACTTGATGTGGCTCACCTAATCTTACAGTCTTTGACATTTACATTCAGTGTCATTTACATTCAGGGTTCTTTCCTACAACTTTTATGGCTCAAAATTGCATCTTGAGCCTAATTAGCAGCTAAAATTCAGAGTAGCCAAATGAAATCATTGGTCCCGATGCTGTTCTCTGTAGTGACTGACATCATATTAGTTATGCCTTTTAGAGGTCAGTAAAATGGAAAAAGTACAGTAGTAGCCCACAATAAAAGCCCATGTTCAAATGTACAGGCTACTGGGAATGTTTCTTCTGTCAAAAATATGTATAACTATGATGCTTAAAGCAGATGCTGAATTATTGATTTGTGGCAAAAAGAAATATCATCATTCAGCCCTATATTTTGCTGTAATAATGCTTTATCCCACCCCTACTGAATTTTACGAATAACTGTCATGGAAAATCCGCACTCTCTGACAAAGATGGTATATTGATGGAAGCAGCTGAATTTTAGAGATGCTCCGTTGGACAAATGTTTTCCTCCTATGTTTCATTTGTAGACTCCACATCTGGTTAACCTGAACGAGGATCCTCTTATGTCTGAGTGTCTGCTCTACTACATCAAAGACGGCATTACCAGGTAATGTTAACCTGAATGATGAATCTAAAGTGATGCAAAGGATATGAAAAGTTCTGAACTTCCTTCTGGCAGGGTCTCCAAAAACCTACTCTGTATTTAAATTTCCTCTTTGATCCTTAGAAAGAGGTCATTGTTTGGTAAACTGGCTTGAATCTATCACAAAGACTCTCACCGTCTTAAGTTACTTCTTCTTCCCTTTTGCCCTTTTTCTCTCTCATCAGACTGTTCCTGTCTAATGTTGGAGTTTTGCTGAAATGACTACTGATACAAATGAGAAAGCAGAGTTCACTCTTTGAAAATGTCCTCTGTGATTGTTTCAGGGTGGGTCAGGCTGATGCTGAGAGACGACAGGACATTGTTTTAAGTGGCGCACACATCAGAGAAGAGCACTGCATCTTCCGCAGTGAGAGGAATGCCAATGGAGATGGTAAGGCACACAACAAGTCTGCTTTAATGCATGTGTATGGATGTGTTCATTATTTTGATCCAAGTAGGATGATGGAAGGAGGTACTCCTGTGCAGTTTAGAGTCAAAGATTTAGCCTCCACATACTCATGATTGCAAACCTCAGGCAATTTGTGAAAGATGAAGTGATTGCATTGTAAAAGTTTAGATATAAATTCCGTGATTACACAAACGCAACATAAGGGTAGTAGTCTCTGCTTTGACAGAGTCAAATGTTCTTCTTTCATCATTTGTAAATGAATGCTGATGAGGTCTTAAAGGAATAGTTTGGGTTTTTTGAAGTGGGGTTGTGTGAGGTACATGGCATGAGCCTGAACGTGTGCCATACTGTCACAGCTCAGTTCTATCTCTTTTCAGAAAAACTCAGGACAGACCCTAATGGTATACATTGCTGTACATGGTGCCAGATTTTCTGCTTAATTAAAAGAATATGGAGGAAAATTAGCCACAAAGACAGCATGGGGTCATCACACGCTACAGTTTGTTTATATCCTCCTAATTTTCCACCACACTTCCGCTTTGATTAGGCACTATTTAGAGGCACGGCACAGCCTATGTGTCCTTCTGCCAGCAGCATCACGATGAAACTAACTCTTATTTGAATTTTGCTAAATATTCAAATCATCCTTCATCCCAAATAATAATTAGCCAAATGTATGAATGTTTAAAGATTATCCTGCTGACCAATCACAGCAATTTTGACAAAGAATGTTTTTATAGCTCAGTTTACCCCCACAACAGGAGCATAGTGTGTATCATGAAGTACACTTATCATTGAAACCATGGCTTCCTTCTTTACAAAATAAACAATCAGCATTAGCCAAATAATCATTTTGAAGATGGATTTTCATTCAGCTCCTCTGTTTTGTCTTTGGAGTTTGTAAAAAAGTGAACCTGGTCTGTACAAGTGTAAATGCCCATCAATGCAAGGAGGCTCTGCGTGATGAGATCTGCTCACTGTAAATAAATGTATAAAGCAGATCAGGCTCATGACATGTACCTCACACAACTCAACTGAAAATAAACAAAGTATCCCTTTGAGAGAAAGTCACTGATTTTTTGTTGATGTGTTTGTTAAAGTTGTCGTCATGCTAGTGCCTTGTGAGGGATCAGAGACATACGTCAATGGCAAGCGTGTTGAAGATGCAATCCAGCTTCGTTCAGGTACAAAAACGTTGTAAATCTTTTAAGATTTGTTTTATTTCTGTGGCCAAGGAGATTACTTATTTATTGTGGCTGTTGATAATTTAAGCCATACAATAGATATTCTCTCTCTCTCTCTCTCTCTCTCTGTATATATATATATATATATATATATATATATATATATATACATATATATATATATATATATATATATACATATAAAATTTGGATATCATATTGATAAAAAGATAGTTTTTTACCCATGATTTAGAGAAGATATATCAGCCTACTTTGATGCTTTCCGTGCTAATTTCTTCCCCACTTTCAGGTAACCGTATCATTATGGGAAAGAACCATGTGTTCAGGTTTAACCACCCAGAGCAGGCCAGAGCTGAAAGGGAGAAGACCCCATCTGCTGAGACCCCTGTGGAGCCTGTGGATTGGACTTTTGCTCAGCGAGAGCTCCTGGAGAAGCAGGGCATCGACATGAAGCAGGAGATGGAGAAACGGTAGGTTGTCCATCCTGTGAGCTATGTCGTAGTTCTGGTGGTATGTTTGTTGCATTTTAAATTTAAATTTTATCTTGAACTGTGTGAAAAATTGAATTGTATATTTTACTCCTTTATGTAGGCTCACTGAAATGGAAATCCTGTACAAAAAAGAAAAGGAGGAGGCTGACCAACTTTTGGAGCAGCAGCGATTGGTGAGTTCTAACAAGTTTGAGTTTGTCACACACATTATAAATCTGCTGAAGTCAGTTTTTCAATCTTCATGTTAAAAGATGAAGTCAGGTAAATAGGTTGTGGGGTGGATGGAGTAGATAAAGCATATGGTGGATATTTTTTATACTTTGGTGTTAAGTCTTTCAACTAACTTCTGATTGAAATTTAAACATGTTTTTTTAAATAAATTTCAGTTTCAAGGCTAGCCATGTTATTTGAATTTTATGCAGGCCATTTAAATCTGACTAGCACTAATTCTCACTCTAAGCTTTGACCCTTTTTGAAAGTTGTGTGCGTGTGTAAATCACACTGTTCACTCTAAGCGCATGACTGTTCTTCTTGCATGGAAGTTTTCTCTGGTTTGGGACAGATCAGCTTTTTACTTGCCTTCCTCTTTAAGTTTTAACTGATTTTTTTTCTGTAGCAAATTTGATTGAGTGAGAATTAGATTATAGCTTTCCCCTTTCAAAATCCCCCTTTTCTCTTTTCTTGTGTCTTTTATAGTGGAGCTGAATCTTGCAAAACAGCATTTTACATCCAAAGACCATTAGAATCATTTTAAAGATCAAAAAACTGAAAACATTTTGATAATTAGTACTAAAAGTTTGTTTGAACAATGTGATGCTGCTTTGCATGGTTCATGTTAATAGCATGTTATCTTAACTCATTCAGCACTGGTTTTGGACTAAGTTGCTGTGTTTGCTGTTGAGCTGGTCAACTTTGAAGTGGCTGTTGATTTGCTTGGATTAGAGTTCTACTCTAGTTTTCTTGCTATGTTTTGTCTTCAGTTCCGTCTGTTCAATGCAGTTGCTCAATACACAATGCATTGTGATAACAAACGTTCCTGCTATAGTTTTTTGAGGGATTGTTACAATGTGGTTTCTCATTGACTTCTTTGGCTACCTCCCTTTGCAAGCCTTACCTGATATCTATGCAGCACACTGAGGGCACGTTCAACAACACAGTTATCACTGCATAAAGCCGAATCAGTGATTAAGAGACTTCATCCATACTCTGGTGTTTTATATGCAGAGCAACAGGATTAGGGTTCAGACTCCCTGCAATAAAACTTGTCAAATTCAAGAAACTAATGCACAAAATCCTAATTTTTTGTACCAAATGGTTGTGATCTGTAATGTACTTTGTCTACAAAAAAAATGAGAAACTGCATTTTTCTCCAACTAACATCTTTTTTGTAGTGGATTAACACTCACCCTCACTTCTGCCTCTTCTCTCTTCTGGCTTTCTGATCAACTGCAAGAGCACTCTGTTTTCTAACTCCCCACTAATACTAAAGCCTCAGACTTCAAACCTTCTGGACAAAAGGGGGAAAGCTCCAAAATCCATCTACATGCATGCAGATGTAGCATGTTTTGGACCCAGCTTTCAAATCAGAAAATTTTCGATTAAGAAGAGGATTGTCTCAAATCTAGACAGAAGCACTCCGATCAGCAACTATCCTTTATTGTTATTTCTTTCCTAATCATGTTAGACATGCTTCACTTTTAATATCAATATGCAACATTGGGAACAATGATCACAAAGATGACACCTTCCCTTCCTGGGCATTAAATATATTGATTTTGTAACAATTTCATGTTAAATGGATAAAACTTAAACCATGATCATCATACCTGATCATCTTATCTCTTTTTGACTTAGATATAAGAATAACAAACTGACAAGAAAGTCAATGAAAGCCACTGTTTTTTTGACTGATTTATTTTTCTTTCTTTGTTTGGGACATAAATCTGTAAATGTGGATAATTCCTGAACTGCATGTTGCCATACATCCTGTACAGTTATGATGTATGCAAAATATGAGTGACATTTTAATTTGTAATAGCTGGCCTTGGAAACAAACTAATTCTTAATTCTGTACTACACAATTTGAACAAAAGCTTGGTGTTTGCATTCAAAGTGGTCTCTGCTCTAGTTTATGACTCAAGTTCCCCTGTTGCATATTCATACTTTTATTCATACCTTTTTAAAAAGTCATCCTTTCATTTTCTCTTTGATTTCCCATTTTAATTTCTCCTTTTTTGGGAACCATTTGGTTTGTTTCCTGTGTTGTTTTCTTAAGGATGGAGACTCTGATAGTGGGGATGACTCTGATAAGAGGTCTTGTGAGGAGAGCTGGAGGCTGATCACTTCCTTGAGGGAAAAGCTGCCCCCCAGCAAGCTACAAACCATAGTGAAAAAGTGTGGATTACCCAGCAGTGGGAAAAGAAGAGAGCCTGTTAAAATGTACCAGATCCCACAGCGGCGTCGCATTACCAAGGACTCTAAGTGGGTGACCATCTCTGACCTGAAGATCCAGGCAGTCAAAGAAATCTGTTATGAAGTGGCGCTCAATGACTTCCGACACACACGTCAGGAAATCGAGGCACTAGCCATTGTCAAGATGAAGGAGCTGTGTGCCAGCTACAGCAAGAAAGACCCAAACGAGCGGGACTCGTGGAGGGCGGTGGCTCGAGATGTTTGGGACACTGTAGGTGTTGGTGATGAGCGCATTGAAGATGTCATTACTAATGGGTCTCGACCAGGAGGGGCTGTCATGGATGAACTAAAAGTGCACATTGATAAACTGGAGGACATCTTGCACGAGGTCAAGAAACAGAATAACATGAAGGATGAAGAGATCCGTGCTCTCAGGAACAAGATGGTCAAAATGGAAAAGGTCCTTCCTCTCATCACCCCCGATGGACAAGAACAGCAACCCAGCAGTGTCACCTCTGCCAACTCTGCTATAACTTCAAGGCCTCAAGAAGCAAAGCCCCCTCTTCCTGAAAAGCCTGATGCAGAGGATACTGAATCACAAACAGCCCAAAGTGCAGGTGATGACTCCACCCTAAAGCGAGGTGCCCAAATGCGCTGGATGCGGCAAGAGCAGCTACGCCTCAAAAGCCTTCAACAGCAAGAGATCTCCAAGCAGCTCCGCCGACACACTGGACCTCACCGCTTCATACCCCCAGAGGACCGCAAGCTCCGTTTCCCCTTCAAAAGTAACCCCAAGCACAGGAACTCCTGGAGCCCTGGTACTCACATTATAATCACAGACGAGCAGGTCATAGAGCTAAAGGTGCCTAAAGAAGCAGTAGAAGAAGAAGAAGCAGAGCATGAGGCAGATGAAAGAGCACAATATAGAGAGCAGACAGCTGCTTCTGTCATACAAGTCTCTCCTCCACTGCATAGCCCATTAGCTCAGCACAGAAGCAAAGACTTGGAGCAAGGTTTAAGCCAGGGTCACAGATACAACTACGGGAACAACCAACATCTGCAGTCTCACGAGCGGGGCCGCAGCAACTCCTTCAATCACCGCCAGCGGCCGTCCGGCTCCATGGAGTCACTGCAGCAGTCTGAAAACAACCGGAGGCACACGCAGGCGTTCTATCAGCACCGCCACCACCAGAACCAGCTGCCACATCCCCAGCAGCACCTCCACCAACTGCCCTGCCACTTTAACAGCATGATGTACACAGACGGCAGATTTAATGGCTATCAGCAGTACCACCACACTGACCACATGAACCACCCTGTCAACTTCCAGGCACCACCACGAATGCGCAGGCAAATGTCGGCTCCAAATCTAAAAGCCAGCAGAGAGACAGCAGTGTGAGCGGGTTTTATGGGACTAGTTTGATTAACTTTTAATAGGCAAACACATTACAGATCACAACTCTGAATCATGAGAGTTAATTGGTCAATTATTGTCCTCAATTAGTGTGCTATTGGTTGACCCAAAAGTATTATCTGTACCATAAAGACATTTTTTTCTTAGCATCATCCTCATCAAAATACTTTTTTTTTTTTTTTTTTTTTTGCTGCGTTTTGTTCGTTGTCATCTCTAGTATTGGGAGAACTGTTAGGAGGAAATCAAGCCAACAGACTGATCTTCAGAAGAGACATGCCATGTGTAGTCTACACATTTTTCAGCATGGGTGACAATTCATCAATCATGCTTTGATTTGCCAAAATGATCTTTATGGTTTACATCTTTGCCATTTTAGTATTGATCTATCATGAATGTTGTTAGCCACTGAAGTATGAACACATGAAAAGTTTAATTTACATTGGAATTTTTGTCCACATTTGGAACAAACAAATAAATATTCTTATATTTATTTCTATGTACCATGTAACTTAATGTTGCCATGAAAATCAGTTATCTTTGCTATTTCACTTTTTGTGTTGTGTCTCATGAAAAATTTTGTCTTTAAATCATCATTGGCCTAGATCTGGAATCAAAAGACCAGTATGCTGGACATTTAAAACTGATCATGGAAAAACTTGATGCACTAGTTGGTTGTTTGACTGCCTTTGAAACAGACCGAAACAGTGGGCAGAGAAAGGGGTATTCCAAAGGTGCCTTTTATGCTCTAACTTTAATGCTGCTGTGCATTGAAATTTCCTACTCCCCTTCTTTTTGTATTTAGTACTCGTATGTCAAGGCTCAGCTTACTTTTGCAAAGAACACTAAGAACTTCCCTAATCAAACTAACTTTTGCAAGTAAATTCAAAATTTTAAGGAAGCTACCTTCTTGCTTTTTTCTTTTTTCCAAGTATGTTACCTCCGCTAGCTATTTCAGTATTTTGCACTTCTTTATGATTATGTTAAAGTTAGCTACTTAAGACACATATTTCATTTTACACAATAAGTTAACCCCATGTTTTTAATATTTTTATGCTACCGAGAAAATTGGTAATTATTTCCCCATGACAACATATGATGTTCATGTTTACTCTAAATTTTGGAGTTTACTAAAGTCACTTTGAACGAAAGACAACCCTGAAATGCTACCAAGTTGGCCTTACTGTCAGATAAGTAACAATTTTATCTGTTTGAAAGTAACTTGTAGCAAGTCAGAGATTCTGAAAGTAATTCTCCCTCTCCTCCCATATAAGCCATGAATTTGGCTTTTTCTCAGTATTAAGATTGCATTCAGTTTGGGGTTCACTGAGTTAGCACAGGGTTCAGCGTGTTTCCACTGAATGGGTTGTCATGGTTCCCAAAGACTAGCCTGTAAAAATGTTACAAGGAGCACAAAGACTTGAAGTGTTTGCATAATGTTGTTTGGGAGAACTCCCCATGTCAAATGAGATTTTTGAGTCAGTAATTTTGGATTTCACATATTCATAAACCCTGGATAAATCCATCAAAATGACAGTCTATAAAATGGGTTCTCAATATCAGGTTATCCGCCTCTGTGCTTTAAGAGATATTTGTTTGAATAAGCAGCAAGTCTGCCTGACAAGCTGTTTTTCTTTTCTAGCTGTATTTGTTGCTCTCACAGAAGCTGCTTATTACCACAATTCAGTACCAGGTGGCCTTTAAATCATTTTAAGATTCAATGATACTGCAGCAGAACAAGAAAGACCTTAAGGGACTATCAAAACTGTATTCTTCAGGTCAAGACTGTCTTTGTTTTATACTATGAGTTTACTCCAGTATATCTTCTGCCTTACTCTGTTGTAGCAAAAACCAAAATATATAATACATCATGCAAATCTATGCCCTCCACCCTCAGCCTTACGTTCAACTATCTTTGCATACCTTAGCTCACATTTTTCCATCTGTACAGATGCTCAGTTAACAACTGTAATTAATCCTATGCACTGGTGCTGGTGGCAACCAGATAAGCTTGGAAGAACCACAACATCCTATGGACATTGCATACTGTATCTTTCCTTTTAAATGTTCATATATATGTATACAGTATATGTGTTAGGTCTCAATTCAAAGTGTGTTTTGAATGTTTTATGGCTGCTTTTTGAAACATCATTTCAAAAGTTGTGTTGCTTCATTATCAATCACTAAATACCGTACATGTGTGAACAATGTATCACAGGTTTAAAAAGGATAAACTGAATGCCTGTGTTGCTGGAAGTTTATTTTCAAAGTATGACTGAAATAAAATTAAATGCTCCAAGTGAAGTTTTTTTTTTTTTGGTATGGCTGGTATTACAAATTCTCTCTTCTCAACCACTTAAAGAGAAAACTGAGCTCTACATGTAATTATAACAAATAGAATAAACATCAGAGACAGCGTTTAACCCCTGGGATCATTGTTTCTGTTTAGTTAAATAACTTTTATAAGGGACAATGTAAAAGTAACAACAATCTAAAAAGAGACAAAAACTTTTTACCAGATTAAGGCATCTGGCCAAGTCTCAATCTATAGCCCCTGGGCAGTAGTGCCATTAATTTTGAACTGAATACAGCTTTAAACTGTATTGTATAACACCTTCCCTCACATAGACAATATTTGGGCAGACGGGTATAATTACAGGCATCCAAGTTTATTTGCCTTTGGTGTTTCTATATAGAAATTGTCTTTTTGGTAATTGTGTTTTATCAGCATCTTCTTGTACAATCACTGGTACATCCCTCTATAGACTGCAATAGATACAGTCGGAATTGCATCATAGTTGGAGGAGGAGGATCAGCGTGTGGGAAAACAATCCAATCCCCCAGTTTGCAATACTGGGAAAGCACTTATTTAAGTCTGATGTTAATGCTAACAGGCTGTTGTGTCTGTCAGAAACATTGCATAGAGTTGATATGAAGTCAAATAATTGATAAATTACTCTTAGTAGAATAATAAAGATATATTAATAGATAAAAAAGAATAGGATCAAATTGTTGTCTATACATTATGATGGACCAAATGATTAATGTCACTCTGTGGCCAAAGTGTTGTTCCAGATATAATTTTTCACCTGTTTGAATCTCCTTGTAAGAAATCATACTTTAGCTGCTAAGACATTATGAATTAAGCTTAATTAAATAGGTGGTCATGGTGGCCCTGAAGCCACAGTGTTTAAATAGGTAAATATAACATGTTACCTGAATGGATATCTGTATTGAATTTTTAAATACATATTGTATATCCAATGATTTTTTGCTGTCTTTTGGTGTGTTTTGTTGCTTAAATGTTTGGCACTTAACTTTGTAGACCAATTTGACCCATCTTAGGTATAAATAGTTATCTATATGAAAGGCAGGTTGTTTTGCAGACCTATTCTTAAACAGTTTATTTCATTTTTACAGACTAAAAAACAAAGTTGTTGCAGTATAATGAACAGCAATGAGAAAAATCAAATATCATCAGAGTCTGATTTATGAGTATGATCAAACAAATGTGTGAACTTTAGATCTGAAAGGAGACTGAACTCGTCCTCTTGTGGGTGGCTTGAAACCATTTTTTTCCCCCGCTCGGATCTGTGCTGCTGTTGAATTAAATTTTCTTAAAATATGATTTTTAATATTAATTGTAGTGCAAAATGGGTACCTGGCAGCCCCGAGGCATTGTTCATGAGCAGTGTGATTTCTCTTTGCGGTGACAGGACGTGACATTTTGTGGGCATTCTTATGGAATCTGACTTTATCTGTACACCATTAAGATGCAGCAGCTTAAGTTTAATATGGAGCTTTGTGTGCAACAGTTCTGCAGCTTTTTGCTGTCAGTATTATCTGGTACAGGACGTCTGTATTGTAGGATGACAATTGCAACAAACTGCCTCATCAGTAATGATCTTTCATACCTGGAAATCACCTGCTGTAATAATGGATTATTGAGAAAGAGGTTTAGAACTACACATAATGTTAGTGTCTTTCTAGAGTAGACTGCTGATGAATATTGTCATAAACAGAGAAAGAAACACTCAAAAATGTAACATTTTAAATAAAGTCATTGGGACAACCTTATCAAGCACATCTACCCTCAAGTGCAGTATCACTCTGTGGGAAATATTGCACTTCATTCAGTGAAGCACATTTTAAAAAATAATTGAATTCCCAGCAGATCTCATTTGTACTAGTTTTCTTAAAGTTTTTTTTCCATATGTTTCCCATAACAGTGATTATCTATCATGGCTGGGCACCACATATACTTCCAACATGGAATGAAAATAGAGTTTTTTTTACTTGTTATAGGTCAAGCATGATAAAGATGTTTTTCTCAACAAAACACCATTAACATTTGTCACACCACTTAATTATATATTATGATAGTAGTAACATCCAGTTAAAGCTGCTTTTTAGATTTGCAAAGTTTGCCTGTATCAAGACAAATGGGCCTGTAGCTTGTTGTTAAGACTTCAACAGAGAGGAGGTTAACGGCGAATGAAAAGGCTGCATTGTCCCCTCAAAAGACACTGAACAAACAGGATGAGGTCATAGGGACCACAGCATGTCCTGCATTGATGATGGCGCCCCTCATTGGATTACAGTTGATTCAGCCAAGGACAGCTCCTCTTCCACTGCAGCATTCTTTTTTTTTCAGAAAACACATTAGTGGACCTGTTTTTAATGAATTGAAATTTTCTGAACATTTGGTACCAGTTTAGGAAATAATTATTTCAGGAGTTTATAGTTCCCTTTTGTTGAATAAACCCAGTAATTGAGTTTACAAATAACAATAGTATTTAGAAAATAAATATAATTTTCACAGATGCATCACATGAGATTTGACACAATACCAGGTTTTAATTTTGGTAAAATGCTTGTTAAAATCAGATGATATTGAAACCTATATTTATACTATGACATCAAAAAATAAAAGTCCCTGAAGCCTAATTTTTGGGTAATTGCCTGTTTCACTTTTCAAGGATTGCAGGTGTTACTGTTTAAATAGAATCCATGTTGATGAATGATCTTTGGCTGCTGTTGCTGTAGTTTTGGCAGATGTTAGAAATAGTAGCATCAGTGTTTTCAATAAAAGGGGCATTTGTGAAGACACTTTGTTTTCAGCATCTGTTGTAACTATAACAACCATGGACACAAACAGCATAAAGTTACCAGTAAACATAGTAAGGCTTTACACTGTTACACCAGTATCTGTACTTTCAGTGTTGTCAGTCAAAAAAAGGGGGTTGTTTTGTTTTTACATTGATGGTGTTGTATTAATTTAAGTTTTGACAACCTAAATGCAGTTTGTTTCTATAGATAACACAAGCAGCAAACCAAAGCTTTCAATTCTTGTGTACACTAGCACTGCCCATTCAGAATTTAAAAACAGATTATCGTTTAGTGTTTTGATAAAGGTCTATAAATGTACAGTATAATAAAAAAAACAGTCCACACATCTACAATGTGTAGATTTTTAGATTAGCTCACCTACTGTTGCGCCTGTTTCTCTTTCCTTTTCCCATGTGTTGGTGTTCAGGTGTACGAGAGCAAACTGCAGGAGCTTCAGAAACAGGTGGAGACTATTTCTCTGGTAGCAGAGACCCCTGATGAGGAGGAGCTTGAAGAGGAAGAAGAAGAAGAAGGTGTGTACTCTAAATCTTTATTTGTTTATTTTGTTTTATGAATTCCATGAAAGTAAGTCCAAAATAAACAGCATGGGAATTAAATGATTTTCCTTCATTTTTCTGTCTAGAGCCCAAACTACTGGGATGTGCGTATATCATTCTCTTCTTTATCATCAGAAAACTTAACAACTTCATTTAGATCAATATAAGTTCTTAATATTTCCCACTAACTGCTCTTCATAGTATTAATTCAAACTGGTTAATGAACAATATGATCTGTAATTCTTCTAGAATAGCATTTTACATTACTAAAAATTTTAATATAAAGTATGACTGATCATGCTTGAGTTTGTCTGTCTTTCTCTGTAAGCAGTAGAGTGGTTGTAAAATGGGACATAAAAGGGGCAGATTGTGAGTTCTTGTCAGAACAAAATAAAGTTCAGGTCACACTATTTTAGATTTTTGATTAATCATCAAAACAGATTTCTGTCCTTGAATAAGTACAGTGTTCTCAAGTTTTCCTGTCATTTCTGCCTGGTAGAAGGAATTTCCACACCCTATCACCCAAACAAAATGCAATTAAAACAGTCAGTATGACTTCGATCCAATTTTGAACATCAATTTGTCAGGTGTGTTTAAGCAAATGTATAAATAGAAATTATTTACATTATATATCTACATTAATTATGCCCATTTAAACATCTATATTCTTCCCTATTTAACCGTTTAGAGATGTCAGAAAAGATGATTATATATATATTTTTAATCTTGGGATTTTGAGATTTGACTGAAAAAAAATCTTTAGCTTCTGAATTAAAATGGAAGGTATCTCAGAATAATGCCTGATGAATCAGCTCTATGTCTTGAATTATAAAGAATTGCCTTGGTATTTTGGCATAATTTTTAAAAGTGCCCTATCTTCTCTGTTTTTCTCAATAAACAAGATACTTGTTTTAGAATTATGAAACACAATTTTGTTAAAAAATCCATCATCTGACCCCAGAGAAACACTGCAATGCTCTGCAGATCAATATGGACAGTATGGACCTGGACAGGTCTCAAATCTTCTGGTTTCTGTGCAAAGACAAACTATAACAATGTTATTAACTTGAAGACATAATGTCTCACACCCAAACAAAGATCAAACAGGGTAAAACTGAACAAGAAGACATTTTTGCTTCGCTGAATGACTTGCATTAGCACTTGTGTAGGGATTTTGGGGTGACTTAAAAAAAACTGCAGTTCTTTTAATTCTCTCAAAAGTGTATCTAGTAATTCTGAGATATTTTTGTGAGAGCACAGTAACCTATATTTGGGGGATTTTTTAAGAATACTTCAAGAAAAAAACATTAGCATCTCATCAGAAATGTAGTATGTTTTTGTTTATTTGAATTTATGTATTTTCTACCTTTTAATTGTAATTTAGAAGTCAACTCACAACAGTCTGCTCAGATTAATGATTTTGGACTCTAATGTTCAGGTCCAATTTAATGTCACACTTCAAAGAAACTAACAAAAGACAATGTGCCATATTGAAATGTAAGAAAACAGCTCACACCCCGTTGTATGCAGCAATGAAATGTTGATTTTTATATTAGCTCCACCTCTGATAAAGCCACACAGTTAACCGAACTTTGTGATATGCTGGAGGCCTTTAAAGTGGCCAACAAGGATGACTATACCATACTCCTTTCAACACCTCTGCCCAGGCCACACACACCCTCTTGGTGTTGTATCCTGCAGGTTAAAGGCCTTACAAAAGTTGACCAGGCTAGACAACAGAAAAAGAAAAACATTTTAGTCGCATCAGAATTGTTTATCTGTTCTTCTTATTTTTCTTATGTTTGTTTGTGGAAGGTCACCTCATCCATGCAGGTGATGAAATGATAATTCAAAAATAAAACAATGTGGTGACATGAACTTATACTATGTTGTGAGGAATAGCTTTATCTGAATTGTGTTTTTTACTTAATTTTACTCAGGGGTAATGATAGAAATGACACAAGGTCTGCTTTTCATCGTGTTTGTTTTTTGAGTTTTATTTAGCTGTAACATATCATCGTGAATCTAATGCTTTAGCAGCTGACAGTGTAAATTCTGCTCATGGTCGTCCTTGAACACATCACATTGGGAGGGTTTTCAGCACAGTCACTGCTTGTAATAAATATTGACTTACACCAAAGGTGACACATTATTCCAAATGATGGATCTCTCATGTTTACAGGCTTTTAAGTGAAGTGCTACATTTGTGGTTGGTCTAACAGGACTTGAGCCACTTGTTTGGCTCTTTAAGACTTCATTTTCATTGATGTTCTGTTTGTGTTTGTTTGTGTGTGCTTGTAATGTCCTCTTGCAGTGCCATGGACTCAGCATGAGTACGAGCTTGCTCAGTGGGCCTTCAGGAAGTGGAGGTACCATCAGTTCACCTCACTCCGTGATCAGCTATGGGGAAATGCTGTCTATCTGAAGGAGGCCAATGCAATTAGTGTGGAGCTAAAGAAAAAAGTAAGCAGAAATTCACTGCAGTTTCATTTCATCGTATTTCACCAAAGCCTCACAGTTCCTGTCTTAATCAGTTTGGATCATTTTTCAAAAAAGTCTCAGAATTGTAAGTGCAATAGCCACAGCAGCAACATGCCCTATGGTTAATGTTTTGTGTCATCTTATCATCCAGTGCTTTTAAGTTTTTGTTTGACAATTATAGTTTATTTTTCCTTCAATTGGCTCATTAAAATTCCATGTCTGTTACTCTCACCTGGCAGGTCTTGAGCCAGTTTACTGTGGCAGACAAAATGAACAGTCTGTGCTTGACAGTCACTGAGAATTAACTTCTAAATATTGATTACTGAGACATTTATAAGTGATTTCTTCAAAAGCACATGCACATAGACAAACACAGAAACACACAATGTGATTAAAAAATCAACATTACAAAACAAAACAAAACACACCTTATGAAATACATGAATTGGAACTTAAAATACCAGAGAAAGAAAGAGGTTATATTGATATTTATGACCGTAAACTTCAAGAAGGTTAAGTTACGAACACATAAATGATGAATAAAAATATAAGTAGGTATAAAAATTAGGGCTATGAATCCGAGAGTAGCTTTTGAAGCATCACAGTATGTGAAACATTGCCTTTACTAACGATAACATCTTGATCCTGCAGAGTTGAAATATTGCAAGAATGTATATGCTATGATGAATCACAATAAATGATAACATGAGGAGTAGAAAATGGCTTTAATAAGGTAAATTATAAAATTAATGTATTTACTTTGCAACATTAGTGTCATATTCACAGAATTTCACAAAGGCTAGGTTGACACAGTGTTAAGGTTTTAATGTTTTGAATTGAATTAACAAAATTATACAAATGTAAGAGCAAATTAGTGCTAAAACACACTTCTTATAATTAATACATAGAATAATATCAAAGTATTTTAAAGACATAATCAACTCATGTATGTACACCCAACCATGGCATAGATACCTTGGTCCAGCGTATTGATAATTGTTTTGCACGCAACAGGTTGACAAAATATTGTGATATCGATATCATGATTGTCCCTGTCCTAATAAAATCACATATTAGGTAGACATGTATCAGACTAAACTGGCAAAGTTTTTCGCATTGAGGCATATGGACCAGTTATTGTATTCATACAAGTGTCAATGCAGACCTGCATTTTCATCACTACAGTCATGCACTGAATTTCATTTTAGCAGTGTATTTTTCATGCTCCAACGGAATGGGTATATGTCTTTAAATTTTCTTTATGACCATTTAGGACTAAAACACTAAGAGGCAGTAGAATTGTGGAAGTTAGTAATCAGGCTCATAGGTCTAAACACAAAACCCTTTGTTTCTAAAAGAGTGACAAAAATAACCATATTACTATTATTGTTATTATCATTAATACATGCTGGCAGAAAAACTTTCTATGTTCAGATTAGGTGATAGAAAGCTAAGGAGGAGTCAGGTAAACTTATGTAGATGGTGGAAAAGATTAATAAAAGATAAAGTCTATGAAAAGGGTCTGAATGTGAATACATTTCTGACAGGGTTCATATAAAATTGACTTTTGTGCAGATGTGTAAAGAATTGTACTTACTCTTTTGCACACAGGAACCTTGACTATAAATTATGATTTAGTTAATTCTTACCTGTTGTAGACAACAAACTAGTGCACAGTGGTTTTAGCTAATTCCTTTTGTAAAATGCTTCTCTAAACACAAAATGCTACTAAATGAAAAGCATTTCTTGGAAGCAGACTGTAAAACAGGAAAGCTGATTATATCATTGGAGGGACCTTATGGGTGATTGAGGTTTCCATTCAGCCTGTGATGTGAATGAATCATGTAAGCAGGCATTCACATGGCAACATAATGTATGTCTGAGATAATGCCAAAGGCAATGCTTTAAATCATTTGGAAAGGGGGGATGAGTTTGCCAACTGACACACAGAGAAATTGTATTTGTTATGAATCAAAAGCCTGTCCTGTGGTCCACCCCCCCACATGGACACATGATTTACTCTCTGTCCGACTTCTCAACACAACGTGATTGATACTGGAGCTGGGTCGTCTATCACAAAGACCTTTCAGAGGATTTTTATGTATCTGTGGGTTTCTGTCTTTATTGTTATTTATATCTAGTGCTGTTAATTGGTTTAGTATTTTGCCCCAGAGGATGCTGGGAAGAGCGAGGCCAGCAAATGGTAAGCAGTATGGATTTATTTTACCTCTCAGCCCTTGTATATCATCTTTGGTTCATCTGCAGGAAAATCAGTGAGTACAAAATGAGTCTGTGATTCTGACATAACTTGGTTTGTAATTAGGCTCCATGTAGACGATTAAAATGTCTTTAATTTGCTTTTTTCAATTTAAGACCTTAAAAAATCGTATTCATCATGCGAGTTAGAATTACATAGGACTTTGACAGGGGCTGTATTATTCAAATCTGTTTGGGGTATAATAAGGGCCCCTTAAAAAAACACTGGGGAAATTAACCTTGGCAGCAACATTAAGCTTGTACAGTCATCATTTAAAAGTTCTGTGTCCATATGCATACACATATGCACGTATGCATATGCAGCAACAGTGCAGGACTGAGAAGTTGAGGAGATCCTTTGTTCCCGCAGCCATCACACTGTACAGCCACCTGTTAAAAGGCAGTGGCAAATAACCAGGACTGTTAATTATCAATACTATTGCTACTGGATACCCAAATTTCCCCAAGGGGATTAATAAAGTATATTTCTGTCTGTCTGTCTGTCTGTCTATCTATCTGTCTATGTATTTATTCATCCTCATATTTTTGTCTCTCCTTCTTCCTTCTCTTGGAAGAAAAAAGTGCTGTGATATCTAATTATTAAGTAAATATTTAGCCACATGGCTTGTAGAATTTGTGGCAAAAGACTGATCGAGCTGTACCAAATCAGCATCCCAGTAGGTTACAGAAAAGTAGTTTTGTATACCGCAACTGTGTTAATGGTGTTTGTTCTGCAGTGTTACAAAACTTTATTTTTTCTTAAAAGGGCTTCAATTGTATTTAATTGAATTTAGTAATGTAGGATAACCTAAATAACTTTTGATTATTATTTTTTTTATCAGGTGCAGTTCCAGTTCGTCCTGCTGACAGACACACTGTACTCCCCGCTGCCCCCGGAGCTCCTGCCCCCTGAACCGGAGAAAGAGCGCAATGCTAGGCCATTTCCTCGCACTGTGGTTGCTGTAGAGGTCCAGGACCTAAAGAATGGAGCAACACACTACTGGTCCTTGGAGAAACTTAAGTAAGTCCCACACAGCACTTTCTCTCCAAATATAAAGTGAGAATGACATTTCAGGCTGCTTTAGCTCAGATGTTGTCTTCATATTTGCGTCCCGTCTGTCATGATTGCAGGCAGAGGCTGGACCAGATGAGAGAGATGTATGACAGAGCAGGAGAAATGGCATCCTCACACCAGGAGGACGGTGAAGGCGGTTTGACAGGAAATGACCCCTTCTATGACCGCTTCCATTGGTTTAAGCTTGTGGGGAGGTAAGTTTCACAGTTAAAGAAAAATACATGATACACTTCATATTAGGGCTTCACAATAATTATCATATTATCTTCATCTCAGTGTGACCTCAGTGTGCAATGAAGCATTTGTTTTTTGTGACTACTTGATTTGATAAAATGTCACTGAGACAGTTTTTGTAAACCATTTTTACTGAATGGATCTGAGTGTTTACTGCCCCATATTGTTTTATTGTCATGCCCAAATTCTGTTTTTCTGTTTTAATTCTTTTTTTTTTTATCAGTCTTGTGTATTATTGGGTTCATGTACATCTTTTTCCCTATTTATGTTTGGTGTTATTTTGTTGCCCATCTTACATTTTTATACATATATTTTAGTCATATATTTGATTTAATGTCTCATTTGTTATAGGGGATGTAATGATACATTAACCCATAAATTGTATACAAACCTTGATACTGGGTTAACTGTAGTGTTTCATCATATTTTTTACAGTTCAATAATTGGAAGAGACTTGAGATTTAAACGAAAATTAAACTTATTATGAGTCCTTTACCAATCCTATGAAAATAAAGATGCAGTATACTCCCATTTTCTTCTTTTGTTTAAAAAAAAAATTGTTGCTATTTTCAAAACAAGGTTTATTATTCAAATTTATATTATATAACAGCCTTTTTTGAAAGATAGGTTTAAAGCAAAATGTGGATGACATTGTCTTAACTTAGATTAATATTTGACTGTGCTTTAAGGTATTTTACATCCATATTTGTGATTTTTCTGTGGTCCTGATTTCATATCACTTGTTTGTTACCTTTTGTTGTTGTAAATTCATTTATTTTTCATCTTTCCCTAACCATACACTATGTTGTCTCATTTTCATGTATCTGTTGTTTTACATATTTTTTACATCATTTTACTGATGTATTTTGTATTTATTTGATTTATTCCATCTTCATGTTGCCTCTCCCTGGTTCATTTGAAAGCCTTTTAATAGCGTACCTTTTTGAATACAGTGACAGTTTTGGCATTTTATATCATGTCGTTGTTTAGTCAGGATACATCAGTCAGTTTGTGATTTCATCCATTTTAGTATGAAATATCAACGTTTTTTGTGAGCTGCTGTGATGCCTAACTGCTCTTTGTACTGCCAGTTCTTCATGAGATCAGTTCTTCTTTGGAAATTGTCACAGCTTAAAAATCCTAGTATTGAAAAAAATCTGGATTTTGGATGTTTTTGTGCAGCAAGTAATCCTAGTACTTTACACTGGAATAAGTGAAGCATGTGGTGTCTTTACCAGTGAATGCAGTGATAATGCTTGAATCAATAACTCTGTTAACGAGAGAAAAATTAACTTATTTTTATTATTTTCTTAAAAAAAGGAAGAGAAAATATTACACAAAATATATATGAGCTGCTACATTGTATGGTTTGCTTAACTCTACTACTTCACTGTTACCTTTTCTTGATTTTTGCTGCTGTTCCCAAACTACTAATCCTCTCAGCTCCCCAATCTTCCACGGTTGTGTCAATGAGCACCTGGCTGACCGCACGCCTTCGCCCACTTTCTCCACAACTGACTCTGAGATCACAGAGATGGCGGATGAGCGGCAGAGTGAGATGTCTGACTTGATTGATGACGAAGCATTTGTGGATGACACAAGCTCTGACGCCGGCACCGAGGAAGGCTCTGACATCTTCAGTGATGGCCAGGACCCCTTTTATGACCGCTCCCCCTGGTTCATCCTGGTGGGAAGGTTGGTGACTGGCATCGGCATTTCATCTTTCTCCACATGCAGGCTGGGAGAGGAGAATTGGAGGATGTTGGCTTTGTTTAGTGTTTCTTTTTGATGACACCAATATAGAGCTTAAATGATAGGGTTCA